>JANEYF010005477.1:0-349767 GCA_029963845.1 Rhamnusium bicolor
TGTTCTGACTCACTCTGGAAAAATAATATATCAGAGTGCCCCCAGGGCAAAGTTTTAGTTGTATTGGGAATAACAAAGCGCTTATTATCATGTTGAGACAACGCCACTTGGTTGATTAGTACGGTACAAATATCGTGCAGGCAGCTTCGAAACGTGTTCATTTTTCTAAATATTAGACCTCCCTGTTCAACGATCTTTTTATAGTCATCTATTGACAGCTGTTTTTGAATAACTGATTTCTTCATACCTTTGGCTTTTTTTAGTTCATTACCAACAGATTGTATGCAATAAGCTTTTGCCCCTGTACCATAGAAACTAATTATTGGGTCCTCAGGAAACTCATCTTTAAAATTGTCCAAAATAGGGGGGGCCTTTGGGAACACTAAAATTATTTACATCTTTGTAATTACTTGTGTCGAATCTTTCATGGTTCTCTATTATAAAATCGTAAAAGTTATCTGTAATAGTTTTAATAATCAAAGAATCTGTGTCCGTGTATAACAAGGAGGCATTTTCACCAAATTTTTTTTTAATTACATCATAGTAAAAGCTATACAGCACCGTTTTAGACAATTCCAAGATACAAAAACCAACGTAAATTGGTTTGTTATATACAACCTTTAGTTTACCCATATGAATAGCCACAAAATCTTCGGTAAATATTGAACATGTTTTAAAATTAGGGCGGGTTATTAAATTATTCGCACCTTTACTACATCTAATATTCTCCCAGTGAGTAACCAACTTTACATCGGTTCTATTGTCTATATTCTCCATTGTTTTTCCAAAAACAGCATGTTCATTAATTTATATTGGTCTTTTTCAAATTTATTTGTCGCTTTATTTCTCATATCCGCATTCAAGTCAATATATTTCTTTAGCCAAGCTGATTGGTTGAATTTAAGAACTCTATGTGTTTTTATAACCATCAAACCGTTATTAATAGCTTGTTTCAGATTTATATAGTGTACAACATATCATTTCTTATCATTTAAATTTGGTATTAATTTTGTTAATTTTGATTTTGATTCGGGTGGAACAATACTTTCTACTAGAAATGGGAGGTCTGAATGCAAGTCGTGCAAATCTTCTGGATAATGTATGTCTACTTCAAGAACATACCCTTTGGGGCTTTCATCTGAAATATTCATAATATCTAATTGCATTATTTCCCCTTCGGAGAGCCACTCAAATCCACTTGTTGGCAATAGTTGCGACATACTATGACCATATAGGTTTGTCGCGTCGAGATATGTAATGAATGATGAAGGTTCGTTGGGGGTCATAATTGGGTAAAAATTTATTATTTACAATGTGCTTCCTCTCTGAACATTGGCTAAGTCCTCCGCGTATGCCTAGCTTAAAAAAGTGGATCATATCTATGTCTGTTAATAATTCTAACTGTACTCCGGTTAGTTTTAACATGGCATCCCACGATAGACCTGGGGCTGTATAATATTGAGCTGGATCTAGTTTGTATTTAGCCAAAGAAATTCTACGAAAATTTTCAAACACATCGCATAAAAGAAGTACGTCTGATTTCAAATAAAGGTCTGAATAGTCACCCAAATTCTGGCATCCAAACAAATTCCACACATCATTAGCTCTTTGGTAATCCCTGTCTGATATGTGTTGTTCATTTAAGTTATCGTAAAATTCCGCCTTAGAAGGCTTTTCCGAATTATTTAGTTTCTCCAAACTATCCACGAAACTATAAGGAAATACACCCTTTTGTCTCATTAACTTAAATTTTTCGTTATCATCATAAAAACTTCTTGTTACCATCAATTGATTATCGGATAAATTTTCCCCTAAATTTTGTAACGATGCCGATAAAAACTTAAAACTATCGATAAATCGTAGTTGTACAAATTTCTTTTTCTTTTCCCCTTTATTATTGACGTAATCATGCATGTAAAGATATTTTGTGAAGGATATGTATTTTTTCTTTATTTTGTGCAATTACATCCACTCTATCCTTATGCGCACAGCTCTTTAATAAATAAGTGCGTGTCGTACGAGCTTGTATTGTGTAGTATAACTGGTATAAAATTTGGTAATTTATAATTTAAATTAGAGATAGAATGTGTTGCGCCGAATCTTATTTTGCCGGTTAAGTGACAATGGTCTCTTACTTTCACATCGTTACCTGTAAAAGGCTTCCCACATATACCGCAAACGGTGGCATTCTGAAAGTCTTTTCTTTCTTGTAGTGTGAGTTTAGCCATTGGGACTATATCTTTCATATGTCTATTATAGACATCCCTTGTATCAGCCTCGATACGGGATACAAATACTTTTGCTGCGTTAGACCCTCGGTACAGTTCAAACTTGGAGAGAGAATTGTCAAAAGAACATTTTATTAAATAGGCGAAAGAGTAAGGTTCATGTTTAAATGTTTTATTACTATAAGAGCATTCGGGATTTGGTTCACAGGTATCAATAGGTTTCAGAATGGATTCAAAATCAGCATATACCACGAATGGTACATTCATTTGTTTCTCAAAATTTTCAAAGTTTAATATATTTTCGGGCACCTGTTTTCCGTATTTATCAATTCTTTATTATCTTTATTACAATGGTGATTTACGCCACAATCGCCAGAAATTAGTAACAAATTTACATGCACATGTCGTTTTGTCTCAGAATAACGCAAAGGTCTAACAACCTCAAACTTTATTCTATTATTTTCAAACCCGTACACATTAATTGAAATATTGTTCATTTCCTCAAATTTTGAAATATCTCGCAATTTTACTGGAAAATTCATACCTGTTACATTTAAAACTCTTGAAAAGTGTGGATATAAAGATGTTTCAGATGTATGACCATTTGCAGGGTACAATGCTGAAGTTACAGCCCAAGCAAAACATCACTGATCTTGATTTTGAACATTTACCACCGCCTTCTTATTTTCAATGAACTTTGGTAATTTAATGTACGACGAACCACCCAGTGGATTATATTTGTTCACATTAACTTCGACAAATGCAATTCGTTCGAGGGCCCATCCTAAAAATAATAAATAATTGTAAATTATTCTGTTCTTACTTTAATGAATATATACCTACACACCTGAATCACGTTCTTGAAACTCTGTAGTTTGGGTTATCATCATATCCACAAAAGTATTCAAAATATCACCCAAATTCATAGATTCATCCAAAATTCTGTTAGAAGTATTAAATGATTTCATATCGGACAATTCTTGTGTATGTAATACATATGTGGCAAACGTTTCCATATTTACTTTTACTATTTTATGAATCCTCAGCACTTCTTCCAACAGATTTAAAATTTTATGTCTTATTTCATTGAAGAACATTACATAGTCTGCATGATTATTTTCACTATGCACTCGATATGTTACAATCCTGTTCTTGAAAGCACTCTGGACAAGTTGTACACCATCTAACAAAGGAACACATGAATTTGTCCTATGTTGTAGCGTTCTTCTATGAGAATTCATTTGCACCGCACTTAGAGTTACATTACAACAATTACATGTTTGCGTGTATCTAGATGTTGAAGGAATTGAATCCAGTTTAGGCTGCTTTGCTGCAGGCCCATTATCATGTAACTTTGTACATGACTGCCTCTGATGACGATGCAAATTATCTCCACGTGTAAAACTTGCACCACAAGAAACGCACGTATACATTTTAGCCTTTATGATAGAAGATTAGCACCACAAATGATCGTCTGTTTACTACTCTCCCTCTTTTATAATAATACATGTAATAACCCCCCACTTTAATTACTCCCTTCACTCTAATTACCCCCACCGATCTCATTATCCTCCACCCCTCTAATTACCCCCGCACTCTAATTACCCCCTCTAATTACCCCCCCGCACTCTAATTACCCCCTCTAATTACCCCCCACCACAAGTGGGTGGGGAGACCCACCACCGCCATTAATACCCTACTCTGTTGATAATTTTTTTGTCTCAATAATATGTTTTATCTTGCAAAAAAAAGAAACGGAAAACTATGAATTTCTAAAGAAATTATGCTCTAAACTAAATTAGGTAGATATGACAGGCCATACCTGGTTGAGTAATGTCCTTACGTAAACCAATTTAAACTTATTAGATCAAAGTAAGTATACATACATTTACATTTTCAAAAAGAAATTACTAAGGAAGTTTTCAATTTATTTAAAGATAACACTCTTATCTGTTTCCTTTTTTTTCTTCTTTCTTGGCGAGTCCGTCGGTTCCAGATAGGTAGCAACTCCAGAATCGGCGGCGTCAGGGACAGCCTGTGAACCAAGTCCAACCAAAAAAAGAATGGTCCAAGGAGGAAAAAGGTTTTCCCCAAAAATGTCACTTTCCTAGCCACAGTCTCACTTAATGGCAACGAACGACGGAAGTTCCGTCACAACCAGCCCTCCACTAATACCCCTAGAAAACGAAATAAAAAAAAATAAGTAACTAATTATTTAGCCAAAAGAAGAAAAAGTAACTTTTGACCTACCTTCCTTGAAGGGTGTTTCACTATATTCCACGAAAATATTAGATGGTGGCATAAGATGATAGAAAGCGTGGAATAATCGCTATACATAAAGAGAAAAAAATATACAAATCTATAGAATCACGTGGATGAGGTGTACTTACAGTTTGCCGTACTAAATACTCCTAAATAGATGCGATTTCGCCAAACACTGCTATTCACCAAACAATATACACTAGCACTATTCGAAATCACAATTAATTGCTACACAAAAATTAATACCAAAACGGATAATCGCAGATCAAAACGTCTTCGTGCAGACACCGACAGCAATTAACGCCAATTGACATCTCTAATCGACGGAAACCGAGAGAGAAAAACCCATTTTAAGATACATTAAAAATCCTATTTAAAAAAAAGGCTAAATCAATAGAGAACCAATATATCCATCGTCCGCTATTAACGACCGGAGCCAGTTCAACCATTGTCCACTAGATTGCAGTGTAAGCACCATTCTGGAATTTTTCTGGTCTTTTTATTAAAATAGGTAATTATACGTAAACTCTAATAACTTCTTACTCATAATTATACATATATACACAAATAACATATATCTATATTTTCAATAAAGGAGACTGTCTGATAATTGAACATTATTATTTTAACGGGAAAAATAAACATAACACCAAATTTGAAAGCTTTATCTAAAACTGCGACTACTATCGCGATACTACAGACATACGGACATTTTTTTTTAAGTTATGTTTTTTTCATTATAATTCGTCGAGATTCGTCCAGAAATGCAATAATTATGTGTGTTCTGGTGGTACCACATACACCAAATTTAATTAGTCACCTAAAATGTTGTCGACAATCTTAACTACCAAATTTGGGAAGTCTCCTATTAGTATTTTTTGAGTTATCGCGGATACACACACGCACGCACGCACGCACGCACACACACACACACACACCTATACACGTTTTGAATATATTGTGGGGTCGTGTGAATTTTACCACACTGTGGGGACAATTAAACTACACACGTGACGTTCTAGATCTTATCTTTGCGATATAGTGACTAGTTATGACGTATTGATACACTCCATAGTTATTGAATACACTCCACCTTTTTTAGTGGGGACACCTCACTACTATAAGGAGATCTTAATGTGTAAATTTCGTTTCACAACTTATGTGAAATAAACAGTGTGTTAAAATAAGCCCCACAAATATATAAGAGGTGTTAAATGTGTATTTTAGTACCCACAACTTATGTAAATCGAGAACTGTATTATTAATAAACCTCACAAACTATGGGTTAGCAAATGTGTAATTTTGTATCAACGGCTTATGTACTTCAGTACCCACAACTTATCTAAATCGGGAACTGTGTTTATTAATAAACCTCACAAACTATGGGTTAGCAAATGTGTAATTTTGTATCAACAGCTTATGGGAACTAGGAATGTGTTATTAGCACCAAAACACTCGTTTCTCCAACCCAGTTAGCATTACTTATTTGGAGATCGTTAAAACAGTTTTAATGATACCAAATTGGTTATCTTAACTCTCATCGACAGTAGTGTAAAGTACAGGTATTAGTTGAAACGATTTCAGTATATTGGATAATGTTATATGGTTAAATATTATTATTGTTTTTACAAAAAAAATGACCTTAATAAAAGTTTTAGAGGATCAAATTCTGATAAACTTTTCCTCATACAATTTTTTTGTATCTTTAATACTTAACGAGATACAGCGCATTATATGACATGTTTACAAGACCACCCCTGCAGCGTGCGCAATTTTTATCACATAATGAGCTGTAACTCTTTAAGTATTAGAGATTCAAAAAAAATTATAAGAAAAAGTTGTTCAGAATTTGATCCTCTAAAACTTTTATTAAGGTCATTTTGCTCTAAAAAAAATGTTTAGGAAACCACCCCTATAGCGCAGTTCATACCAGGAGTTCGAGTGTGATCTTTTGGTTGGATACCCAGGAGGCAGTTCCCAAACAACCCTGAAAAATTCATCCTGTTTAGATTTTCCTTTGCGGCCCCTATAAGCCGAGAACAACTTTATTGGATTAAAAGGAGTTCTGTTTTTAAGAACATTTAGTAACTTTTCTAGGAAAATACTTAAGTCTGACAACGCCGCCAAAAAACTGATGTTCTATTATCATGTTTATCACGAGTTATGCTAGATACTAGATATAAAAAACTACTCTATGATTTTCACACTCAATGTACGTAAATATACGGATATTCAAACACTATAACAAACATATTTAACAATATTAAAAACTGTTTATCCTGTTATCCACATATTTATAGTAATAGTTAATAGTCAAGTAATTGCTGTAATTATATCCAATTAATAAAATGAATTATTTAAAGATGTCACTTGGGTAGAACAAACGAAGTAACAGAAATCTATATCTAAAATTAATTTTGAATACATAGTAGTACACTGTAATTGAATAAAAAATCAAACACTATAACTAGATGTAGCTTCTCACTCATTGATTAGTATTGCCCTCTGCTTTAAAATGGGATGGATTTTTTGCAAAAAATTTATTGCGCCGGTGTAGCAATTCAATTGCCACAGTTATAAATATTACATTTGAAAACATACAGCACCAACTGGCAGCTATTTATATACCTACATTATAAGGAAAGTATATACAAAACCATATAAAATAACCCTGTAATTATGTCCAATTAATAAAATGAATTATTTAAAGATGTCACTTGGGTAGAACAATTGAAGTAACAGAAATCTATATTTAAAATTAATTTTGAATACATAGTAGTACACTGTAATTGAATAAAAATCAAACACTATAGCTAGATGTAGTTTCTCACTCATTCTCAAAAATTTCTGAACACTGTAGAAATAATATTTAGAAGATACGGACACTAAAATGTTCTTGAGTAGGTACCCAACCACTGAAACAATCAAAGAAAAAACTGGGAAAGAATTAAATTATCCTTTGTTGTGTGTTGTGCAGTATGCACAAGAATATTAATTAACTGTATCAGTAATTTGAGGCCACACATCGACATCACCTACGGTTAGCAGAATGATTCTAATTTCCCTTTTTGTTTCTCTCCACCAGGTTCTTAAAATATATTAGACTAATGGTATTGAATATTACATTGTCCTCACTTCATTAACATAACTGTGGGAAGATACACACATCCTTTCCAAACTTTAAAATATGCATGCAGAAATTTCTTATATGATAGAGGGAGCCACTTGTTAGCAATAAGACATGTCCCTATGAATAATGCACAATGCACTGAACTTACTCACCTGATTTTTATCTTGTTTGTGGGGACATCAAATATTAATCTATATTTTCGTCATAGAAGAAAATAATCAAACGTGACAAAAATGGCAGGTAGATATACCTAATATCTATCTACCAAATAAATATGCCCAAAATTCTATGAATATGTGGGGCAAAATCACCAAAAAAGCTTGTGGGGACGCGTGTATGTCCCCACAATATTAAATGTCCTCACGAGTCTGGTAAAATTCAGGCAAAATTCCCCACAATATATTCAAGACATACGCACACACACACACACACACACACACACACACAGATTATGCTGATTTTGTAGGTACACGTAGTTTTTCGATACACTCCCTGTAATTCGAGAAAATCCTTATAATAATAGCTAAATAAACATGTGTATTGATTTTATATTTAGAACCAACTGTGTTTATTTGTCCCCACAATCATAGCTGAATATGTAAAAACGTAAATAACACATTGTTCCTTCAAGCATATATGTTTTCATGTGTGTATATAGATGTCCCTATTATGTGCATAATAATTTAATGTATTTAAATGTACCTACTAATAGCTGATCAAATAAGTGTGTAAATTTCAAAATGTCCCCACAAAAATTGCTCTCTTAAAATATATGTATTAATGTACCTATATTATATTTTAATTTGTACGTCAGTATATTTCATTCTCTTTCTTATTTTGAGGGAAAACCCCTATTTTTAATACTCTCTCATCTACATAAAGAAAATATTGGAGTTGTGAGAAAAGCCCAATTACTGAGGAAAAAGTAAAAAAAAATTAATTTAATTCAAATAAAAAATATAGTCGGTCTCGGGAGTACGTCGTCATTATATCTAATTTGAAATAAATGAAAAATAAATTATTTTATTTCGTTTTATTTCATTTGTCTCGTTTACCTAATCCGTTTCATTTTGTCTCATCTGTCTCGTTCATCTTGTCTCATTTGTCCAATTTGTCTCATCTGTATCATTTTATCTCATTTGTCCCATTTGTCTCATCTGTCTAATTTATCTCATTTATCTCATTTACCTTATTTATCTTATTTATTTTGTTTATTTTGTTAATTTTAATATTTTATGTAAATAAAATAAATAGAAATAATATTTTCAGTCAAGACGATTTACTTATTTCATGTCAAAATAAAAAAATTACTTTCACATCTAACTATAGAGAAAGTATTGGTATCGTGAGAAAAGCCAAATTCCAGATTATGATAAAAACGAGCGTTTTAACACGAGAAAGTAGAAAATTTATCCGAATTGACCGTCTGTGTGTCGCAGGTCATTTCTTGTGATCGCATTTTCTCAAGCACATCTCAACGTAAAAATCTGAAATTTTATATGTTATATCTGTTACGTCTAAGGACGAACCTTATTGAATTTCAGTGAAATTGGTGCACCAGGGAGGATACGTCTTAAAGACGCAAGAAAAGGATTTCGTCAAATCAAAAAATATTTCAAATAAAAATTGTCAGAATGGGGAAATATACTGAAAAGAACACTTGAAAAATTCTCAAAAGATTAACCGTTACTGAGAAAAAACGTTACTTCTTCATTACATTCAATTTAAAATGAATGAAAAATAAATTATTTTATTTCGTTTTATTTATTTCGTTTGTCTCGTTCATCTTATTTGTCTCAATTGTTTTAATCTCTCATTCGTCTCATTTTGCCTTATTTTTCTCATTTGTCTCATTCGTCTCATTTTATCTCATTTTCTATCAGTTGTTATATTTGTTTAATCTGTCTCATTTGCCCCATATGTCTCATCTGTCTCATTTGCTTAATTTGTCTCATGTATCTCACATATCTTATTTATCTTATTTATTTTGGTTATTTGGTTATTTTATTCATTTTAATTTATTTATGTAAATAAATAAAATAATAGAAATGATGTTTTCAATTAAAGTAATTTACTTCTTTCATGTCAAATTGAATATGATGAGAAAGTTTGTCGAGGAGCAACAAGTCGCAACCGATTATGATGTTTGTAGAATTAGAAATTGCCTACATAATGCTTTTTAAAAAACTAAAATCGGCCAATAAATATCAAAGCTACATGCATTTGTTCATTGGCGTAAGAGATGCATAGAATAATTGACATAGAAGAAAATTGGCAAGTCCATGAACCTCTTAATTTCAGTCAACTTCTTTTTTAGATTAAACACCATAAAATTCGGCAAACTAAAAATCTATAATCAGAAGCTTTTTAGGAGGTGGTAAAATTTAAAAAAAATGTGAATAAATGGCCATTGTCGCCTTTTGCTGGAGCTGGAATTTGAACCCATGAATATGTAGACTGTGACCAAACACACTTGTCACATAGCGATTCTCCTTATAATGGAGCGGTCGGACCGGTCTTATTAAAGGAAAAAAATTTGGAGGTATAAAGTAACTTTAACAGAAGCGATCAGGGACTTGTCACTCGATAGAATCGAAATTACGACTATTTCGGTAGGTCAAAGCAAACGATATAGGCAAAAATGTCAAAAAAGTTGCACAATAATTAAAACAATTATTTTTTCGTTTAAATCGCTCTGACTCAAAAACGGAACAATGAGTTGGCCTCAAATTTTTACCATGTTATCACTACATATTTGTTAACAAAATATGTTAATATGAAGGTAAAATTTTAATAAATGTAGAAAATATGGATTCTTTCCTAAGGCTATAGAATGTGAGAATTTACATGGGTAAATATAGTAAGCGGAATACTTTTTGTCATTCGAAATAGTTACCAAGTATATTGAGAAGAAATAAAAATAGTTTGAGAAGAATAAAAGAGGCACCTTTCTTATTTGAAACTTTTTTTCCTAGTATTAGCAGTTTTCGAGAAAATCGCAGGTGAAAATACAGAACGGCCACGAGGACTAAACTACCAAGTTTTAAATAATAATATGCTGAATTCGATCAAAATATTTCCTTACCGGGCACTATTCAGTTGCTCATCAATTTATATTCGAATTAATATCCATGTATTTTCAGGTAAAGAATCACAATCCAAGTCAACAAAAACAGGCAGGAAATGACCGGTACGGTGTAGCCGTTATAAAGCATTTTAGAGTATAAATTAAAAAAAAAGAATACCTGGAAAAGAATTGTGCGAAGAATGTATTACCGAAGGCAAAGGAATTTTTAATACAAGGAGCTGGAAAGACATAAAATATTATAACACTGAGGTAGTTTTCCACAAAACACCAAAACACTATACTAGGTGTCAACGGAATCATTAGACAAGCCATAGTTTCCAGAGTTTTTAAGCCTTAAACTTGGTAAGGATAATATATACCAAAAACGGCCAATTTTTCATTACTGGACACTTTTTCCCATCACTTCCAGTTTCCACGAAAATGACCCTAACTTTGAAATTTTAAATTGAACACCCTGTATATTCTTACTTTTTTGAATTCCGGAGGCGATTTTAAGTACGATTACATAGTTTTAATAAAATTTTGAGACTACTTGATTTTTAGGGCTATTTTTATTTTTGCATCTAGAGTACAGTGAATGCACTCAAATTAATCAAATGTCCAAAACGATAAGAGAAAAATGTAAACGTGAGATTTTTCGAATTGGTTTAGTAGCTACGACCAACCAAAATTTCCGAATTCACTAATTTGTAATTATGTCAACTTTTTCAAATGGCAAGCCCTTTTAGACACCTAATAGTTAAATACTAATTTTCACTACAAATCCATTGATACCTTCAAATCGAAAATCGGTTTGATATTAACCCAAATACACAAGTTCTTTGGTGGATAATAATTAAAATATCGAAAAAATACGCTTATCAAGTAAGTATGCCGTGGAAATTGAATAAAACTAGATTCAAAACATTCATTTTGTCAACAAAACCACGCTGCAAATGATAAAAGTATCCTGTGGAAACAAAAAGAAGTTTGATAGATAGTAATACGTGTGTATTGTTAACTTAATAAGTTTGCTTTTTATCGTTAAATTTGGTGTTGTTTGTTGCTTTTTAATGATTGTTGTTATTGTATAACATGTATACAAGGGATGAAAAAGTGTACAAGTTATTGATTTTTGGAGAATGCCACAAAAATTCCAGAAACGCCGCAGAATTGTATGCCCAAAGGTATCCGAACAGACATCAACCATGTTTTCAATATTTTTTAATTATGGAGAAACAAATCAGGAAATAATTGATAAAAATCCTGTAGCTTTTATCGTTGACAAAGCGACAGAAATTAACGTGTTGGCTTTTGTAGAAGCAAATCCTACTGTTTTACTAGAGAAATTGGCCACGAGGTGCAAATTAGTCATGAGTCTGTAAGAAAGATTCTCAAAGAATATGGTTACCGCTGGTTTAAATGTCAAGTGCACCAGCATTTACACGAAGATGATGGCAACCGAAGATTAGCTTATTGTGACTGGTTACTCCAGAACAGTACCGTTAACCCGAATTTTGCTTCGTTGATATTGTTTTTTCACAGTGTTTTCTGATGAGTCGAGATTCGCCGACAATGGAATGTTCAATAAACAAGATATTAGGAGCAAGAAAATCAACATTTAATGAGGCAAGGTAAATTTCAGGAAAGATTTGGAGCAAATGTGTGGGCTGGGGTGATTGGAACAAGAATTATTGGACCTATTTTCTTTCAAGGACTTTTGACAGAGGAGACATATTTAGAATTCCTACAAAGTGATATTGAAGAAATGTTGATGAATTTACCACTTTTTCTTGAACAAATGTATTTTCAACAAGATGAGGCTTCACCTCATAATGCCCCTCGAGTTATGGCCCATTTAGTGAACCGGTATAATGGTCGAGTAATTGCAACATATGAACCTGTACTTTCACCTGCCTGCTCGCTAGATCTAAGCATTTTAGATTTTTTTGTGTGGAGTTATGTGAAAAAACGAGATTTTTATACACCTCCTCAAACACTTGAAATTTTAGAGTGTTACGAAGTTTTTGTAAGTATAACTCCTGCCATGTTACAAAATATTATGCAAAACACCATTGACCGAACCAGAAAATATCAAAAAGAAGGGGAGAATTATTTTGAATATTTACTACCTTTTAATTAATCTTTCAGTATGTTTTTTCTTGTTAAAAAATCACTTCGGATAGCACACTTTTTTTATTTGCAGCGTTATTTTGTTGACAAAATAAATGTTTTGATTCTAGTTTTATTCAATTTCCATGACAAATAAGTAATATTTCTCGATATTTTAATATTCATCATGTATTTGGATTAATATCAAACCGACTTTCGATTTGAAGGTATCAATGGATTTGTCAGAATTAGTATTTAACTACTGGGTGTCTAAAAGATGTTGCCATTTGAAAAAGTTGACATAATTACAAATTAGTGATTTCGGAAATTTTGGTTGGTCGTAGCTACTAAACCAATTCCGAAAAATCTCACGTTTACATTTTTCTCTTATCGTTTTGGACCATTTGATTAATTTAAGTGCATTCACTGTACTCTAGATGCAAAATTAAAAATAGCCCTAAAATCAAGTAATCTCAAAAATGTTTGTTTAACTATACAGTCCTACTTCAAATCGTCTCCGGAATCAAAAAATATAAAAATATACAGGGTGCTCCGGTTAAAATTTCAAAGATGGGCTCATTTCAGGGGAAACCGGATGTGACGGAAAAGTGTCAAATAATGGAGAAATGGCCGTTTTTGGTATATATTACTTCCTGCCAAGTTCAAGACTTACATCTTGAAAATTCTGAAAACTATGGCTTGTTTAATGATTTCGTTGTCGCTCGGTATACTGCACTCAACGCACATTCGGCAACCAAGTTGGCATCATCTAGAGATGATTAAAACTAATTTTCATCACCTCCAGATGATGCCAACGTGGTTGGCGAAATGTGCGTCTAGTGCAGTATATAGTGTTTTGGTGTTTCGTGGAAAACTACGTCAGTGTTATCCTAACATCAAAGGTTCCAACCAACTACAGGAATAAGATATTATGTCAAAAACTATATTACAAAATTATCTAAAGTTTGTAATAATAATTATTAGGACCGCTTTTTTATGTTTAAATTGATGTGGTGTTTTTATAAATATCTATTAATAAAAATATTATAATTTTTTATTTTTTTTATTTAGAAGTATCGCATCCACCCGGTAGGTTATTAGCGACGGTACATTAATATTAACAATATGTTTGTTTACATAACTACAATACACTAATGTTATATGTTTTTATAGGTTATTTTGTGGTACGTTAAATCATTAGTTAGTTACTTTATATATAAGTTTTTAATATTACAGCTGTGGTTCAAAATTTCACTTAAATTTTGAGGTATTTGCCGGTTTCTTCTCTCTAACGCGTAATTTGGACACTGCACTAAAATATGTCTAACAGTTAAACTTGTATTACACGTTTCACAAAATGGTTCCTCACTGCGGTTAAGAAGGTATTCGTGCGTTAATCTTGTGTGGCCAATACGTAATCTTGAGAGTATTATCTGCTCTCTTCTACGTGGGGGAATGGATTGCCATGGTTTAACTGAGGTTTTTATTTCCAGCAATTTAGAAGTTTTTTACTGCCATTGTTCTTGAAGTTTGTTTTCCATAGTATGTTTAATGAACGACTTTAGGTCACTGTGTACTGTTTGGTCAAGTATGATGGAGTTTTCATTAGTTATTGCGTCTCGTGCGGCTTTGTCCGCTAGTTCATTGCCATAAATTCCTATGTGTGATGGTACCCAAATAAAAGCAATTTGTTTTCCTGTCTGCTGTAGAGAGTATAGTTCATTTTTGATCATTACGAGTATAGCATTTGTCGGATATATTTGTTTTAGACTATAAATCGTACTCAGGCAGTCAGTTACGATAACTGTATTTTGGTTATTATGATTTTTTGTATGTATTAGTGCTTGTAGAATGGCGTGTATTTCAGCTGTGAACGTGCTACTTTCGATTGGTAGCCTGAATTTCAGAGTTACGTTTGGTATTACGATTGCTGATCCAACTCCTTCCTCTTATTTAGAGGCATCAGTGTAGATAGTTGTGTATTCTGAGTAATTGTTGTGTATTTCATGAAATTTTTGGATTATTATGTCGTGATTTATATTAGATTTATTAATGTAGGTTAAAATTGTGTTACATATAGGAAGATTTATCGTCTAGGGAGCAGGGGTTTGTGTGTGTAAGGAGAATGTTTTGGGGAAGGTGATGCTCAGATCAGATATATGTTTGTTAATCCTTTCATAAAAAGGGGGAACCACTCTTGGTCTGTTCATATATGTAGCGCTAAGACGATTTGAAAAGGTGTTTGCATGAGTAGGATTTTCTTGATTGGTTGATATTTTCGATGCGTATGACAAGCTGAGGTATTGTCTTCTGAAGGCGAGTGGTGGTTCCCCTGCTTCACATAGTATGCTTGCCACTGGACTGGTGTGATAAGCTCCGAGTGCTGTTCTTATTGCTTTGTTATGTATTGTATCAAGCGATTGTAGTAGTTTCCTCGTTGTCGATGATTAAGCAATTGCACCATAATCGAGTTTGGATCTTATAAGGGATCGGTATATTAATAAGAGTGTAGTGCAGTCAGCGCCCCATTGTCTATGTGATAAGGTTTTTTAGTAATTTGAGTCCATTTTGGCATGATAGTTTTAGGGTATTTATGTGAAGATGTTAGTTTTTGATCGAATATCATGCCACGGAATTTAATATTTGTAACAAATTGAAGTTCCTGATTATGTAGTGATAATTTAACTACACTCGGTTCTGGTCGTTTAGAAAATATTATGCATTTCGTTTTGGTCATTGAAAATCTGAAACCCGTGCTGTTTGACCAGTTTTCAATATTGTTCAGCTGTTCTTGTATGTGTTTGATTGTTAAATTTATTGATTTTCCTCTTGAGAATATTACCAAGTCATCTGCGTATAGGCGGGCTTTTACAGGTAGATTAATATTGCTGATCACATCGTTAATCGATATTACGAAAAGTGTTGCGCTAAGAACAGATCCTTGGGGGAATTCCATTTTCTTGATGTTTATTTTGAGAGATTACTCCGTTTGCACGGACATGGAATATTCTATTGCTTAGAAATTGTTTTATAAAATTGATTATATTTCCTCGAAATCCCCACGATTGTAATTTTATGATAATGGCATGTCTCCACGCAGTATCATAAGCCTTATTTATATCGAAGAAAACAGCTATGCATTTTTGTTTGTTGGCAAATGCCTCGTGAATTTCCGTTTCTAAGTCTATTATGTTATCTGTAGTTGATCTGTGTTTGCGGAAACCGCTTTGTTCAATAATAAGAAGTTTCTGCTGTTCCAAGTGCCACATAAGTCGCCTATTTATAATTTTTTCAAGTAGTTTACACATAGTGCAAGTCAATGAAATAGGTCTGTATGAGTCAGGTTTTAATTTGGATTTGCCAGGTTTAATTATGGGAATTACTGTAGCTTCTGACCATTTCTTTGGAAATTTGTTTTCTGTCCATATTATATTAAGTATATTTAACAGTAGTTGATGTTTGGCAACTTCTGGTAATTTTTGCAAAAATATGAATGGTATGTCGTCAGGTCCGGGAGTAGAGTTTTTGCAACTATCGAGTGTCTCATTAAGCTCTGACATTGATATAAGTAGATTTATGGGTACTGCATTATAAGGAATATGTTCTATTCCTTGAATTTCCTGGGACATAAGTTAGGAAGTTGTCATCATAGTTTTCATTACTAGAGCGATTTTGGTAAGTTTCTGCGAGAGCTTCTGTTATTTCTTGATTGGTTGTAATTGTTTGTTCTTCCATCGTGGGTGAGAGATGTTGTGATATTAGTTAGTACCTGATATACTTTTGACTTTTTTCCACACTGAATTTATGGGAGTAGAGCTGTTGATGTTCGATACGTAGTTAGCCCAGTTACTTTTTTTATTATGAACCTTGTTCTTGCTCACATATTTTTGAAGATTAGCAGATTTTCTGATGTTTCTTATATCTATTCAGCGCTTGTTTACTTTCCCTTATAGCTCTTTCGCATTCAGTGTTCCACCAGGGGACTGGTTTACGATTTTTAACATATTTCGTTTTACCAATTGATTCTTCTGCTGCTGATAATAAAATATTTGAAAAGTCCTCTACCGTTTTGTTAATGTCTTCATTTATGTTAAGATTTGGGGCTTTATTTTCTACTAACATTGTATACAAGGGCCAGTCCGCTTTATTTAATTTCCATTTTGATAATGGGGTAGTGTGAGGATCGTTTCCATTTTGATTAGTTATTAAAATTGGATAATGGTCACTGCCGTATAAATAAGGTAGAGTTTGCCAAACCAGAGTTGGAAATAGTGCTGGATCACACAATGTTAAGTCTAGCACAGATGAATTCCCTGTGAAAGAATCGAATCTTGTCTGTTCACCGTTATTTAAAAGTATTAATTTGGTTGCATCAATAATATTTTCAAGTGTCCTACCCCTTGCATTAGTAGTATCGGATCCCCATATACAGTTATGTCCATTAAAGTCCCCTAGGATAATTCTTGGCATTGGTATTTGTTCTATTAAATTATTTATTTCTACTGGATTAATATCTTGGTTAGGTGGGATATAAATATTGCATATGTATATGCTTTTAGGTAGAAATATGGATTACTGTTGCTCCTAAATTAGTTATGATGGGTACATTAGTTGCTTCAAAATTATTTTTAACGTAAATGGAGACTCCTCCACTTGCTCGTTGACCTCCTTGCCTGGTTCGAGAAAAACCGAAGTAGTTTCTGAGATTATGGATATTATCATCGTGGAAGTGAGTTTCTTGGAGGCAAATAATTGATGGTTGTTGTTCTGAAATTATAATTTTGAGAATTTCTAAATGGGTCTAGTACCCATTTATGTTCCACTGTAGTATGGATTTGAAAAGGAGTTATGTAATGTTAAAGTGTTTCTTGGGATAAGTCACTTTCCTGGTCGATGCTGTCTATGTTTAATTGTTTCATAATTTTTTTCCTAATTTTGGTACATCTTGTTTTGATACTTCTGTGTTCGAGGTGTGGGTATATTTTAGAGATCATATCGAGTAGAGCAGGTATGTCATTTGTATAATTTTATGCTATGTTGAGCGGATCTGGTGAGCCAAATGCGTTTACGAAAAAATCAGTGATTTGAGTGTAGTTCAGCGTAAAGGTTGATACTTGTGAATCAATAAACTCTTTGGCAGGTTGCAATAGTTCTTCTGTTACAGTTGGTGTATCGGTTAGATTTGATTTAGGTTTTTTGGTTTTCCTTGTGTCTGGTTTAATGAACTGGTCGTTGGATTTTGTAGCCACTCCCGAATTTTCTTCCACCGGAGGTGTTAGGATATCAGAGATATTACGTTTACCAGAAGTGGATGGTAAATTTATGACTTTTTTCTGTGTATGTTCTGGTGTTTATTCATTTTTGTGGTTCTGTGTTTGTTTCTGAATGAGTTGTTTGGCATTGTGAAGCTGTATGTCCTGGTTTTTTACATTTGAAGCATGAAACACCATCGAGGGAGAGGAATATGCGATATGAGGTGTTTTCGTGGGAGATAAGCATGGATTAAGGAATATCTCTATTTTTGGGTGGGGTAATGTAGACTTGGCGACGGAAGCTTAGGATGTGGTTGTATTCAGGATTAGTTGCACCTATTCTTAAAAAAGTGATTGGAGATATTAGATTTAGTATTAATTGGTGAAGTTCTCTTTCTATTATTTCATGGGGTATTGTTGGGCAGACATTTGACATTATTAGACGTTCAGTGGGAGTGATTAATCTCCGGGCGTGGAGAGGTTCTCCATTAATTTCAATGGTACCTTGTTCATCCACAAATTTATCTACGGTTTCCTTGCTTGACAGGTATATGCAAATTCTGTTGTTAGATATTCTTGAAGAAAAAAGAATGTTTTTAGGCATTACTAATGGTCCTAGAGCAAGTAAGTAGTCTTGTAGTTTAATACCTTCTATTGAGCTAAAGATTATAGCTTGTTGTTTAGTGGGAAATTTAGGTGTTTGTTGCTGGCTTAGTACTGTAGAATACATTACGGGAGGGTTAATTTGAACATTTGATTGGTTGGTAACGGTTACGTTGTCATTTGAGGTATTTTGGGAATCCCTGTAGTCAGAAATCTCCACCATACTTGTAAAATTTCGAGTACGGCACTGCCCAACTGCCCTCAGCAGTTGGGAGCGCGACACGTGTTTTGAAGGTTATACAAGTTTTAGGTATCTAATTAACCTCTTACCGCATACTGTGACAAATATGGCACATGTTTCAAATTCACTATGTAAACCGTTCCCAATAATATTTTTATTCTACTGCATAGTGTACCATATTTGGCACGTTCGCTTTTACAGATCTTCATGCGGTCGGACGTTTTCGCGCCAAATTTACTGTAATAAGGATGTAGTTTGCATAGTGATACCTGATCCATGCCAACAAGCGTTTGTGTTCGTTTTTGTACTTGTGTGAAACTTGTAAATTTCGACCTATCAATTCAATATAAATATCTGGGAGAAGGTAAGTGTTTATAGTTTGTATATTCTTTATATCAAGTCAAACCATAAATGACTTTGAGAGATTTGTAGGTTAATAAACATGTACCATATATGGAACAATTCGAGGTAGCAGATGTGATTTACTTATATAGTGATTTTTTGCAGATAGATCCAAAGTCCTTTTATGGCATCAGAAAATTCCAAATACCTAATGGCAACATCAGCGAAGACGAAAATTTGTCTGATGATGGTGAAGGTTACCTAGAATTCGAGGATGTCTTACTTGAAGAAGCGTCAGAGACTTTTAGTGATGAACAAGGAATTATAGATGATAATGATACAGACACTGACGAACAGTGGGAAAGTGAGATAACATACCCTTGGCGAGGCTACAGAATAAGAAAATAACAAATAAAAAACAAAAGAAAGAGAAAAAACAGCGAAAAGAAGAAATAATATGGCTAGATGATTCACTGAATGTTTCTCAAGAAGATAATGCTTGGACAGATTTTCGGTCTCTTCCAGCAGATATTTGCGAAGTGGACCAACCATATCAGTTTTTTTCTTATTTCTTTACTAAAGACATATTACCATATATAACTGAACTAACAAATTTGTTTTCTGTCCAAGTAAGACCAGAAAAACCCGCTAATATCTCAGAAGATGAAATAAAAGCATTTGTTGGTATATGCATCTACATGTCTGTTATACATTTACCTTCTACGAGAAGTTAGTGGAATAATACTATGGAAATCCCTGCCGTTTCTCAAACCATGACATGTAATAGATTTGAAGAAATCAGACGTTTTCTTCATTTTAGCAATAATAATGAACAGGTTCCATTTGGACAAGATGGACATGATAAACTTTTCAAAATTCGCCCCTTCCTAGATAAGGTTAGAGAAAGACTGTTGCGTATTCCTAAGGAGGAGCACCTTACAATTGATGACCAAATTGTACCAACAAAAACGAGATCGTCCATGAAACAGTATAATCCCAAGAAACCTCACAAATGGGGTTTTAAAGTGTTTGTGTTGAGTGGGGTTTTCAGGATTTAGTTACGATTTTGACTTCTTTTGTGGAACAACTAAACTTGAGGATCATCAACCAGATCTTGGGGTCAGTAGCAATGTTGTAGTGAAACTGGCGAATACTATTCCAAGAAATAAAAAATACAAGTTATTTTTTGATAATTGGTTCACTAGCATTCCACTTCTGGTGTTTCTTACAAGAGAAGGCATTTTACCATTGGGAACGGTGCGAATGAATCGTTTACCTAATTGTCAGCTTCCAAAAGAAAACGAAATGAAAGAGGTTTTGTTGTAGAGAAGGTTGCCAAAGTTGATGGTATATCAGTATCAGTTGTTGCCTGGTATGACAATAAACTAGTTACTACTGTATCGACTTATGTGGGACATCTACCTCTCTCTGAAGTGACAAGATTCGACAGGAAAACTCAAATATAGTTATTCCCCGTCCAAAATGTATCGAAGTGTACAACAGTTATATGGGTGGAGTTGACCTTCTCGACTCAATGTTAGGATACTATAGGATAAAAATACGTTCTAAAAAATGGTACATGCGAGTCTTTTTTCATTTCATTGATTTAATTTGTGTGAATAGTTGGATTTTGTGGCGAAGAAAAACAGGCTCAGAATTTTATCTGCCCCTCTCTGAATTCAAGCTGGGTATTGCAGAAGTTCTTACCAAATCTCTTTCACAAAGAAAACGTGGACGTCCCAGCAACTCTTTACAATCAAAGCTTGAACTAAAAAAGAAAAAGTATCCCTTTTCGCAAATACCGGCTCCCGAGATTCGCACTGAAAATGTTAGCCACTTACCAAAATGGAATAATGACCGTCAACGATGCAAATATCCCGATTGTACCGGGAAATCATTTATATTTTGTGAAAAATGTAATGTACATTTGTGTTTAAATAAATAAAATAAATTGTTTTTATTCATTTCACATCGAATAAAACATTCATGGAGTTAATTAAGAATGAACATTTTATATATATATATATTTTTTTCTTGTTGCAATCTGTGACATATCTGGCACATGCCAATTTTTTGTGATTTTGACATTTAAATTACAATAAAGATTTTTTAAATTATTTTTTCCATGTTCTATATTGCCTTACTTACAAAATATAAAGTATCGAAATAAAAATAAAAAATCATGCGGTAAGGAGTTAAACAGTATTTTAATAAAATGATGTACTTACTGTAGCACTAATCACTTATTATATACTTTGTCAATTTAATTTTGATTATTATACCGTTTTTATTCGGTTTTTGTTAGGCACTGGTGACAGATAGTGTTTATCTCTGTGACCAGGACAGGCCTCCTATAATTTTGTTGTCATACTTAAACTTGTGTTTTGTTTTTGCAATTATACATGTATAAATTGTCCCCAGAATATCCAGAAATATTTTATTTTTAACACACTCCACGTAAAATACTAACTTGTAAGCACAGTTAATTAAATTTAGTAGGGGTGCCACTAGTCAACTGGCTTTTAAGGAATTGAGGATTTAAATCTGTTACACACCGGATTTTTACGTATGTTATGGGAACATTTAAATTTTCTATATAAAATTGAGACAAATATAAGTAGCATAATTAAGTCCAAATTTAATTATTTAACAGCGATCTGTGAAGGACAGGCAAAAATATAGATATCGAATGTAACAAAATAACAGCTGTAATTGATTTTTTATGAATAGGGACAGGTGTATGTCCCCTTAATTCGGTAGTCGGTGGATATGTCCCCGCAGGTCTGGTTTAATACACACAAATTTCCCCACAACTTATGCAAAACGCACGCACGCACGCATACACACATACACACACTCCGACAGACAACATTCGGAAAATAATCAGAATGGATTCAGGAGGGTTCAAAACGTATATATCAATCAAAATCTCGAGGTTGAAAAAAATCACGATATACTTCCTTATATTACGTATAAGAAAGTAAAAACTGAGCGACATATCTGACATGACGTATTAGAGTAAATTTTTTTTAAAATATATCAATTAATGTATATAATATAAATTTCTACTTGCATGTAAAATAAGTTATTGTTTGACTAAAGAAATTTTGACTTCCAACTAAGATTACTTGTAGTATTCTATGTAAAGTATTTGTTAGGAAAATCAATCTATGGTAAATGTATGATGGATAGTTGAGTAAACATTTGCAATGGCAACATTTTAATTATGAAAGTTTCTTGTATTTATTTCTGCTTATTAATCCTATACTATATAAACGGAAAGTTTTTAAGACTGTAAATAATAAACTGTTAAGGTAAGACCATCAGTGTTGTATCAAGATTTCCATTAAGATGATAAGGAAGGGTGATCAGAGCCCTAGGAGAAACTGAGGGCCCAACATCGTACGCTATTTGATCCGTAATTAGTCCCTGTGGTGAGTTTGTTGTATTTTTTCACATCTGATATCGCATATCGAGTATGAAAGTATATACTTATTTAGTTATATCCATATTGTTCGTATCTGATATGGCACGCGTAAAAGTATAACAATAGAGTAAAATAATGATTTTCGTATACAAATTGATATGCTTACTATGTTGCATTTAATAAAAATATTTTTGAATAGACGAGATGTTTATATACTGGGTAGTAAGACATAGTACAATTTTTTTAAATGGAGCAATTCATATATTTTTAGATATTTAGTGCACTTTCTTCTAAGCATTTTGACATCATTTGATATATGAGTATTATCTAAAATAAGGCGGTGCCAAGTTGTCATTAGTTTTAAAAAAAGAACCTCAATTCGCAATTTTGTCGTCTAATTAAAATAGGGATATTTATTTTAGTCGAAAAATAATTTAAATGTTCTTTTTCCTAAGAAAAAACAAAAATTTAAAAAGTGTTGTTATGGCATATGAAAGATCTGCTTAGACGTTTTAACGATACCATACTTAAAGGGATGGAGTGGAATATTTTAGACAAAAAAATAATACTACTAAATTTGAAAAATAGCGAAAATCTATTATTTTAGTGCATTTATTAAAAAAAATAATACTTTGCCATTATGAATTTAAGTTTCTTTAGACAATACATTTAAATTCATTTCATAAAGTTTTATTAAACAAAAATAAGCAGTCAAGAGTTTACAAAGAGTGTTATTTAAATAGACGATTTCTACAAGTTAGTATTTTTAAGAATTTATTAGAAAAATTTATTTTATTTAAATACAGGCACCGTTAATTTTCCCGAAAATGTTATGCAAAAAAAACACAGTGACTGAGGACAATGAATTTTAGTTATGACAGCGTTGTTGAAAATTCTCAAATAAGCACTAAATAATTAAGTAGACAACTGAACTTAAGCAGAACGACAATCAGATGAATTAAAAAAAAATATATCACAATCAACTTCATCAGGAATTAAATTAAAATGGTTTTGGAAATAGAACAAACTTTTGTATTTGGTAATTGAATAAATTTAATCAAGACAATAATTTTTAGAAAAAATAATATAATCTGACAGGCAACATTTTTTAACAAGGGAAATATTAATAAACATAATTTACATTGTTATTCTGACGAAAATTCCCTTTTTTTTTTTCGAAATACTCCAAACTAATATGGATGGTGTTAATGTATAAGGTATAAAGGGCAGTTATGTTACAGGGCCATCTTTTTTCAAAAATATTGTTGTAATCTACTTGCAAACTGGTTGCAAAATAGTTACTAGAAAGAGGGTGAAAAAATAAAAAAAAAACACGAGTTAACTGATATATATTGTACTTTCGGAATACTTCAATACAAATAACTTGAAAAGGTGTTTTCAAAAATATTTGTTACCTGAGTAAAATTTTTACAAGACCGCATTCTTACTCTAAATGCCGTGAGAATTTTTCTTAGTGACTCATAATAAAATGGAAAAAGTATAGTGTCCTTTTTTTGTTATATTAATTTTAAATATGGTTTAACAATTCTGATGTGCACAAATTACATACATCTAAATTTGTTTCCTTTCGAAACTTTTTTGCATGAATTAAAAGAGTAAGGAATTTCGAAGGTAATAAACATATTAAACATAGTTCAAATTTTAATTGACTAAATTTAAAAAACTTTCTATTGCTGAACAGAGAATTAAAGTCTCTTTTATTGAGATATCACAAAACCCCTTTCTATTTTAAAAATTTTGAAAGAGTAATAATTGTCATTTCAAAACCAAAAATCGACGTGTTTCAGAATATATTTTTTAAATTGTTAATAACGTAAAAAGACGAACTATCCATTACCTATAGACCACACAAAAATATTGAGATAATGAAGATGTTAACACTCTACAGAGTATTTCAATGATATTACGACAAACTTCGAGGAATGATCCCTCTAGTCCAAAAAAAGCAAAAAGAAAACAAGAATAATATTTTTTCCCAAAATTCTTCCGAAGTGTGGGACAACACATAAAGCGGGTAGCGGAGAAGGTAGCATATCGTAGAGGAAAATAATGCAGACAGGGACTAATCATATAGCTGCTTGAAAGACGTATTTTAGTTAAATTTTATAAATATATAGTACTGAAGAAACATTTATTGACTACAGTAGTATGTGCAACATCTATTTCAAATTTACTCTTCTACGAAAATTCATCGTTATTCGAATTTTGCAAAATAAACGTCGCATAATTTATTCAGAACTAGGTTGTAGTGTTGGGAATTTGAAGTGTTCCAAAGAGATCGTCGAGTAAAATATTTACTTATTAAAACCTCACAATCCATTTTAATACGCGTGTATTCGTCGATCTCCGCAGCAAAAAAATGACGAAATATGTAGCCTGTACGAACGAAAATGACAAACAAATTTGAACTCTCCGCTACCTGCCGGTAGGCACGCCCACTTTCTGCTCTCCGCTCTATAATATGTGTGGCCTTATAGATTAATAGAGGGCCCATGCCCTCAAAAGCCGTAAAAATCGGCAAATAACCCATTCCAGCAAGGTAAATAATTTTTGAGCTGGCATATCGAAAGATGGTCCTTAGGGACATCAGAAACAACTTGTTTGAATTTTGTTGGCTCTTGCACAACTTCTCAAAAAGAAAGAAAGATGGTATTTCAAGATTTCGTATTTTTAAACGTTTACCTCTTGCTAAGATATTAACTACTTGAGATATTGATCTAATTTTATATATTTGTGTATAAAAATCATGAGCGCATCTATCTGTTGTAACGGAATTTAAAAATCTCTTTTGATTTTTTTTTTTTTAAATCTAAAGTCGCAGGAACGAAATTTGTGTATTGAAAATTCCATGCGAGCAATTATATTAAAAGTTCAAAATTTTTATATTCTATATATCAATTAAATGTTGTCCAAAGATCGAAAAAGTTTAAAAAAAAGATCAGGTCGATACAGTTTTCGAGTAAGAGATTTTTAAATAGACCGTTATTTACGCTCGCAGGACTCCTGTAAGCATTTGGCTGTTTTCTGGTGCGCTACCATACGGTTCATTGAAATGCATCAGGATAATATTTATTGGAATTGTGTTATTGTTTATATTTTTACTACTTTACAAAGAACAAAATTATTAATATGTAAAATGAAATCCACAGGATCACCGACGGTGTTACAACCGGACAATACATAAAGTTTTATAATACTCTTTCTTCGTATTTTTCTTCTAACTTTTTATTGATTTAGTGCTAAATATATTTTGTTGCCATGTACCCACAAATCTACAAGAGTAGATTTTCTATTTTGCAAAAATTAAACATACTTAATAAAATTATATCCATATCCGTGACTTCTATTAATGCTCTTTCAATACCTAGCTCTTCAACAACAAATTTTAAATGAGTAAATTTACCTTATCTTCTATTAAGGACTAATAATTCTACTGCTCTTGCTTACATTAACAAAATGGGTAGCGTGCAATATCTAAAGTTAAATGCCTTATCTAGAGCCATCTGGCAGTGGTGCGAGACACGACATTTATGGGTATTTGCTTCCTATATCTCCTCGGTAGAAAACTGACAGGCGGACCAGGATTTTTGGAAAGTACAATCTGAAACAGAATGGACCAAAATACCTTTCGAAAAATATCCCGGTATTTCGGAATACCTGAATTGTGAAGATATGTATAGTGGTTAAGGGATCCGGAGTTCCAGAAGGTGGACGCCTTCAGCATGTTTTGGAAATAGGATAAATTGTTAGCATAAGGCTAGTTTTAATCATCTCCAGATTATGTCAACTTAGTTGACGAAACGCGCGACGAGTGCACTATATAGTGTTTTAATGTTTCATGGAAAACTGTCAATGTTATCTTCACATCAAAGGTTCCAACCTATTCCAGGATTACAACTGACCTGAATATCTATATATGTTTTTTATTGCACATAACATAAAAATTAATAATGAAAATACGAGTAAATAAATGGAAGATAACTGGACGCGGTAAATTGGACGAGTGAAAACTGCGCAGAATGAAAACAATTGGATGCAAGGAAATATAAAATAAATGTTACTGATGTAGTGTATATTCAAAACGAAAAAAATTGCATAACAGTTTGTATTTTTTCGACAAAAGAAATAATACAAGCAGTAAAGAAAAAAAATTAAAAAAAAAAACACATTTGCAATTGAAAATTTCACAATCCCTCGTAGGCATTCCAACACTGGTATATTGGCGTAATCAGCCACGTCTAATCTTAACCTTTGCGTGGTGTCTTGGTATGTTTTCTTATGGGGTTATTGATATTCAGCAATAAACTACTCTGATTTCAGTCTATTCAAACTATCTTCTTTCTTCATTGCATGAATAAATTTCCATGTGGATTTATGTGCATTGCTGAAAATCGGAGAAAAACTGTTATGTCATCCTTCAGTAGCATTATTTGTCCGAAGTATATTGTCATCAGTCAGCTGGTATATTTCCACAAATCAACTGAAAAAAGTGTCGGTTTTCGGTGCCTTCGTCTTTCAATGAGACGTATCCAAGTATCATCGAAGAAATTTAGTAAGGGTAGCAAGAAATTTTCATTTCTTACGTAGAAATCGTTATCAAGAAACTATTTAAAGGCATCAGTTACATCATTTTCTAGAATAAAGCTAATACTGGTAATAGTCGCAATTATACAGCAAATTCACTTACGTACTGAGTTAAATACAAAGATATCCACGTACTTTTGAATGCGAAAATTCTTCCATGAAAGCATTTATTGTAGCTCTTTACAAATCTACCATAATTGAAGTTGATTGAAGGCCTAGTTTTATTGACTTTAACCCTTCAACAAGACTAGTATAGTTAACTTGCAATTTGTCTGGAAGAAGGGCGTATATAGTTGGTATAACATTACCAAGCTTTACTCCATGTATGATATTTAACTGGCTGAATAATTTTGGTGATGAAGCCACTGTATCGTCGGCATACCAATTCCAATTCCAATTTGAAAACATTTATTTAACATTAAAAACATTATCTACAAACTCAATTAGATGCCGTCGGCATACCAGTGATTACAATAGTCTATGAAATCTAAATTTCTTCCAGTTGAAAACAAAAGAATTCTATAATCACCGGGATCTATGCCAAAGTAGAAAAAGTTCACTATTTATATTAATATTTTCCTCAGGAAAATTAAACACCTCAAAAAGATGTGATACATTGACATTAATATCAAAGAATGAGGTCAACGTGCGTCCAATTGTGGTATGCGTACAAATATACTTTTGACTGCCACATGCATTCAAATTTCGTGCATAAAATTGACCGCTTGTACTTTTCGTACAACAAATTTGATTTTAATAGACGCGATACGAAAATATCATTCAGTATTTGATTTTAATAGGTTACATTAAAGAACTACCAACAATATTCGTATTATTTTTAACATTTATTATTATTTGTAAATTAATTTTACCCTCTCTGTTGAAATACTTCGGTATTTTAATTTCTATTATACCTTTATTAGTAATATTTAGTAGAGTTAAAATTTTAAGATTACAAAATAACAAGGATCTGATATCTATGTTATATCATATCAGATTCATATTTTACACCTTAACAAATACAATCTTTGTTTAGTATATACATCAGCATATATTCGTATGCAATCCCTGAGAGTCAGTTATTTTATAAAATGCAGAGCGTGTGTATATATGCAATATGATGATATCGAGCTTGAAAAGCTTGCATATGCACATGGAAATAATTCATATATTGAAACAATAACGTAGAATTTTTTCTCAACCAAAAAGTGATAGATAAGATATGATCAAGAAACAAATAATATATTAATTTATCCCTTTTTCCTAAAATTTGTTTGCATAAAAGTTGTGATAATAAATAAAATAAATACCTATCTAAAAAAGCAAATAATATAATCAAAACAAATTCTTAACAATAAAAATGCGCATATTCTCTCTCCGAAAACGAGTTCATAGCTTCTAACGTAAACAATCAAAAAAGTTAACGTTTATTTTAGGACTTCAAATTCTTTCTAACACCTATATTAATAACATAAAGTGTAAGTTGTTAATTTTTGTTGTGACCTGATATTCTATTAAAAATATGTACTTACTATCCTTGTTAGATTACATATTTTAATTATAACAGAAATTAACAATTAAAATTTTATACCTATTAGTAAAGTTCTTATAGTAGTAGCAATGTTCTAAAACCATTTTAAATCATACCACTATTGGTGTTAATTAATATTTATAATAAATTAAAATAAATGCCCACTGCTCAATTAATTTGCGAAATTTCAATCTTAAGAACGCATTTGTACGCCGTGACTGGTTATGTTCCAAAATGGAACTAACATATATAATAGTCGTCCATCATACCATGCAGCAATCGGTTGAAATGTTCTGTCAAGTACCATTCCACGCTATTCCGGATTTATTCCGGCATAGAAACATATTTTATTATTACATTATAATTTCACAGATATTGTCTATACTGGATACGAACTTTACTTTTACAAATATAAATGTGCAATTCTGTGAAGTTATATAATAATTGATTCTAACATCTCTTTTTCAGACAAAAGCACCTTGTATAAATTTGAATTTTTTGGATACAGATTCACTTTGTATACGATGTTACAATTTTAATCAAATTACAGCTCTCTTTATCGCTGACATTAGGTATATTTTTTATTATTTTTTTCTGAAGTATTTGCCATATCAAGTTGGCACCACATTTTTAAGCCACTGTTAAGTTGATTATATTTTACAATATTTGTGGAACCTTCACATTTGTTACTGTCTGCCTTTTGAAAAATCATTTGACGTATTTTGCAATTATCCTAGCACAAGAAAACATGGTTTTAACTGATACTATAAAACACATAAGTTCCCGAATTATAACGTACGCTCAAATCCTGCAGAATTCTCCGCTATTAGCAACATTTTAGTGTGCCTCTGAACTAGATGCTGATAAGGGTAGAACTTTCCTTCCTGTATTGTGAACAGAAAAATTTCGTGACATTTAGGTTGCATATTTATTGCTAATCAACATGTATTCCTTAAATAGTTAATCTTCATAACTATCTCTTAATATCTAAACATGATTTTACCCTAACTTGTGTTGCATTTGGTTACATAATTTTAGTTACCTTTACCGAAATATCCACTGTCTTTTTTAACTTGGTTATCCTCCTAATATTTGATTAAAAATATTAATCATAATTCAGGTTTTATCGTCATTTGTTTTTTTTTTGAGAACACAATAATAGAGTCACGTTCCTTCAATAATACTAACAAGTATGTTATCCATAAGTCTGAACTAAAATGCCAGTGAATAATTAACTCAGTCCTATTAAGATAGATATACTCTCTAGCTAAGTAATCGCAATATGACTCTTATTCCCCACTGAATTAAACGGAGAACAACGGTTGTTATCTATCTGCCTGCCTCTTCATGTCAGAAAATATTAACGTTTCCATTTACTTCCTTAAAATCGATCACCTTGACAGTACTTTCTCATCACCATATCCAAAATTAATTTAGCACCATTTTCTCTCGGTAACGATTAATATGATGAGAAATTTTTAGAAGAACTTTTCGACCTTTGATGTTTGACACACAGCCAATATGTATGTCTATAGGTATGTTTTAACGATTTAAGACCAGAAGTTAACTCTAGTCATAACTTCTTGAAAACCAGTTTACTTTGTTTAAAAAATACAAGGCTGGTTTGACCATTGGTTGTTAACGATCAAAGAACTAGCCTTATTATCAATGGAATCTGAATATTTTCGTTGATTTTATTGCATGCATTCCACAATTTATTATAATATATCTGCTTTGAAAATTGAAAATGTAGCGTGTTTTCTGGAATCCGTATTAACATAAATTAAACAAGAAGAAATCAGCTTTCTGAAACTTTTCGTCAAAATTCATTGCAGCAAACGGTTACATTCTTTTGAGGCGCACATACTTGTTCCTTTTTTAACAAATAATAAAAAGTATTTAAAAAAAATTCATAGCAAAGACAAAAAATCTATCTTAATGGTAACACAATATGGTTGCTTCTCATCGTTAATTTCCCTTTAAGACGTTGTTATCAGATGGCAACATAAATCTATAAATAGCTCTTAAGCTAGTTATATTTATGGATAACCAAAAACGAAGACAATCACTTCATTTTAAATTATGTGCAGATTTACTAGCTAAAATTGCAGACACAGCTAATGTCTGTTTTCTTTTATTTGTTCGAAATACGAATTTAATGTCTATATTTAGTGAGTTTACGCCACAGTACTTTTTGTTTTCGGTTAGAAACTGTTTAAGAAAGATTTAGATATTTATGTTGACTACCTCACGAAAACTTTATCTTAAAAATTGATGATAACATGTATATTGTAATTGTCTCATTTCGATCAATTTATTGTAGTTTGACATATAAAAGTAAATTTACTGAAAGACGCAGGTGTAACTAATTTTTTAGGTTCTAAATCAAATATCTTTAAAAAAAAATTTCAGTCACCTGAGGATGAGATCAAATTGATTTTTAAACTAGTCGTTGTAAAAATATAATTGTGTGAGAAAAAAACAAGAATTTTTATATCACCCCCTGTCATATACCATGACTACTCACATTTATTTCCTAATAAATTATGAATGTAAGATTTTTAAAAATACATTATTATTTTTTAGCTGGCATTGAAATGTGATACGGTAAAGTCTTTTTTAAGGAAAAGTAGAGACAAGAAATAAAAGTATAAGGCTGTGTATCATATGATCAAAGATGAAGCGTTAAAATAAAACTCGTGCTTCCATGGAGACATTTCGACTTTCATAACACAAATATCAAGCCAGTGTCAACTGCTTTATGCCAAACTTAGTTGCCAACTCGCGTCTCATGTTTCTAAATAAAAAGTTTGTTCCAAGACACATTCTGGCAAAGACAAAGGATAACCTAAATAAAATAAGGGGCCTGATTTTCAAATTTCTCTATTTCAATATACAGAAAAATCTATGTAACTTGTAGTAATTTGAAAGTATTAGTTAAAGGAAAGGAATATGCCAAGCAATATTAAGATAAGTAAAATGCGGAATAATGAAATTTCCTCAAAAATAATTAAAACCACTACTAGATTTCAGTATTAGTGCTATTTTTACAAATCTGCATCGAAAGAAAGTCATTTTTAGTTAATTGAAAGGGTTTCGAAGGAAAAATAAAAGCTAAAAAAGTGGTCTCATTTTTCATCATCATTAACAATTATTTGAATAGAAGGACATTATCAGTTTTCCAGTGACATATTATTAATAATGTGATAAAAATATTTTAGTTTAAAGTATTATTGTTCAAGATGTGGTTATCTTCCTAGTACTGGGTGAACCAAATAACTCCTCAACTACCATTTCTTAAATTATTTGAAAATAATTGGAAAAAGGATAAAATACATTTCTCATGGGGTGTATAAAATGGATGTATATATTATTTTCAGTTAAAACCATGCAGATAATATAAACAATAAATCGTATTAAATATTTAATTTGGGAACGAAATGGATCTCCATCAATGGCGGGTTTCAGCGAATTGCTTAACCGAAGGAATTGCCATTACAAGGATATCCCTGTTTCCACCAATCAAAATACAACAAAATGTATTTCAAGATAGAGATTTTGGTCAGGATTCTGTCTATGACATCAGGTTTAGTAACTAGATTTTGACATAAATGATAATGACGTTAATTATGTCCCAGAGTTAGCTTTATATACAAGAAATTTCTTTGAACATTCTGTATGTAGAAGAGAAAACTCGAGAACTTTCCTTTATTCAGTAAAATTTGAAGTGGGTTGGAATCTTTGATATGAAGATAATATTGACGTGGTTCTCCACAATATATCAAATCATGGTTGGCGAAATGCGCATCGAGTGCAGATATTGTGTTTTGGTGTGTGGTGAAAACTGCGTCAGAGTTATTCAGTAAAAGTTTTTTCTGAAATCGCTCACGAATGTCTAATTTCTCGACGCAATATCAGATCCCAAAATACGCAATTCTAGTATTTTAGTCCGTTGCTAAACAACCATCATGAAACAGTACCAGAAAGTTAATTTTCCGACCTAAGCCGGGAAAGTAACTCCCGTACAGGTTTTTTATTTATATTTTAGACAATAAATCAATACACGCAGACAAACCAACTCACATTAAAAATGTATTTTTAAAATTGTAATGTAAAAAATAGAACATTAAATTTAAAGTCAGTTGTTACTAACTCTGGTGGTGTCCCAAACACTTACACATCACCATCACTATCCATTTTCAATATTTTTTATATTTTTTAGCACTTACAAATATTAAAGCTAAATAAGCACTGAATCTGACTTTTATGACAACAATAAATGAACACTAATTGTCAAGGAAATGATTTCATAAGCCATTAGATTGTAATGAAAAAATGTTACCCATTAATAAAAATTTCTTAATTTAAAATAAAATTGATTGCGATTTCAGTAAAAACAGTATGTGTATTTTGTAGTAAAAGCACATTCCCAGACCTCAATGCTTGTTGGCCTTGGCTGAACGTCTCGGCCAGCAATTTACATCGTCGTTCAGGAATATATCACTTTAACTATTAGATACACAATGTACTATTTTTTTGTATAAATACGTAGGAAGAATGCATAAAACAATAAAAAAATAAAAAAGCAGTCAATTGATAGGCTGATAAAGTTTACTTAAAGCATTCTGCTGATACTGTCTTTATTTTGTCACTTTTTCATCATTTGGTGAGTACACAGATTTTTGTATATTTCTTTCATATCTTGTATTAGCGATAACTAAATTATGTCGATATAAATTTCGAAAGAAACGAACTCGTGACACAATTACTTTCTTATCTATCTATACTGAAGTATTGGCGTCGTGAAAAAAAATCAAATTCCAGATTATTATGAAAACGAAAGTTTTGAGACCGGAAAATAGAGAATGTATCCAAATAACGTCTGTGTGTCTGTGTGTTTGTGTTTTGTAGGACATTTGATTTTACCGCATTTTCTCAAACGCGTCTCAACGTGGTAATCTAAAATTTTGCATATAATAAGTCTGATGGCCAAGCACGAACCCTATTGAATATTAGAGAAATTAGTGCACTAGGGAGGGCAAGTTTCAGAGGAGCAAAACATGTTTTGCATTAAATCAAAGAATGTTTCAAATAGATATTGTTCATGGTGAGGAAATGTGCCGAAAAAAACTTCTGACAATTTCTCGTAAGATTAAACGTTACTGAGAAAAAAGGTTTAAAATTAATTTTGTTAAATTAAAACAAATAAAGACGGTCTAAGCAATACTTTCTCATCATATCCAATTTTAAATGAATCAAAAACAAATTAGTTTGTTTTGTTTTATTTTGTCTTCGTTTGTGTCATTTGTCATTTGTATCATTTGTCTTATTTGCCTCAATCACTTCATTTGTCTCATTTCTGATTTGTCTCATTTCTCATTTGTCTCATTTCTCATTTGTCTCATTTCTTATTTGTCTCATTTCTCATTTTCCTCACTTAACTCATTTATCTTATTTGTCTCATTTCTTATTTGCTTCGAACGTTTGCTTTATTTCATCTTCGTTTCTCTCATTTGACACGTTTATATCATTTGTCATTTGTCTCATTTACCTTATTCGCCTCATTCGCTTATCGAGGAGCACCTAGCCGTGACCGATTTTTTTTAAGAGATCGGGTGTACGAAATTGTTTATTAACTGAATTAATTCATGTGCAAAGATATCCTAATAGTAAACAACCTTAGGAAAGTTTAAAAAAGGAAAAGGAAATGTAAATTATGAAAAATGTAAGAGAGAAAACTAACAACCGACTCATGCCAGTTGAATAGTTTGTTATCGGTAGAAGCAGAACCATTTACTAGTTCGACCACAACATGGGGACAAATCAATGTACTCGATATATCGTCTGAAAACTTTTGAAGAAGAAATTTCATGAGTACCATTGTCGTGTATTTTCCTCACTTTTGCCAATGGCAATAAGGTGAAGGTTCAGTGAGTGAGAGCAGAGATCAACACCGTCTTTTGAATAACTTTAGTTGATCACAAGCAAACACTTTGAAGCAGATTACTACAATACATCAATCTGCTTTAGTTTAAAAAACATAACGGAACTACAGATTATTTCAGTAGACACTACACATGTAATTACTACTTTTTTAACAATATCACAAAATCAATATTGTCAAGAATCTGACTGTCACCACCTGACATCCGCCTTCTAGCTTTCAGCGAACTTTTGAACTTTTTAAACCGAGTAATAACAAAAAAAAATTGATTGAATATATATATATATATATATATATATATATATATATATATATATATATATATATATATATATATATATATATATAACTATATATATATATATATATATATATATATATATATATATATATATATATATATATATATATATATATATATATATATATATATATATATATATATATATAACTATATATATATATATATATATATATGTATATATAGAGCCATAATAGAATTTCCTACACCAAGGAATATTAAACATTTAAAGTCATTTTTAAGGGAAATTAATTATGATTCGAGGTTTTGTGATGATTTTTTCCAATCTTACGGTACCATTGGTTCGTTTATTGAAAAAGTATCAAGTGTGAAGTGAGGATCGGTAGAGACTAAAACTTTCGAGGATATTAAGGAGTCATTTCTAAAAACAACTATATTAAAACATCCTAACAGTCACAGATTTTATATACAAACTAATGCGTCAAACTATGCTGTGGGGGTTGTTGATTTCAAATAGATACGTCAGTTTATTACTCTTAGGGTGATAAAATAGAACGTGTCAGTCGGGAGATTGGAAGACTGCTTAGAACACTTTGTTGCGTAAAGCATACAAAATGAGCATTCTTATATAACTGTATTCAGAAATGACTAAACCGAGTAGAACAAACGCGTCCATTATCTCATAGGAGTTTGGACACTTGAGAGATATGACGGTTCATGAGTCTTTAAATAAAAGAAAGAACTTAATTTCTCTGCCTTTAGCAGAATACTGAGGATTGGTATGAATCAAAACATTACCGCCACTGTTGAAATGTACTAATTTTTTATTTTTTTTCCTGATGAGCCTAACGTCTCTGAGAATTGGGGAGTATTCGTTCATAAGTTAATATCACCGCTTCATTGCGGGTTAAACTTTGAGGATCAACTTCAGGATACACGACCCCTTGATTAACAGAAGTGTTACAAAATGGAGAAATTCTGGAGAGAAAGTAGTTTCGCTTTGTACTACTCGGTTTAGCCATTTCTGAATACAATTATATAAGAATGCTCATTTTGTATGCTTTACGCAACAAAGTGTTCTAAGCAGTCTTCCAATCTCCCGACTGACACGTTCTATTTTATCACCCTAAGAGTAATAAACTGACGTATCTATTTGAAATCAACAACCCCCACAGCATAGTTTGACGCATTAGTTTGTATATAAAATCTGTGACTGTTAGGATGTTTTAATATAGTTGTTTTTAGAAATGACTCCTTAATATCCTCGAAAGTTTTAGTCTCTACCGATCCTCACTTCACACTTGATGCTTTTTCAATAAACGAACCAATGGTACCGTAAGATTGGAAAAATCATCACAAAACCTCGAATCATAATTAATTTCCCTTAAAAATGACTTTAAATGTTTAATATTCCTTGGTGTAGGAAATTCTATTATGGCTCTAGTTCCATCAGAGTCTACACTAATACCACTTGGAGACACAATATGACCCACAAAAACTACTACAGCTCTGACAAACTGTGATTTTTTAAATTTAATATGCGAAATGTTTGAAAGATTAATTTTAAATGTTGAAAATGAATATCTGATATTTCCGAATAAATTAGTAAATCGTTCACATAAGGAATAACTCATCCTTCCACATTCGGCTCAGAACTTTAGTAAACTCCCGAATAAAACTTCCAACACTTGTAGATAAACCAGACGGTAGAACTTGAAAAACAACACCTATGTTTTTCAAGTTCTCATGATATAAAAACCCAGTATATTTCTGATGAGAAGCTTCTATTATTGATATTTGCCAATAGGATGGGATAAGGTCTATGGTACTAAGGTTTTAATTTTGACTAAAATCATATAAGAAGTCATTAGGATTAAGCGGCATGACATGTTGTTTAACCATACGGGCATTTAAAAATCTGGCATCCAAACATACACGAATGGAGTTGTCATTTATTCTAACTACAACCAAGGGACTTACTATATTCAGTCTGACATGGACGAATAACACCCCAGTCAATCATTTCTTGGATTTGCTTACGAACCTCACCCTGATATTCATGCGGAATATGATATGATTTGCAAAAGAAAGGACTATAATCGTGCAATAATATTTTTTGTGTATGAACAATAATAATACCCGGTTGGTCGGAAAATATATCTTTATAACACAGTAGAAGTCAACATAATTTAGACTTATCTTCATCATCCAAGGATTCGGCCCTAAAAGCAGTTTCACGTATTTCGGTCTCCGAATATTCATCACTAATTTCGCTCACAGAAATATGCATCTTCTAGTTTGGATCTCCAATGAACGAGACTTTTTATTCTACACCATTAAAAACTCCGCTCAACAAACAAATTTATGATAACTTTGTGATACTTCATCCAAATTCAATCAATTCAAATTATTTATTAAAATTAAAAAATACAAGTGTCCTCGCCGGACAGTCAAGCCCGTGATCAGCCGAACTCCACATCGCCTAGGCGCCGTGGCAATTGCGGGGCTGGGCGGGGATGAGACCGGTTCAGATTAAGATATTGAACAATAAAATATATCTCCTATTTCTATAAAAACAAATATGTATATAAATAAAACAAACAGAATAAATTATCCACTTGAAAGAAGTGTAAACGGTATATCAATAATTAAAATAAAAATGTATAAAAAATTTGTATATTAAAAAATTTTTAATTTTGATTGTTGCAACGGGAAAAACACTTACCGTGAAAAACCCGCTAAAAATACAAAAAAAAATTATAGTTATTAAGTTGTTATGATTTTAAAAATATAATGTTTATTATTAACTAAAAAAATTTTGAAGAAAGAATTTTGATTCGACAAAAAATAAAAAACAGGAAAATTTAGAGTAATTTTGAATTTTGCTAACCGGGTCTAAATTGGTTGTGTAAAAATGGGTAACGTCTGATATGGTAATTTGTGTTTAATCTGAAAAGGCGCGTTATGCTCTCTAATTCGTATAATGTTGGTTGTTAGCGGACTATCACCCAGTTTGAATTGATAGAATTTTTGAGAAATTTCTTTAATGTAATCCGCCAGTGGGGTTATGTCATTACGACGTTCGTATAAGTCTCTTAAGAAGGTGTACCTATCTGAATTTGAGATGAGGAGTAAGTACTTATTTTCCAAAACGGAAAGTTTCTTTAAAGTCGTCGCCGACGCGCTGCACCACGCCGGCGCCGCGAATGTTAGGGCTGGTCTCAATATACACGTGTATATTAATTTCTTAATCAACGTACTCAGTCTACTATTCCTTGCAAGTAGCGGGTAACGTTCCTTGACAAGGCATAGACCTTTCGTATCGACTGATTTATGTATGTCGAAAAGGTCAATTGTTTATCTAAATGAACCCTTAAATACTTAACACTCTCTTTTGCAGGAATTTGGACCCCCCTAATCGAAATCGGCGTCAATGTTTTGTTATTTTTAAAATTCTCGCTAAACACCATCGCTCTCGACTTGTCCTCGTTCACCCTAATCTTCCATAATACGCCATGGCACGGGCCATGTGAGCCCTTAATAGCTGATTCGCCGCTTGAGCACTCCAGCTGTGGCTGTACATGGCCGTATCATTAACATACATGGCCAGTTTCGTATTAGGGAAAGTAGGAAAGTCAAAGACGTACAAATTAAAAATTTTGGTGCGAGAATTGACCCCTGCGAGATGCCCGCACAAATATCTCGTTATGTTGATGTTTTTCACTCTAACCTGAAGCATCCTGTCGCTCACGTAGGAGTGAACGAGTTTGATTATATATTCAGGAAAGTGGTAGTCGTGCATTTTATAAATAAGACCAGGGATCCAGACCGTATCGAATCCTTTTTCTATATCCAAAAGCACCATCACTGTGCTTTTCCTAAGATTGTATTATATTATATTATATTGCACCTTGATATCATTTACTATCCTAACAACCTGCAGCGTGATATTTCTTCCTTTCTAGAATCCGAACTAATGTTCGTCGTGAATCAAGAGCATTTATTCTAATCAGAACGACTTTTTCCACCAGCTTTCGTGCGGACAGCAACAAGACTGGTCGATAATTGCTGGCGTTTTTCGCGTTTTTATTAGGTTTCAAGATCGGAACTACCACTGCACTTTTCCACGAAGTCGGCCAGTGATTTAGGCGCAGAATATGATCTATAATACAGCTTTCTTAGGCAGATTTTTGAGTATTTTATATTCGATACCATCTTTACCAGGGGCCTTATTATTTGGTAATGTCATGATAATCTATGCTAATTCAGTGGGCGTGGTCATGATATCTAAAAATTGTTGTCTCGTCAGTTAAATTTGGGCTTCATGACCATTTATAAATTGGTTTACTTCATTTCCTACGCAGTCATGTTCTAAATTATTTGGGTAATTTTGATTATGAATATTTTCAAATTTGTCTGCCAAATGATTAGCTTTTTGTCTGTCCGTCAAGTGAATACGGCCATTTTGTTCTAACAGAGCTGGCATCACATCCTTTGTACCTTAAGAGTCCAGAGTCAGATGTCATGAGGATTTAGTGCCGCTAATTTTTCACCCCACTTCCAGTTTTTTGCGGTGCTGAGTCATGAATTTGCTTCTGCCTATTCATTTCGGCCTTCGCGTTGACATCACGATTTCGCTACCAAAGCCATCTTAGCCGATTTTTTTTCTCGTATATTATGTCTGACCACCTCATCAATTTGTTTTTTGTACGGGTCAATCGTTATTGTACGGGCAACACCTCTTTTAGCCTCCTGAAATAACTTGGTGAATACATCCACCTCATTCTCCGCGCGCTAATCGAATTTATGTTGTTTAAAATTAAATTTTGATTAGGTAATAACATTCCTGAATTGTACCCAATTAGCGTTTCTGAAGGAAGTGACTTTAATTTGCGTGTCCTCCATATACATATTTTCTAATTCTATAAGAATTGGGTTGTGATCAGGCGCGAGCTCCTTCATCAATACCGGCAGCGAAGAAAAGTTGCCCACGCCCTTCAGTGTGGTCGGTGTAGTGCCGTTATACGAAAATGAGTTAGGGTATCCGGATACTCCAGGGTCACGTTATTGTTATTAACATAGCTGTAAAAGGTATTGCCATTCACATTGTTACGATGGCAGTTCCATGCATTATGTCTCGCATTAAAGTCACCAATGACTAAGCCGCGTTAGCAGACATTTACCAAACTCTCGAGACAACCCACTGTGGAGCCGTTGTCAGGTCTGTTGTAATACACAGCGGTAATGTGCATGCCGCCATCAAGCGTAGTTCTCACAATTTCAATGGATATGTCCGTACGAAACTGTGAGAATGTGCAATGCTCGACTTAACAAGGATTGCGACGCCTCCGCCTCTGTTTCCATCCTTATCACGCATAATTACTCACGAACATGTAGCTTATCTCGTTGCGTTAATTTTGTTTCATTTAGGAGCATAATAACAATTTTTTGTCTCAGTAGAAAATTGAGCCCAACGTCAATAAAATCCGAAAGTTTTCTGATTCTTCGTTCAGCTGTCCGATTTCCCCTCTGGCTTCTGGTCCTCATCAGCAAAGGAGGAGATTCTTCTTCATGCATGGGAAGAAGTGCCGGACGCCTGGGCCTTTCTTCATACTCCCTTTCAACTGCTCTGATTTGGTTTTCTTCCATTTTTCTTTGCCATATATATACTGCAAGTTATGATGCAGTAACGTATCTCATATTAGGATGAGGAGCTATACGTTGCTGTAACATTTTATTTCTTCTTCCAATACTCTTTATCTTTTATATACCTTACATTCAATATTATCAGCTACATAGCATTCTCCACAATTACAACATTTTGGTGGGTCATTATCTGCTTTATGGTATTCCCTTGTCAAATGATCTTGGGCACACTTCAGACAACGGGGAGTGACGCGGCAGTTTGAATTTGCATGCCCCCCACATTTGACATCGGTAGCATTGCACGATGAGTTTATTGTTATAGTGCCGCTCCCACGTCACCGTAGTATATTCCAAATATTTTACTTTTGTTGCTAACTGCTTGAGTGTAACATCGGACCCGGTTATCACAAGGTATTGTAGGAATCTAGTTTCTCTGATCTTATAGATGTTTTTAACAGAAATTTTGTGGTCTTGTTGCAATTCTAATTTTATATCCTCAATGTTAATATTTTCTTAGTAGAGCCCCCCGGCAAACAAATGCGTGCATCTTTTCTTCCCTTAGGGTATACGTATGGTACTCAATATTTCCGTCTGTTAGGTCGCTCGTACAACGTTTGAGATCTTCCGTATTGTCTAAAAATAGTGAGTTTTTAAAATTAAATTTACCTTCAGCGTGAATCTGAGAAAATTAGAATTTTTTTTATAGTATTCAAAACATTCGCGTATAATAATAGGAGGTGGTCTTTTCCCCTTTTTATTGATAGTTTTTGTCTCGTCATTACGCGCATTACCCTCCTCGGTCATTTATAGTGTAGCTGTCATGTCAGGCGTAACATCTTTGTTGTTTATAATAGAGTTAAACTTATTACTAAGGCTGTCAAAAATGTTCCGTGGGACAGTGGCATATGCGAAATTAACTAATACGTGAAGCAATAAACTGTTACAATTTATAACAATATGTGTAAAACTTACCCTCTTAACTAGCTTGATGAACAAGCTTGCTTATCACAAACTGGAAAAGATGTGTAGCCATTTTGCAGCATCAGGTATATTTCAATGGTTGTCTCCGAGTGATGTTCGCTTTGGTAAAAATATATTCTTATATTTTGAAAACGACAGTTCGACATCTACTGATGTAATACACGCATACATAAAATAGTCTTTGAACGCAGTGGGGGCTGCACCATCACATATTTGTCTTAATTTGGTAAATCCCGTGTCTTTATTTAACACACTTGCGAACTTTTCTTTAACGCGCTCATTTGTTGCGTCACCTATAGCCTGTAGCATTAGATTTACTTCGTCCACTATTTGCAGTGACTCCGCTAACGAGAACGCACTGTTTTCTAATTTTTTTATGCTTTCATGTAATGGTTTATAGTTCTTCGCAATATTTTTTAAAGCTGTTTTAACGGAAATACCTTCGAATTTTGTCTGGCTTTCCTTAATAGCTGCAGCCTCATCTGGCCTGAATTGTAGTATCACAGCTTTTATTTGTTGGAAATATTCAGCATAATAAAAAGCTGCCTGCAACCATGTTCGCCAAAGTGTAAGATTCGGCTGTGGTGGTTCAGGAATACCGGGACACTTGCTATGAAATGCACGGAGACGTTTAGGAGATTTAAGAAATACTTTTTTATACTTGCTATTAATGCATCCACCTCTGCAAAACTTTTTCGAATAGTTTCTGCCACAAGATGTAAAGCATGCACTTTACACGTAACATATATAAACGTACAATCTTGTTCTTGCAAAGAAAGGCCTACCGAACGCATTGTCACGGCGCCATCAGTCATCAACATCAACACTTGACTTTTTAACAGTTCAAAATTTTCTAACGTCTCCAGCACCATCCTGGTAATTGTTTCGCTAGTATACTGACTTAGTCTTTTGCTAGCTAGTAACAGTGGAACTGTCGGTTTAAGAGGATCCAGTATTCGTACTATAACATTTAAAATAGATTTTTTTTACAATCTGTTGCCTCATCAACAGATAACCACAGCCGTGTATTTTTTAATTCACATTTCATTTTATTTATCATGTCTGCGTGTACAGTTAGTAGATAGTTACATAACGTTGTGCGACTTGGTAACTTCACCTGGGCATTGTATTTATTCCAGAACTCTCGAAATGGTTATTTATCGAGCATGTGCAGCGGAATATCACAGGCAATCAGCAACCGTAAACTGTGTTGCCGAAAGCACGCCATTTTTTTATTTTTATAGTATACACTATTTACGTGAAGTCCACAATCACGCTTATCCCAACACATCAAATTTTTCTCGCTCACTTTACAAATTATTTTAGCACCATCATATAATAAATCCGGGAATTCACCTACGAATTTATTCACTTTGTCAGCAAATGGCCGTTTTCTACCCCTGCGTACGTCTGTCATGCTTTATTATTAAATTAATATCAACAATACAGTGCAACAAATAAAATAAAAACACGAAAACAATATGCAATACGCCCAAGTGACAACGTGTACACAACTCGAAAGCTAATAATAGACTGGACTGGAGAAAGAGTTCTGCGGTCAAGGTGAATGCCGGCGACAGTAAGTACATTTGTACTCTACGACCATGATACACAGAAACGATTTGAAGTTTTATTTATTACTTACTATTACTTTGTGTCTGTCTTTTTGTTGTTTGTAGTCTGAGTTTTTTTTGTTGCCGGGTGGGTGAAATTAATATCGTCTTCTTTGATTCGATTGTTTTTCTTAGCACTACTAATTTGGAACACTTGCTGCATGTCCGGTATCGTGGGGTATGTATCCATTTCAGTTTCTTTTTTGGGACTCGGATGCATTATAATCTAATTTTTTGTTATTTTGCTTTCTCTTAATTGTATTAACTAATGACAGACTACTTCCATCTTTGCTATTACTACTCTCGTACTCACAAAAGCTAGCCATGGTAGTTTTCGTCACTTTGATGTTGGTTTTTAAACCACTGATTTTTGATTTTCTTTTTTGACGTTTAATAACTTTAGTCAATTGACTTTTCAGCCTGTCCCTATTATCGTTGTCTTCCACTTCAAAGTCATTCTTTATACTTTCACTTACACTATATGATTAAGCAAAGCAATTAATTGTTTGATAACTACCAAATGCATCCCAAAATTGCATTACGAAATAAATTAAGTACTACTAAAAATGGATACTCAATGCTAAAATTATTCATTTTTACCTCAAGATAAACTTACTCTTTAACTTTCTCGGATTTGCTACTCAATGCACCTATCAATATAACGCCTTCTGCAGGTATTCGAAGAATATTTGGATTGACTAGTAATATCTCATTAAGAAACTTTTCACTGATGCCCGTTATCTGACTCCCAGATTGCTACAACACCCCCTAATCTATAATCTATTCTATTTCGGGTAGTTGTCCTTTCATCAACATCATCAACTTTTCTTAAATGACATTCGATTTCTTCCATGGTATAAAACCTTAAGTTTACTATACCACGGCGAATAACGACTGGACAATGGTTACTAATTATACCTATGATTTCATCTTCGGTCAGTGGTTGAGACAAATATTTAGCCTCCTTAGCCAACTTCAAAAAGTAGTCAGCACGCTAACCCCGCTCATAGATACCGAATTTAATTTTAGAAAAAGTATCCCTCTCTTTCTCAATACTTCATTATCTTTTCAAAAACAATTCTTTAAAATTTTCAAAAGTGCTAAAGTCTTGAATCTCACTCCAATCTTGAGCCGACCCTCTCAAACAGTTCATTGAAAAGTATATCCTCTTCTCCTCAGGCATGCCAGTCTCATCTAATAGACTTCCTAATTTCTTAATAAATAATAACGGATGTAATTACCACTAGGTGAAAAGTGAAGGTTCATACCCTCCAAATCTTTAAACACCGCTATTTATTTTCTATTGACCTGACAATCACTAGTTGCCTCGGTACATCCATGACTTTTACTTATTTCTACCTTATCATTTGAGCTATTTTTAACATCTCTTTTTAACGAATCAGTCAATTGTACAATCCTATCATTCACTAAAGACAATATTTTCAACAGTTGCAGTTACATGAGTTACAATAGTTTCTTACTTTTCCAAACTAACATTTAACTCACTATTACAACTTTCGAAAAATTTTATTAATGTTTACTCCAAATTTCCTTCTGCACTGGAACTATCAGGTGCCTCCTCGCCATTATCTTAATCTGATGTACGAGATGATGCTTGATCACACCTGATTTCTAGTTCTAATCATTTTTACAATATTAGATGTTTAAAATGTATAAGAGAATATGTATATGCATTCCACACAGTTAACCGTACATAATCAGTAACAAACTGACAAAAGTTTATTAAATGTCTTTATAATAATTCATGTTGATAAAACATCAAGTACGCCTCTGGCGGCTCGAATACAATATTATAGAGCTTTTTTTTCGAATGACGGCGACGCAGGACGGTAAAATAGCTACCAACACCAGGAGGTCTAGCTCAGCGCGCCTATTCATACCAAAATTATGGCCTTGGTGACGTCTCATATTTCATAGCGACAGGAAGTACGTGGTAGCACATGCCAAACGGTAATTGCAGAAACTTCTAGGAATGACCATCTGCATGATTCATCACATGGCGGGAGGAAGTGCGTGGTAGCACAAGACTAACGGGAATTTCCAAATCAATAGTAATGAACATATGTATGACTCATAACAAGGTGCAACCTCTGGCCACGGCTTGCACACCAAATGTCGAGTACTTACCTCACTTTTGCAAATGGCAATAAGGTGAAGGTGCAAGGAGGGAGAACAGAGATCGACACCTTCTTTTGAATAACTTTAGTTGATCACAAGCAAATACTTTGAAGTAGATTACTACAGTAACATTAATGTGCTTCACTTTAAAAAAATATAAATGGACTTACAGATATTGTATATATATATATATATATATATATATATATATATATATATATATATATATATATATATATATATATATATATATATATATATATATATATATATATATATATATATATATCTTTCCCTGTACATATTTATTTTCCTGGGTCCGGAATCCCACGCAGGTTGCTATAGTTGCCCGCGTGTGCGATGCTTGGACGATGCTCCCATACCGGAGTCATCCAAGTGGAAGCCACAAAGGTGCGACTGGCTCCCTGTCAGTGGTTTTCCTTTTGTGTCTTTTCTGAGTTTTGTCCATCATTTTAACTCAGCTACACCGTGCTGATGAAGACCAATTAGTCAGAAACACGTGTCCACGGTTTGCATCTTTCTGCCATTTGCAATTTTTGCATTATCCACCGTGCAATTTTTTCTTTTTGCGAGCGTTATCCGATAATTCATTGATTTTTTACTGTAATGTAAATAAACCCGCGTTTAACTCTTTCCCTATATATATATATATATATATATATATATATATATATATATATATATATATATATATATATATATATATTATTAAATATGATTTGAAGGAAACAACTACTCAGCGGGCAAATACCCCGACCTGCACCTTCAAATCATGATAGATCGATAGCCAATATCATTTGTCAATTCCTAACCAGACATAGATCGATTTCGAACTTATTTGTTCTCTTCAATATGCCATAGGTTATGGAACAGCCAAATGATAGTGGCCAACCTGCTAGTTATATACTAACTAAGGTGAAGTGAATAGTGGTGAGAGGTATGAAACTTCTCAGATGGTCTGAATGTTACTATCCGACCGACATCCTAGATGTCTCTGTGGCGGATAGCGACTTGCATCACAGCAAGTACCGAGAGCGGCGACCCCTAGCCCAGGTCGACTAAACTAATGTTATTAAATATGATTTGAAGGAAACAACTACTCAGCGGGCAAATACCCCGACCTGCATTGAATTACATCTTCAAATCATGATAGATCGATAGCCAATATCAAATATATATATATATATATATATATATATATATATATATATATATATATATATATATATATATATATATATATATATATATATATATATATATATATATATATATATATATATATATATCTTATCCTAAAACCGGACAAATCAAATAAAACAGTAATAATGAACACGGATGATTATCATAAAAAAATGAATAACCTACTACAAGACCAATCTACGTACAAGCTCATAAAAAGAGATCCAACTAATCAATTCCAAAAAAAAAATAACGACATAATTAACAAATGGGAAAAAAAAAGCCTATATCTCACCCACCTCCGCTAAAAACTTAAAAATACATAATGCTCTAGCCCCTAAAATATATGGCCTCCCTAAATTACACAAGCCAGATATACCACTTAGACCAATTGTATCATGCATTCAATCCCCATCAAACAACATATCAGATTTTCTAAAATCCATTATTGCTAACGTCATAAACAAAAATAAATATTATATCAAAGATTCCTGGCAATTCAAAAACAAAATTAAAAATATAAAGGTACCGACAGACTACATTCTTATATCACTAGATGTAATATCCCTATATACAAATATACCAATAAACTTAGCAAAAAACATAGTCGAAAAACAATGGAACAAAATTAAACCCCACACAACTTTACCATTAAAAGAATTCCTGGAAGCCTTAGACTACGCCCTTACATCAACATACTTTCAATATAAAGAAAACTATTATCAACAAATCGAAGGTTGTGCCATGGGGGCCTCAATATCCAGTGTAATCGCACAATTAGTACTTGAAGATCTCGAAAGTACAATAATACCCCAGATAAACTTCGACATACCATTTTTTTACAGATACGTTGATGACTGTATCACACTTATACCGCAGAATAAAATTAATTACATTCTAGACTTATTCAACTCATACCATAGCAAATTACAATTCACAATAGAAATAGAAAAAAATCATAACTTAAACTTTCTGGACCTGACTCTAACAAAAACGAACAACACAATCAGAACACAATGGTTTACCAAAAACACATGGACAGAAAGATATACAAATTTTACGTCAAACCATCCTATTTGCCAAAAAAAAAGTGTAGTTATAGGGCTAGCAGACAGAGCTATCACACTCTCAGACCCGGAATATAGACAAGACGCAATAAATAAAGCCAAAGGCGCACTTACAAAAAACAATTACCCCAATACATTCATTAACGCTATTTTCAAAAAACGAATAAATAAGTTTTACAATGACAACACACAGACGAACGAAAAACCTAAAAATAACAACCCTCAAACAAACTATATATCTATACCATATACAAAAGGACTATCCGAGCAAATAGGAAAAAAGTTAAAAAAAACACAACATCAAAGTCAGTCACAAAGGACACAATCTACTTAAGTCCAACTACAGTAAATTAAAAAGTAGAGTACCCAATTCAAAAAAAACTCACGTAATATATGAAATACCTTGTGAAAACTGCAACAAAGTATATATAGGACAAACTTCCCAACATTTAGAAAAAAGAATTCAGGCACATAAATATGATAAAATTAATAAAACGGCTCTTACAAAACATACACAGACAACAAAACACAAATTCGACTTCAACAATACAAAAATAATTGCAACGGAAACCCACAACAAGAAAAGAGAAATTCTCGAAATGATAGAAATTAAAAAAATCCAAACACAGTAAATGACAAAACAGACACACAAAACTTAAATAAAATCTACAACAACTTACTACTTAACCAAACGAATAAAATAACCACCACATAAAATTTAAAAAAAAAACATTAAAAAACACACAATTAGACAACTTTCAATCAAACAACAACATAGAAATAAAAATTCTTAATCTCACTAGAGATAATAATAATAATTAAAAAAACAATCAAAACCTATAACAAAAATTGGTCAAGTATGAAACAGAAACGAAAGTCTGTAAAACAAACGTAGGTACCTAAACCGATACAAATATTTTAAGGCACTTGCCAGCCTCTTTAAAAGATTAAACAATAAACCAACACATGGTGGAGAAGAAACTAACAAAATAGTATATTTTAAAAATCAGTTCATCGTTTGTGCTCATAGAGAGAACAGAACAATGATATACAAAAAGAAATATAATTAAAAGTGTACAAGAACCATTAAAAAAAAGACGTGAATAAAGTATTTTAGTGCCACATTTAAGAATCTAAATTTAAGGTATGTTAATTAATTTGAATTTATGTAATCATAGACAGTAAGTTAATTTTAATAATTCAATTTTAGAATATATTGAAAAAGGTATAAATCCATACCGAAACGTTTATACGGAAAAAAATAATAAATGAATTCCATCACAATTAAAAAATTAATTATTAAAACAAGAACCAAATTCCCAAGAAAAAACAGCAAGAAAATATATATATATATATATATATATATATATATATATATATATATATATATATATATATATATATATATATATATATATATATATATATATATATATGGGACAATCCGCGTCAACCGGATCAAAGCTACGACCAAAATTAGGAGCAACCAAAAAAAATCGACCAAGGGCTCATTTTAAAGCTTAGAGCATCTACTTTCAAATGCCGAGTGCGCCTTTGAAAAATCCAATATGGCGGCTCCAATATGGCGGCCGGAAGCCGGAGAAGAATCAAGTGTCCAGCAAAAAAAGCTTGTAAAAATAAAAATTCGAAACCGATCGGGTCATATCTTGGCTGAAATTGTAGCTGATGGACGCCCCTAAAAAGCTGGCGTGGTAGGTTGACAAAATCCAACATGGCGGATCCAATATGGTGGCCGAATTTTTGAAAATAAACCGATTTGCACCAAATTTGGTATTTGGGGGGTTCTGGGGGTCACTGATACGAATCCAAGGTCAGATTTGCCAAACTCAAGATGGCGGATCCAAGATGGCGGACGAAATTTTCGAAAATCAACCGATTTGTACCAAATTTGTTATTCGGGTGTTTTTGAGGTCGCCGATTACGAATCTGAGGTCAAATTTCCAAAATTCTCAAATTCAATTTGGCGGATATAAGATGGCTGATCTAATAAGGCGGCGTTATTTTCGAAAACAGCCGATTGACACCAAATTTTATGTAAGGGGGTTTTTGCGGTCACTGATAAATCTGTGATAAGAATTTAAAAATTTTTACAGAGTGAAGGTCGAGGCTCATCATGGCTCAAAATCAATTAGTTATTACTCAACAGTATTGAAATCTTAGCAAATCACCGAAGCATATGTGCAGTAATGATTATTTTTATGAGTTTTTTTTTATTACCTATTAAGTAATTAATCTACTACAGGTTGAAATTGTCGGAACCAGGACAATAGGTTAAAATAAAACGCTACCTTGCCTACGTTTCGTTTAATATAAACTTTTTTCAGGGCTCAATAGCCAAATAATGATGTAGAAATTCCACAACAGGAAATTTTTTTTAAAGACCACGTCTGTGGGCATAACAATTACAAGACCAATCAATTTGAAAGCCAATAAAATATACATATATATGTAGACATTAGACACACAACAGATTAAAATTTAACAATGTTCTTAACCAGTATTTTTTAAAAACAACCGATTTGCACCAAATTTGATATACTGGGGTTTTTAGGGTCTCTGAATACGAATCAAATTTTTAAAATTCAAGATGATGGACCGAATATGGCGGAAAATCAACCTAATCCACTATATTGGGTCCGCCATTTTGGATTTTGAAAATCAAACTTCGGATTCGTAATCGGCGACCCCAAAAACCCCCGCATAACAAATTTGGTACAAATCGGTTGATTTTCGAAAATTTCGTCCGTCATCTTGAATCCGCCATCTTGAGTTTGCCAAATCTGACCTCGGGTTCGTGATCAGTGACATCCAAAACCCCCGTATACCAAAGGTGGTGCAAATCGGTTGATTTTCAAAAATTCGGCCACCATATTGAATTTTTGACCGCGATATTGGATCCGCCATGTTGGATTTTGTCAACCTACCACGCCAGCTTTTTAGGGGCGTCCATCAGCTACAATTTGAAATAAGAATTGACCCGATCGGTTGCGAATTTTTATTTTTACAAGCTTTCTTTGCTGGACACTCGATTTTTCTCCGGCTTTCGGCCGCCATATTGGAGCTGCCATATTGAATTTTCAAAGGCGCACTCGGCATTTGAAAGTAGACACTCTAAGCTTTAAAATGAGTCCTTGGTCGATTTTTTTGGTTGCTCCTAATTTTAGTCGTAGCTCTGATCCGGTTGACGCGGATTGTCCCATATACATATATATATAGATATATATATATATATATATATATATATATATATATATATATATATATATATATATATATATATATATATATATATATATATATATATATATATATATATATATAATTGCCCGCTGAGTAGTTGTTTCCTTCAAATCATATTTAATCATATATATATAAATATATATATATAAATATATATATATATATATATATATATATATATATATATATATATATATATATATATATATATATATATATATATATATATATATATATATATATATATATATATATATATATATATATAGATTTGCAAGACAGCTCAATAGACAACGACAATGGACTGTAGAGTTTCGGCAGGTGTTGTGGGCCAATTTGTGATTGGGTCTCTTTTTTTAATGGACATCTGAATAGTGTCCAAAAAAATTTTGAAAAAATAATTTGCCTCAACTCATGGAATCTGCCTCTCCAAATTTAATGGAAAATTTGTACCTCCAGTATGTTGGCGCTCCAGCATATCTCACGCTAGAATTCTTGAATAAAGAATTCAAAGATGGATAGAGGTGGACAGGTCACGGCGGTCCCATTAGTTGGTCACCTAAATAACTTGACGAAATCGTTTTTTTTCTTCTGGAGACATAAAACGAATTTATATCAGAGCCCTACAACTACTGCAGAAGATATGAGTAAAGCGTAATAGACGCTTTTGACACAATTTCTATCGAGTCTTTACGAGCAGTAAACAGGTCGTTTTTGACAATACTTTAAATGTGTGTTGAACAGAACAGGTCACATCAAGAATAAATAAATACTTAAATTAAAAATTAAATAATTTTTCGCATAGTTCTTTCACTTCAGAAGTTGAAGTTTTCACATTTTCAGACAAAATCATCACAACTATCAATTAGGTACAAGGAACCCTATATCCATTAGATAGAAAATTTAGATCCTATTCAATGATGTATACTAAATGGGGTTTTATTTGAGATGAGAAACATGTTGAAACTTTCCGTGTTTGCAACTAACTCTGGGACATAATTAACGTTAATAATAAATGTTGTCATTTTATGTCAAAATCATGGTCTAACAGATAAAAGGTATAATAATTTAACGGTTTTTACTGAAAAAGTAAAGAATTCTCTCTCTGATGTCGATTTTAGGTCTAGAATATTATTTACAAAAATGTTAGAGAATTATTGTGAAAATTCAAAAACAAAATAAAATACAGGCCATTTGAAAAAATAGAGAAAATGCTCTTTGTACAAAATTCTGTAAAAACATCCTAAATATCAGAAACAGTATTGGTGGTAGTGCTTTTAAGTACATCGCTTGATTACATAAGTTTTAATTAATTGTAATACACTGGTAACTTTTGAAAATTTAGGATTTTGTATTAGGGAAATAGAGAATGTATGTGTACAAACATATCATTATTTATTATTAGCATTAAAATATATCAAATATCAGTACGATCCCATTAAACAAGGAAATGCAGACATAGTGAGTGATAAGTGTATCCCTCTGGTGGTCAGTACTACTACAAGTCAGACATCACTGTTATCTTAGTGACTGATAGCGACCTGCAAAGCAGGTACTGAATAAGATTTGCAGGAAATAACTATTCAGCGGTCCTGCATTGAATTAAACCTGCAAATCTTGTTTGGTAGCTAAGATCATTTGTCAATTTCTGACTAGACATAGACAGATTTCGAACTTTTTATGTTCTCGTCTAGTTATCTACCATTCAGAACAACAAGGAAATGCACTTGTACCCCTCAGCATTTGTGCAGATATGTTTACAACCAAATGTACATTAATCATGCCACTACATTAATGCTAAATGTTGACCTGACAATGTTCGCGTGTCTAAGTCCATAATATATCACCACATCAGCAACTCGTAAGATTTTGAATTTTAAGCAATAACAACGAAATACAAATTAAAAGATTGTGTGCGTGTGTGTGTTATATAAAATCTACGTCACTGTATATTAACTTACACACGAGTTTGACTTCACAGGTAACAGATTCTCTCCTAGATTTGCAAATTGTCTATTCAGCACTTGAATTGTTCCATGTCTGAGAAACGCTTATCTAGCTTAACTAATAAGCTTATGAATTGATATTATAACCTTTTTGAATTTAGTTTTATACTCACTATGTTTTAATAAACATCTTTAATATTTAGCTCATTTTATTCTTAAATGTAAATAAAAATATAAGAATTGGCGCAGTCGCTCACAACCGAAAGTATCGAACCCTAGAAATTAAGTGAATTTTTTTCAATTGTACCGGAATTCGATGGTAATCCTATATTTTTACAAACTTCTATAAACGCCTGCATGCATGCCCAGGGCAGGGCTGTGGACGATCAACGTATCTTACTAACTTTGCACATAAAAAAAACTTCGCGGTAAAACCGCAGAATTAGTAAATTCACGCAACCCAAATTCATGGGGCGAAATCAAAGCATTACTCGATGCTCATTTTGACCGTCTTAATACAAGACCTACAGCGTGTTCACCAATTGCCGAACGAGACCGCTTTAACTTTTATTTCGAGATTAGAAACTCACAACGCAACGCAAAAATGCACGTCGCTTTGCAAAAACAATATCTCACTCGTGAGGAAGAAACCGCACAGTCTAATTTAATTGAAAATATGACAGTAACAACATTACTAACCGGATTAGAATCAAAAATAGGACAAATTGTATGAGCCGGAAACCCTTTAAATATGCTTGAAGCAAAAAACCGTGTCAAAAGAAAACTCCAGTTATCTTATTTTGATTCTCAAAAATTTACAAATAAAACAGTAAATAAACCAATGCAAAATCTACCAAAGCCACCTAATTTTAATAATCAAAATGTCTGTTCTTATTGCAAGCGAAACGGTCATACAATTAATGAATGCCGTACAAGGCAAAATCAACAATTTTCTCAATAGAATTCAAATTTCAGACCTAATAGTTATCCCAATCAAACACAATTTCCTAGACCGAATTTTCAAAATTTTCCAAATTCTAACTTCCACAGAACTTTTACCTCACAAAATTTTAATCTACCAGGGCCGTCTCAACAAAATAGACCCTCAGTAACAAGGCCCAATCCAAACGTTCAAAATAGGACTTTTAATGAACAAACTAGTAATTTTTATAGTCCTAACCCACAAAAAGACATACCATGGAAATTTTAACGATTATTATAATCAATCAAAATGCCAAACTGCTGATTTTTACGACCAGTATGACAATTGTAATAATCAACAGTTTGAAAACTATTGCCCTCAAAATTTCGCTTTTTCTGTTATCCAGCAAAGTGCACAAGAGAATTATACTGCTAATTCTCAAGGATTTGTATGAGCATTATACTGTTTATTCTCAAGATAAGTATGAGAATTATACCGCTAATTTTCAAAATTTTTGCGAATTTATTGCTAATCCTAGGGTTATGTCAAAATAAATTTCAAAATTCTATTCGAAACGAAATTTCGATCGAACCTCGTACTGAGAAAATATGTAAATTAAAATGTAATTTAGTTAACACTGGCGCTATACTGTGAGCGCAGGAAATTGAAAAGGTACGCCCTGGTAATAATAGATGAAAAATGCGAATTTGTAACAACAGTAATTAACGCAAACGCAATTACTAAAAATATTAATTTTTGCAATTTAAACCTCGAACCAGTTCAAAAATTTAAAGCAATTTTTAATTTAAATTTCTAAAATTTTGACCCACATATACAGACGAAAAAAATGAACTACGCTTGGATCATCTAAACGAAGAAGAGGCCGAAATAATAAAGCAGCTTTGGTTAGACTTCCAAGACATATTCTACTTAGAAGGAGATAATCTGAGTTTCACGAACGAAATTAAACACGCGATCGACACTATTATTAGTGTCTAAACCTATATTTACAAAATCTTATCGATGTCCCCAAATTCACAAAGAAGATGTAAAAAATCAAGTATCAAAAATGTTAAATCATGGTATCATTCAACATTCAATCTCATCTTGGTCTTCCCCTGTTTGTGTAGTTCCCAAAAAACTTGATACTTCTGGTACACAAAAATGGCGCATTGTAGTTGACTCTCGGAAACTCAACGAAGTAACAGTCGGCGATAAAAAATATCCTCTGTCCAATATATTGGATCTTTTAGATTAGCTCGGATTATGTCAGTATTTTACCACTTTAGATTTGGCATCGGGATTTCACCAAAATCAATTACGAGGATATTCAAAAAAACAGCTTTCACAGTTTTTTGACTAAAGAACACTCCATCCATTTTTCAAAGAGTGTTGGATAATATTCTACTTGGAATTCAAAACGAAAGATGTCTTGTCTATATGGACGACATTATCATTTATTAACCTACCATCCAGGAGCACATTTCTCGTTTAACCGAGGTATTCAAACGCCCTCAACAGGCTAGTTTAAAAATATAACTCGACAAATGCGAATTTCTACGAAAGGAAGTCGCATATTTAGGACATTTAATAATAAAGGACGGTGTAAAACCTAACCCGAGTAAAGTTGACGCTATTTTAAATTTTCCACAATCTAAAGACCAAAAAGGAATTAAATCGTTTTTAGGACTTGCAAGTTATTATCGCTGGTTCATTCCAAATTTTTCTAAAATCAGAAAACCGATGACAAAACTTTTACAAAAAGACGTCCCCTTCAACTTTGACAATGATTGCCAAAATTCATTTACCAATCTCTCACAAACATTGACCACATCTCCCATTTTAATCTATCCAAATTTCGATGAACCTATAGTGTTAACTACGAACGAAAACGCGTTCGCGATCGGCTTAGTATTCCCGCAGAGACCTATTGGTAAAGATTTAACCTTTGCTTATGCTTCCTGAATTTTATGCACATTGTAAACGCATTTGGCCAGAGTTTGGTCAGTAAAACACTTTAGGCTATATCTATTCGGCAGAAAGTTTAAATTAATAACTGACCACTGACCACTTACCTGGTTATTTTCTATAAAATACCCAGGAAATAGACTAGAGACTAAAATTTGAGGAATACGATTACAAAATCATTTATAAACCTGGCAAAATTAACAAAAATATGGACGCTTCATCCAGAATAAAAATAAATCATTTTTCAAATTGTTCCAAATTTTATTCTAAAATTTTAGACGCTAACGAGGACGACACTAACGACGAAATTACAGACGAATAAATTGCTCACGAATTCGACACCTTTATTAATTTATGTAAGATAAAATCACTTATCGATTATTCCAAAATTCAATTTTCTAACAAGCAATTGCTAGACAGGCAAAATAAAAAAATATTACGTTCTTTCAACAAAGCAAATTACAAGATCTCCATTATAAAATAATTGATGATATTTTCGAGGAACACCCTGATTTCCACAATATCCAAATTAACACTGTCTCCAAGCAAAACGGAAGTACTTTATCATTCCCTTACCTTACCTCACGCAAACGTATCAGGTAGAAAATAACTTAGACCTGCCAATATTACAAATTTTATTATTCGTTTTTGCAGAAAAAGTTTTAAAATTAGTAATTTTCCAAAATATTGTACAAGTCCCTGATGAAGATCAAATTCCCATCATATTCAATCAAAATCACTCTGGTAAAAATAATCTACATCGCGGTATAAATGAAACAGAAGAATAAAAGAAAAATACAATTGGAACGAATTAACTAAAGACGTCAAAAACTATATAAAAAAATACGAAACCTGTCAAAAGTAAAAAGTTTGTCGTAAGAATCTTAACAATCCATTAGTAATTACAGAAACTTCGAGAACATCGTTCGAAAGAATTAATATTGATATAAATGTCACATGAAATCACTCCCCTTACTATTCGCGATGAATTAACAAAATTTATTCAAGTTTAGGCATTTCCATATAAAACCGCTAAATTCTTTGTCAATGCCTTGTTATTATATTCCATACACTATGCTAAACCTTTAAGGAAACATTGCGACTATGATCGTGAATTTGACAATAGTTTATTAAAAAAATATTTGCACGATATATGACATAAAATTAACATTTTCGAGTGTAGGACACCAATAGTCAAACAGCTTATTGGAACGATTTCATGCAACTCTAGCAGAAAGGATACGAGTTCACAAAACCGAAAACTCGAACGAACATCCGTTTAACATTTCGCCGTATGCAGTAATCTGTTACAATAATTCAGCAAACAAATCGCATGGTTTTACTACATACGAATTAGTTTTTGATCACCCATCAAATCGACATCCCGAAATATTGTACAACCAAAAAGAATTAATAACTAAATACGTCCAAGATTTAAATAATAGAATTTCGCATTATTACAAAATAGCGAGTAGTCGAATTCAAAACAATAAAGAAAAAGCTAAAGCCTTGATCAACGGGTTGCTGAAAATTGTTATCAATATAATATCGGCGATAAAGTATATGTAAAAGAATCACAAATTTAGGGCAAATTGCAGAATAAATTTAATTGCAGACAAATAATTTGCCACTTCTGATAAAATTTTCAAAAGTTGCTCAATACTTGAATTTTATCGAACTCCCAGCGTTAAAAACTGATTCTAGTTTAATTTTTGTCTTAAGCATGCCATTGGTAGACCCCCAAACCTATACAGCCTATCAATTATATCCCATTCCGATCCTGGATAATAGAACTGGGTTGCACCATATTTTGTTAGTCTCTCAAAAATATATCGCGAGAGATTATGATTCTCTGATGTTCCTACCTATTCTGGATCTGAAGGAATATCGACAATTTAACATTGGAACCAAATTATTACAAACTTGTTCGCCTACCCGATAGATAACACTGGTTACAATGTCCAAAAACTTCAGGAAAACACCTGGTTAGTCATCAACGCAGAACCCCTCTATGTTACCATCAACTGCCCAAAGAGAAATTCAAAAACTGAAATCATTACCAAAATCTCCATTATAAAATTATAACCCAATTGTTACGCTTTCACTGGCACACTCCAAATTCAAGCAAGTTCAAACGAAGTATTAGACTTAAGGAAAACACCCATACTATTTAAATTCCATACGAGTGCTGTAACGAAGTTCCAGCCAAAAGGCAGTTACCAAAATTGAAGCCACTGAAACTAAGCAATCTAAACACAGAAGATCTCGAGATTGCCAAGCATAAATGGATCAATACTCGAAGGATTTGGACGACCTAATCAACAAACCGTTTATTTCCAAACACATCTCCTGGTTCAAATATTTCATAATCACACTAACCTTTGGACTACTATTCCTCTATGTATTATGTAAGTGTAAAAAAAGAAGATGCAGATTATCTACTAACACATCTACATCACCTCCACCTTCATTGGGACCTAGTAAAACTTTCAGAAGTTTCACAAATATACTCCCTACAAGAAAATGAACTCTGATTCGTGAAGATGAGGAAAATGATTTTCTTAAAATGTTTTCTTAACCGCCTCTCAAGTCACCGAAGTAACTCGAAGCAATACAGTTGATTCTGGAGTCCGAACCATATCTAGGGCATCGAAAGTTCTCTCCCAACTTAATCTTAAAAACAAATTACAAATAAAATTTCTAACTTGCTCGGGGATGGAATCGAACCATCGATGTTCGGTACCGAGTAAATAGCCACTCGGCCCAAGCGATAGAGCTCACCTAAAAAGACTTTTTGTATATTCTGAGCCTTATTATGACCTCAATAATTCATTGTGAATCTTATTGATTTCAGTGAATTTAATTCATTTTAAAAAACATCACTTTTATTTTATAACTTTTAGTACTGTGTGTTAACGTTTTGAATTTTTACCTTTTTTATATTTAATTTTTATCATGTTTTATATTATTTCACATTCTCAGAATGTATATATTTACATATTGCTATTTTTTGCATCTTTACGCTTGTAACCTACCTTTATATTTTGTATTTCAAATGTTTAGTTTTTAATTTTCATTTTGATTCATATTTTACATTCTTTGATTTCATGTTTTCCATACCACGTTTCTCATTTTGCAGAAGTTGTTAAATAAACACCAAATTTTTAATAAGGGGAAGTTGTTATATAAAATCTACGCCACTGTGTATTAACTCTTACCCGAGTTTGGCTTCACTTCATAATATCCCAGAGTTTTGTATTACAGCTACATTGCAGATAATAAATTCTCTCCTAGAATTACAAATTTTTTATTTAGCACTTGCTTTGTTCCAAGTCTGAGGAACGCTTATCTAGCGGCAAAATTCAAAAGTATCTTTTACAAAATAGTTATTGTGTGTATCATGAGCAACAGTCAGAATGTTAGTGACTAATTGTGCAATGCCTCTATTAGGGCTATTAACACCAGAAATGATAGGACGTAAAGTTGAAATTGGTTTTTTGATTTTTGGTAATCCATAAAATTTGTTGATAGTACCATTATATAATCTATATTTAGTACCATCTTGAGGTGTAATCATTTTACTTTTTTTCAGTTGTGAGATGATTTTATTTGATTTTTGTTGAATTGTACTAGTTGTATTTCTATTTAGTATTTCATAATAATTATTATCAGCCAAAATTTCTGTCGAAAGTGTGTGATATTGTTCAGTGGTAATAATAGTAGTGACTTTCATGTTATCAGATAGCCTTGCACTTTAGCCAATCAAGCATTATTACATAATCATAATGTTAATTATAATAACATTCAAATATTAGATTTTGAATTCAACTATCACAAACGTAGTTTTTTGGAAATGTGTTACATTTTCAAAAAACCAATAATACTTATGCCAGAAAAGATATTGACAATTTAAGCATAACTTATACTTACTACATTTGAACCATAATGTCCATATTGATGAAAACACCCTGTATAGTATGGAATAATAATTATTGCCCCTAAATATAAGACATCTAGTTGTTGGCATCTACTGCCATTGTTCTTTTGTTTCACTCTAACAAGTTTTTATATCCAAATTTTTTAAGTTGTTTTTGCTTTATAAAAATACACATGATGACTATTATAATTCTAAGAATTTAAATACATGGATCTGTAGTCATCCATTCACAATGTTGTTATTTTTATACAGTAATGATGGTACATTATTAGCATTTAATTATTAGTGTTATTTTCTTCAATTCATCAAGATTTTTTAGTTTTTCAATGAATGTAACTTTAACTTTAACCTCACTTTCGTAAGTACTTTTCACTTATTACGTACCTAAGTCTAATTAATTATAATTTATTGTAGTGTTTCTGATGAAGAAATAATATAGGTTTCGAAAGCTTGAACAGAAAACAGAGTTTTTCTTTTATTATCTGTCACATGACTGCAATCCCCGTTTAAAAGTTTTATATATATATATATATATATATATATATATATATATATATATATATATATATATATATATATGATTAAATATGATTTGAAGGAAACAACTACTCAGCGGGCAAATACCCCGACCTGCATTGAATTACACCTTCAAATCATGATAGATCGATAGCCAATATCATTTGTCAATTCCTAACCAGACATAGATCGATTTCGAACTTATTTGTTCTCTTCAGTATGCCATAGGTTATGGAACAGACAAATGATAGTGGCCGACCTGCTAGTTATATGCTAACTAAGGTGAAGTGAATAGTGGTGAGAGGTATGAAACTTTTCATATGGTCTGAATGCTACTATCCGACCGACATCCTAGATGTCTCTGTGGCGGATAGCGACTTGCATCACAGCAAGTACCGAGAGCGGCGACCCCTAGCCGAAATCGATCTATGTCTGGTTAGGAATTGACAAATGATATTGGCTATCGATCTATCATGATTTGAAGGTGTAATTCAATGCAGGTCGGGGTATTTGCCCGCTGAGTAGTTGTTTCCTTCAAATCATATTTAATCACATTAGTTTAGTCCACCTGGGCTAGGGGTCGCCGCTCTCGGTACTTGCTGTGATGCAAGTCGCTATCCGCCACAAGAGACATCTAGGATGTCGGTCGGATAGTAGCATTCAGACCATATGAAAAGTTTCATACTTCTCACCATATATATATATATATATATATATATATATATATATATATATATATATATATATATATATATATATATATATATATATATATATATATATATATATATATATATATATATATATATATATATATATATACAGGGTGAGTCAGTTTTTTGTAGACAAACTTTAACAGGAGATAGAACACATGTTTTTAAAAAGAAAAGTTCCTATAAACATATGTCGTAGAACGCTTCGTTTCCGAGATACAGGGTGTTGAATATAATTTTTTTTTTCTCGAATTTTCATTATAACTGTTATTTTCATTATCTACATACAGTTTAACAAAAATAATGTCTCTTCTTCTGTTTCGAAATTCCTGTGCGTTTCCGAGTTATTTTGATTTTTAATGTATGATGTGGTACCAAATTAAGTAATTTATTTATTATCAATTATCGGCTAAATATTTAATTCTTTCAACGAAACCTACCTAAATATGGTTTTTTTAAGGATTCTAAAAAGCCGAAATCTCTTATTCTTTATCTCTTTCCAATGTAGTCCAAAATAAATGTTTGTTATATCAAGCCATACTCAAATACAATACATACAAATACATACTCAAAAAATTCGAGAAAAAAAAATTATATTCAACACCCTGTATCTCGGAAACGAAGCGTTCTACAACATATGTTTATAGGAACTTTTCTTTTCAGAAACATGTGTTCTATCTCCTGTTAAAGTTTGTCTACAAAAAACTGACACCCTGAATAAATTACTTACCACATCAAACACTAAAAATCAAAATAACTCGGAAATGCACAGGAATTTCGAAAGAGAAGAAGGGACATTATTTTTGTTAAACTGTATGTAGATAACGAAAATAACAGTTTTTTAAAAAAATAGTCATTGGTGTAGAAGTTCTGTTTAAGAAAGGGGTTGAGCACCCCCTCCACTCCGCCACTGTGCAAGTTTTTGAACATTCTTATCGCTTGTTTTATGCCCCATAATTAATAGGCATTATCCCCCAAACATGGAAAAAATCTAAGCATTCGTTTATAAGTTATAATGAAAATTCGAGAAAAAAAAAATTATATTCAACACCCTGTATCTCGAAAACGAAGCGTTCCACGACATATGTTTATAGGAACTTTTCTTTTTAAAAACATGTGTTCTATCTCCTGTTAAAGTTTGTCTACAAAAAACTGACTCACCCTGTATATATATATATATATATATATATATATATATATATATATATATATATATATATATATATATATATATATATATATATATATGTATATGTATATATATATATATATATATATATATATATATATATATATATATATATATATATATAGTCACAACAAGTACCGCTCTCGGTACTTGTTGTGACGCAAGTCGCTATCCGCCACAGAGACATCTAGGATGTCGGTCGGATAGTAGCATTCAGACCATATGAGAAGTTTCATACCTCTCACCACTATTCACTTCACCTTAGTTGGTATATAACTAGCAGATTGGCCACTATCATTTGTCTGTTCCATGACCTATGGCATACTGAAGAGAACAAATAAGTTCGAAATCGATCTATGTCTGGTTAGGAATTGACAAATGATATTGGCTATCGATCTATCATGATTTGAAAGTGTAATTCAATGCAGGTCGGGGTATTTGCCCGCTGAGTAGTTGTTTCCTTCAAATCATATTTAATAACATTAGTTTAGTCCACCTGGGCTAGGGGTCGCCGCTCTCGGTACTTGTTGTGACACAAGTCGCTGTCCGCCACAGAGACATCTAGGATGTCGGTCGGATAGTAGCATTCAGACCATATGAGAAGTTTCATACCTCTCACCACTATTCATACATGTATATATATATATATATATATATATATATATATATATATATATATATATATATATATATATATATATATATATATATATATATATATATATATATATATATATATATATATATATATATATATATATATATATATATATATATATATTATCACATTTAGCAATGTTATTAATTAATTTAAAAAGTTTAATAAATATAGTAGCATGCATACATTAAAAATGAACAATTTCAGAAAACAATTTTAATTTAGTTGTTAACATATGTGTAGTAGTATTAAGTATTTATTGTTCATATCAAAAATGTAGTTAGGTATAAGGTATTTGCAAAGCCAAATTGGCCATAAAATTTAATGAAAAACAAATAAAAAAACAAGAAAAAGGTGTCAAGTCGAAGTCCTGGATCTCCACTGGCAGAGCTGACGAGAGACCTATTGTGTATTTCCTGCCATCGAAAAGGTGTCACCAATGTAGTCCCATATAAAAATTTCACTTCAATTAACTCCAGTAGTATTAAAAGTTGCATAATTTCAGGGGGAAAGATTTCACCTATAAAAGAGACAATTGTTATAGTATATACTTTTAAAAGGGGAAATTTATGAAAATCTAGTGTAGAGTCAATGTAATTGAACTTTATACAAAAAGTTAAATAAGCAACAATCAATAAACAGGGGAAAATATTGTAAATTATCTTAAAACTTTCATAACGAAACATAAAAAGTGCATGGTCTGTAAAAGTGAATATAAACTGAAATAAAACTTACCAAACAGGGGTGCAGTAATGTGTTTAGATCAATGCCATAATAATTTTTCCAATATTGGGGTTGAAACATAAACATTTCTTGATTTTTGTATGTGTGACAGCATAGTTGAACTATATTTTCATAAAAAAAACTAAACAGGAAATCCATTGATGTGCAAAGATATGCCATGAGGACAAAGGAGAAACTCAGTGCTTCGTATGTGAGTGGGGGTAGTTCAAGACACAGTGAAAGTGTGGTAAAAGGGGTGAAACCAATTTCGACAGCCTACAAAATGTACAAACAAAAATATTAGTTTTTGAGTAAAGATATGTTAACCTAGATATGAAAAGATTTGTTATCAGTAGTTATTTAGTTCTAGTTATATAAAAAGGAGTTTGTTTAAAATGATAGGGCATTTGTTAAGAAAATTTTGAAAATGAGATGTGAAAGATAAAAATTTTTATACTGAACGTAACACATGCAAATTTACAGAAAATTCTCAGGAAAGTATCAAGAAAAGAATATTGTTTTAAAAAAAGCAACAAAAAAAGTAGTATAAAAGTTTTTATTTTCAAAATTAAAAATATTTGACATTAAAAAATAATTTGTGACAACTAGTCAATTTTGAAATTTGGTGATTTTACTATATACAAAATTAAAGTAAGCAGAGAAAACAATGGATAGTGGGTTGTTATTGATAAAAAAAGGAAGAGAGTTTTGAAAAATTGGAAAAGAATCGAAGAAAATTAAATAGAAAAGATTAATAAAATCAAGGTTAGGAGTAATTTATAGTAAATAGAAGGTTGTAAAATCAGATTTCAAGCAAAGAAAATAAAGAAACCGAAAAAAAAGTTTGTAAGTACTTACCAGTTATAAAAAATCCAATTAGACAAAACACAAAATTAAAGTAAATAAACTACACAAGCATATCAGGAAATTGGAGGGGCCATATCCAAACGTTAAAGCGTGGTAACTGCTGAGAAGTGAGAACCAAGAAACGACAGTTCGGCCAACCGCAAGGATAAAAATATAAGGTAAAATCTCGAGATTTTAAAATTTGTTGGGGTAATTTAAGTAAAAAAAAAAAATTGTAAATATATTTGTAAAAAAAATTTTAAAATATTTCATTAAAAACAAACTCCTAAATTGTTTTCTGAAAGTGTTTAGTTTTTTTTTTATGTGTACTGATTTTGTGAATTTAAATTTTGAATATATACTAACTAGAAAGAACAAAATTGAACCTGCATCCTGAGAGAGAGTAAAAGAAAATAAAAGTAAGTAAAAACTTGTAAATTAAAACATGAGCTAGTCTGGGTATACAAGGGCATAAATATAAAATAAATACAAATTTAAAATAAAGGCGCCAAGTTTCATAGATTTTAATAAAACACAAAATTTTCAATTCTATAACTATTTAATAAAAACAATTCAAAATTTTTACAAAATATATAAATAAATAAAAATACAATAAACCTTATTATCACAATAAAGTGGCGCCCAACGTGGGGCTGCTCTATAACAAAAATTGGCAACCTACGTACATATAAAAGCACATGAAACTTAGGTCACAAGACAAAATGTCGACAAATATAACGGAAGAAACAAGCCAACAACAATCGGGAGATGCTGAACAAAATCAAAGTATAATGGAAATGATGAGGAAGATGATGGAAGAAAACAAAGAATGCGCAAAATTAATGGAAAAGAACAGGATAGAAAGAGATGAAAAATTAATGGAAACCATCGAAAAGAACAGGATGGAAAGTGAAAAATTAATGGAAAAGAACAGGATAGAAAGAGATGAAAAATTAATGGAAACCATGGAAAAAAAATCAGGACAAGATTACAAAAAGAATAGATGGGATTCAAGAGACGATTAAGATGGAAATTACGGAGAATGTGAGGGAAATTTTTAGAAGTTTTCAGGAAAAGCATGAAGAAAAGATGATGATAAGTTGTGCACAGATAGAGGATAGGTTTGGAAGGACAGAGAAAAAAATAGAGGAAAAGGTAAACGAGGTAAGAGGTCGAATTAAGCAGTCAAATGTTAGGATTGAAAATTTAGAAAATGAGACAAAAGATAGTAAACAACAAGTAAATTACCTAAATTTAAATATAAATAGCAAAGTAACAGGGGAAATAGAGAAAATTTTTGAAAATTTGACAAGGAAAACAGACAGACGTATGACAACAATAATCAAAACTATGACAAACGGGTATGGATTCAAAATTATCAGGGGAACCAAAATCAAAGTTTTAGAGATCAGGGAGATAACAGGAACAATCAATACTAAAATCAAAATTATAAAACCGGAAAATCAGGGTAAACTCCGACCGGATTTTCAGTAATGGGAGGTGAGGCTGGCAAAACAATAAATTCTCGATCATATCAACATATGAGAGAATTTATAACAATGGAAAACGATCAAGGAAACGAGTCAGGATTAATTTGTTCATTACCATGTATTCAGATAAAAATATTAAATTACAATTTAACAGCATTAATAGATACGGGGGCTGAAGTAAGCATTATAAATGAAAAGGTCATTCAAAAAGATTCTACTGAGTTTAACAAGCGGATAATGAAAGCGATGAAGGTAAATTTGATTAATGTAACGGGTAAAAAGATTGCGGAATGTACAAAAGTATTACAAACTGATTTTTATATTGGGGAAATAAGAGTGAGTGGTGAGTTTTTTGTTGTAAGTGGAATGAGTTACGATGCAATATTGGGGGGAAATTTATTAACAGATATAAAAGCAAAGATTGATTTGAAAGAACGTCAAATAATGTTGGGGGTACAAACGTACCATTTATAGGTGTTAAGGACAAAACGGGTCCAAATAATGTTTATAAGGAACAAACGAGTTCCATAATTGGTAAAAATATCGCAAACGCGAATAATGTAGGGGTAATAATTAATAAGGAACAAACGAGTTCCATAATTGATAAAAATATCGCAAACGCGAAAAGAGTAGGGGTAATAATTAATTGTGTGCACGAACACAAAGATGACGTTGAAGAATTAATCGAAAAATATAAATCGTTAATAAATTTTGAACCAAGATTAGTAAGTGGGTACATTCAAGAGGTATTAAGATTTTTGAGATTGCTAGTGGATGGAAAGCACGAAAAATGGGATGAAGAATTGTCACGAGTAGAGAATTATTTAAATAATGTACAAAACACGGTAACGGAAATACCACCTGTGATTTTAATGTTTGGAACATTACCTGAACGCCCATGGAGGACAGATGAACAGGTAGACTTTCAAAAATTAAGGCAAAAGGCCATAAAAAGAATTAAAAACAATGCGGAAAGATCTTTAAAAAAGGGCACACAAAAATATAACTAAACGAGTAAAATTTAAAAAAGGCGATATGGTTGTGGTAAAAAGGTTACGAGTTTCAAATAAGAAAAATAAAATATGTGCGAAACTACAAACGCCATATGAAGGACCTTATCAGATTAATGAAGTTGTAAATGAAAATGTGTATGAGTTAAAATTTGTGGATTCAGATGCCATTAGAGGTAGATTTCATATAGAACTTTTATACCCATATTTATCATAAAATAAAATTGCTAATGTGAACTATTAAATTTTGAAAATTCACTTTATAAAATCAGTAAATTTAAAAAATTTGGGGGGAATTATATCACATTTAGCAATGTTATTAATTAATTTAAAAAGTTTAATAAATATAGTAGCATGCATACATTAAAAATGAACAATTTCAGAAAACAATTTTAATTTAGTTGTTAACATATGTGTAGTAGTATTAAGTATTTATTGTTCATATCAAAAATGTAGTTAGGTATAAGGTATTTGCAAAGCCAAATTGGCCATAAAATTTAATGAAAAACAAATAAAAAAACAAGAAAAAGGTGTCAAGTCGAAGTCCTGGATCTCCACTGGCAGAGCTGACGAGAGACCTATTGTGTATTTCCTGCCATCGAAAAGGTGTCACCAATGTAGTCCCATATAAAAATTTCACTTCAATTAACTCCAGTAGTATTAAAAGTTGCATAATTTCAGGGGAAAGATTTCACCTATAAAAGAGACAATTGTTATAGTATATACTTTTAAAAGGGGAAATTTATGAAAATCTAGTGTAGAGTCAATGTAATTGAACTTTATACAAAAGTTAAATAAGCAACAATCAATAAACAGGGGAAAATATTGTAAATTATCTTAAAACTTTCATAACGAAACATAAAAAGTGCATGGTCTGTAAAAGTGAATATAAACTGAAATAAAACTTACCAAACAGGGGTGCAGTAATTGTGAATGTTCCACTTCTATTATTCTGTTATCTTGAATGATACTTTACGTTCTGTATGTTTTTATGTTGTTCCGTAAAATATATGAGCTAGTAAGAAAAACAAGTGGAGTTTTCATTATTTTACCAGATTATGGTGCTTTTAATACAAAGTAATATATAAAATACTAACAGGTTATGGGCCCAGACAACGTTCAAAAAAAAAAAAAGGTAAAAAAAAAGGCGTGAAAAATAATTTGGAGGTTAAAAGTAAAAGTAAGAAGGGTGAAGAAAAATGAGTTCAGTACTTGTAAATTTACCTCAGTTGACGTCTGGAAATTTTAATAACTGGAAATTCAGAGTAAGAACTATGTTAGAAGAGAAACAAATAAAAATTGCATTGGAAAAGGAAGAAACAGATTTTGAACATGAAAAAGAAAGGTCAGAATTCAAGGTAAAAGACGCAAAGGCAAAGTCTACCATAGTTCAATGTCTTACAGATAAACACTTAGATCTGGTTAAAGATGCACAAACTGCAAAACAAATGATGCAAGCATTAGAAGACATATTTGAAAGGAAAAGTGTATTTACGAAGTTAACTCTTAAGAAAAAGCTGTTGATGTTGAAACTTAAAAAAATGAAAAACTGGAAGATCATTTCCTAAACTTTGACACGATTATAAGGGAATTAGAAAATGCAGGATCTAAAATGGAGGAAGAAGATAAAGTTTGTCATTTACTGTTAACTTTAAATGAAGAATATGATGCTGTGATTACTGCAATAGAAACCCTGAATCAGAAAATTACTATGGACTTTGTAAAATCAAGATTATTGGACAAAGAACTAAAAATAAAAACTGAAAGTGATAAAAATTCTCAAGGAAAGACAAGTGAAGAATCTGCTTTTCAAGTCTTCCACATTGTATGCTACAAGTGCGGAAAACAAGGACATAAAATGTCAGAATGTGACAAAAATACAGATAGAGGTAGAGGATGGAATCGAGGTAGAGGAAGAGGACGGAGATTTATGTCAAGAAGAAGAGGAAGAAATATGGAAAATGCTAATCAAGCTGAGGAACAAATATCCTTCATAGCATTTAACTGTAAAAGTAAAATAAGAGACATTAATGTGTTAATTTTAGATTCAGGAGCCACTCAAAATTTATTAACACAAGACTTGGAACAATATATGACAGATATAACTTTATTGGATAGAGAAGCTGAAATATGTGTAGCAAACGGTGATGTTCTAGTAGCTAGGAAGAGAGAATGAACAGAACATTAATGGATAAGGTAAGGACCAAATTTGTAGAGACGCAGTTGCCAAAGAAATTATGGGGCGAAGCAATTTTATGTTCAGCTTATGAATTAAACAGATGTCCAACAAGTGCAAATAATGGAATACCACCAGCAAAAATATGGTATGGATTCAACGACATATCAAAACTGAGAATATTTGGAAGTCATGCTTGGGCAGTATCTCTACCGAAGAAAACAAAACTAGAGCCACGAGCAGAGAGATACATTATGGTAGGATACTCAGGTGGAGGATACAGATTGTGGAACGAAAAGAAAAATGCAATAATTATTTCACGGGATATAATATTCGATGAAAATAATGTCAAATATGTGGAAAGTGGAAACCTTGAAATACAAAAATTAAGCGAGAATGCTGAAGATAATACGAATGCAAATCGTACCGAAAAACCCGAAGAAATGAGAAATAATTTAGAGAATGACATTGAATGTTCAGAAGAAGAAGATGAAGAAAGAAAAAGAGTCAAATTCAAAACAAAAGCAGGCGAAATGTACAACCTCCAAAATATTTAAACGACTATGAAATGTATACGGCATATTGCCTATTAACAAGTGTTCATGACCCTAAAACATATCAGGAGGCAGTACAATCAAAAGAATGGTGTAAAGCAATAAAAAAGGAATTGGACGTACATAAAACCGAAGAAACATGGATCGAAACAGAAATGACAAAAGATAAAAAGCCAATAGAAACAAAATGGGTGTTCAAAACTAAAGAAGACGGGACCAAGAAAGCTAGACTTGTGGCAAAAGGATTTCAACTTCAGGAGGAGAATCCATTTTACCCACTGTATGCACCTGTTGCGAGAATATCCACTATAAGAATAATGCTATCGCATGCTTTACAAAAAAGGTTGGGTCATAAGACAACTAGATATTCCATCAGCTTTTTTAAATGGTATTCTAGAGAATGATATATATGTATATCCACCAGAAGGTCGGAAAACGAAAGCTAAAATATTAAAATTAAAGAGAGCGCTTTATGGATTAAAAGAATCTCCTAAAGTATGGAATGACAGACTAAGTGATTTTGCGACTAAGAATAATCTAAAAAGATCTCAATATGATTGCTGTCTTTACTTCAATAATACAGTATGGATGGTAATATGGGTTGATGATATTTTATTAACCGGTGTCGATTCAAATGTTGAGGAAATTATAAAACTACTACAAAGAAAATTTAAGGCTAAAAATCTGGGTGAAATTAAAACATTTCTAGGAATGAATATAAAAAGGACGGAAGATACGATTTTGATAACACAGAGAAACATGATTGAGAAGATGATAAAACTGTTTCAAATGGAAAACTGTAAGGGTGCAAGTAGTCCTATGGAAAAAGGTTTTCAGTTAGATATTAATAGGAAATAATAAATGTCCCATTTAGACAAGTAATAGGATGTTTGTTATACATATCAACAATCTCACGACCAGATATCACATATAGTGTGTCATATCTCAGTAGGCGACTAGAGAAACCAACAAATCAAACATGGAAAGCAGCGAAAAGAATTATAAATACTTGCAAGAAACGAAAACAAGGGGATTGCTGTATAAGAAGAAAAAAAGTGCAGGGAGTTCTCTAGTAGGTATTCAGATGCCAGTTGGGCGACAGATGTGATAGACAGAAAAAGTGTAAGTGGCGGCATAGTATTTTACAACGAAAATCCAGTGACTTGGTTTTCGAAAAAGCAAAATTGTGTTGCTCTTTCTACTGCCGAAAGTGAATATGTGTCAGCTGCTGCTCTTGCACAAGAATTAGTAAACATTCAAGGTGTTGTAAGCTGTTTCGATGTAAACTGTAAACCTATATTGTTGTGTGATAATCAAAGTGCTATATCAATGTCAAAGACTTTTTGAAAACTCTAAACGTACAAAGCATATCGATATTAAAAATCATTATATTAGAGATTTAGTTAGTAATAATATTATTGACATAGCATATGTTCCATCAACAGAAAATGTCGCAGATTTATTGACAAAACCATTGTGTAGTCAGACACTATGTAAATTTAGAGATAGAATAGGAATATTGTAATAATACAATTTAACCTTTGTAAAAATTGTTAAATTGAGGAGGAGTGTGAATGTTCCACTTCTATTATTCTGTGTATCTGTGAATGATACTTTACGTTCTGTATGTTTTTTTATGTTGTTCCGTGAAAATATATGAGCTAGTAAGAAAAACAAGTGGAGTTTTCATTATTTTACCAGATTATGGTGCTTTTAATACAAAGTAATATATAAAATACTAACAGTAATGTGTTTAGATCAATGCCATAATAATTTTTCCAATATTGGGGTTGAAACATAAACATTTCTTGATTTTTGTATGTGTGACAGCATAGTTGAACTATATTTTCATAAAAAAAACTAAACAGGAAATCCATTGATGTGCAAAGATATGCCATGAGGACAAAGGAGAAACTCAGTGCTTCGTATGTGAGTGGGGGTAGTTCAAGACACAGTGAAAGTGTGGTAAAAGGGGTGAAACCAATTTCGACAGCCTACAAAATGTACAAACAAAAATATTAGTTTTTGAGTAAAGATATGTTAACCTAGATATGAAAAGATTTGTTATCAGTAGTTATTTAGTTCTAGTTATATAAAAAGGAGTTTGTTTAAAATGATAGGGCATTTGTTAAGAAAATTTTGAAAATGAGATGTGAAAGATAAAAATTTTTATACTGAACGTAACACATGCAAATTTACAGAAAATTCTCAGGAAAGTATCAAGAAAAGAATATTGTTTTAAAAAAAGCAACAAAAAAAGTAGTATAAAAGTTTTTATTTTCAAAATTAAAAATATTTGACATTAAAAAATAATTTGTGACAACTAGTCAATTTTGAAATTTGGTGATTTTACTATATACAAAATTAAAGTAAGCAGAGAAAACAATGGATAGTGGGTTGTTATTGATAAAAAAAGGAAGAGAGTTTTGAAAAATTGGAAAAGAATCGAAGAAAATTAAATAGAAAAGATTAATAAAATCAAGGTTAGGAGTAATTTATAGTAAATAGAAGGTTGTAAAATCAGATTTCAAGCAAAGAAAATAAAGAAACCGTAAAAAAAAGTTTGTAAGTACTTACCAGTTATAAAAATCCAATTAGACAAAACACAAAATTAAAGTAAATAAACTACACAAGCATATCAGGAAATTGGAGGGGCCATATCCAAACGTTAAAGCGTGGTAACTGCTGAGAAGTGAGAACCAAGAAACGACAGTTCGGCCAACCGCAAGGATAAAAATATAAGGTAAAATCTCGAGATTTTAAAATTTGTTGGGGTAATTTAAGTAAAAAAAAAAATTGTAAATATATTTGTAAAAAAAAATTTTAAAATATTTCATTAAAAACAAACTCCTAAATTGTTTTCTGAAAGTGTTTAGTTTTTTTTTTATGTGTACTGATTTTGTGAATTTAAATTTTGAATATATACTAACTAGAAAGAACAAAATTGAACCTGCATCCTGAGAGAGAGTAAAAGAAAATAAAAGTAAGTAAAAACTTGTAAATTAAAACATGAGCTAGTCTGGGTATACAAGGGCATAAATATAAAATAAATACAAATTTAAAATAAAGGCGCCAAGTTTCATAGATTTTAATAAAACACAAAATTTTCAATTCTATAACTATTTAATAAAAACAATTCAAAATTTTTACAAAATATATAAATAAATAAAAATACAATAAACCTTATTATCACAATATTATATATTTTATATATATATATATATATATATATATATATATATATATATATATATATATATAACTTTTAAACGGGGATTGCAGTCACGTGACAGATAACAAAAGAAAAACTCTGTTTTCTGTTCAAGCTTTCGAAACATATATTATTTCTTCATCAGAAACTCTACAATAAATTATAATTAATTAAACTAAGGTACGTAAAAAAGTGAAAAGTACTTACGAAGTGAGGTTAAAGTTAAAGTTACATTCATTGAAAAACTAAAAAAATCTTGATGAATTGAAGAAAATAACACTAATAATTAAATGCTAATAATGTACCATCATTACTGTATAAAAATAACAACATTGTGAATGGATGACTACAGATCCATGTATTTAAATTCTTAGAATTATAAGAGACATCATGTGTATTTTTATAAAGCAAAAAACAACTTAAAAAAATTTGGATATAAAAACTTGTTAGAGTTAAACAAAAGAACAATGGCAGTAGATGCCAATAACTAGATGTCTTATATTTAGGGGCAATAATTATTATTCCATACTTAACAGGGTGTTTTCATCAATATGGACATTATGGTTCAAATGTAGTAAGTATAAATTATGCTTAAATTGTCAATATCTTTTCTGGTATAAGTATTATTTGGTTTTTTGAAAATGTGACACATTTCCAAAAAACTACGTTTGTGATAGTTGATTTCAAAATCTAATATTTGAATGTTATTATAATTAACATTATGATTATGTAATAATGCTTGATTGGCTAAAGTGCAAGACTATCTGATAACATGAAAGTCACTACTATTATTACCACTGAACAATATCACACACTTTCGACAGAAATTTTGGCTGATAATAATTATTATGAAATACTAAATAGAAATACAACTAGTACAATTCAACAAAAATCAAATAAAATCATCTCACAATTGAAAAAACGTAAAATGATTACACCTCAAGATGGTACTAAGTATAGCTTATATAATGGTACTATCAACAAATTTTATGGATTACCAAAATCAAAAAACTAATTTCAACTTTACGTCCTATCATTTCTGGTGTTAATAGCCCTAATAGAGGCATTGCACAATTAGTCACTAACATTCTGACTGTTGCTCATGATACACACAATAACTATTTTGTAAAAGATACTTTTGAATTTTGCCGCTAGATAAGCGTTCCTCAGACTTGGAACAAAGCAAGTGCTAAGTAGAAAATTTGTAATTCTAGGAGAGAATTTATTATCTGCAATGTAGCTGTAATACAAAACTCTGGGATATTATGAAGTGAAGCCAAACTCGTGTATGAGTTAATATACAGTGGCGTGGATTTTATATAACAACTTCCCCCTTATTAAAAATTTGGTGTTTATTTAACAACTTCTGCAAAATGAGAAACATGGTATGGAAAACATGAAATCAAAGAATGTAAAATTTGAATCAAATGAAAATTAAAACTAAACATTTGAAATACAAAATATAAAGGTAGATTATAAGCGTAAAGATGCAAAAATAGCAATATGTAAATATATACATTCTGAGAATGTGAAATAATATAAAACATGATAAAAATTAAATATAAAAAAGGTAAAAATTCAAAACGTTAGCACACAGTACTAAAAGTTATAAAATAAAAGTGATGTTTTTTAAAATGAATTAAATTCACTGAAGTCAATAAGATTCACAATGAATTATTGAGGTCCATAATAAGGCTCAGAATATACAAAACGTCTTTTTAGGTGAGCTCTATCGCTTGGGCCGAGTGGCTATTTACTCGGTACCGAACATCGATGGTTCGATCCATCCCCGAGCAAGTTAGAAATTTTATTTGTAATTCGTTTTTACGATTAAGTTGGGAGAGAACTTTCGATGCCCTAGATATGGTTAGGACTCCAGAATCAACTGTAGGGCCTCGTCTATCTTTACTCAACACAAAATCCTAGGATTTTCTGAGAGTTACTTCGGCGACTTGAGAGGCGGTTAAGAAAACATTTTAAGAAAATCATTTTCCTCATCTTCACGAATCAGAGTTCATTTTCTTGTAGGGAGTATATTTGTGAAACTTCTGAAAGTTTTACTAGGTCCCGATGGAGGTGGAGGTGATGTAGATGTGTTAGTAGATAATCTGCATCTTCTTTTTTTACACTTACATAATACATAGAGGAATAGTAGTCCAAAGGTTAGTGTGATTATGAAATATTTGAACCAGGAGATGTGTTTGGAAATAAACGGTTTGTTGATTAGGTCGTCCAAATCCTTCGAGTATTGATCCATTTATGCTTGGCAATCTCGAGATCTTCTGTGTTTAGATTGCTTAGTTTCAGTGGCTTCAATTTTGGTAACTGCCTTTTGGCTGGAACTTCGTTAGAGCACTCGTATGGGATTTAAATAGTATGGGTGTTTTCCTTAAGTCTAATACTTCGTTTGAACTTGCCTGAATTTCGAGTGTGCCAGTAAAAGCGTAACAATTGGGTTGTAATTTTATAATGGAGATTTTGGTAATGATTTCAGTTTTTGAATTTCTCTTTGGGCAGTTGATGGTAACATAGAGGGGTTCTGCATTGATCACTAACCAGGTGTTTTCCTGAAGTTTTTGGACATTGTAACCAGTGTTATCTATCGGGTAGGCGAACAAGTTTGTAATAATTTGGTTCCAATGTTAAATTGTCGATATTCCTTCAGATCCGGAATAGGTAGGAACATCAGAGAATCATAATCTCTCGCGATATATTTTCGAGAGACTAACAAAATATGGGAATGGGATATAATTGATAGGCTGTATAGGTTTGGGGGTCTACCAATGGCATGCTTAAGACAAAAATTAAACTAGAATCAGTTTTTAACGCTGGGAGTTCGATAATATTCAAGTATTGAGCAACTTTTGAAAATTTTATCAGAAGTGGCAAATTATTTGTCTGCAATTAAATTTATTCTGCAATTTGCCCTAAATTTGTAATTCTTTTACATATACTTTATCGCCGATATTATATTGATAACAATTTTCAGCAACCCGTTGATCAAGGCTTTAGCTTTTTCTTTATTGTTTTGAATTCGACTACTCGCTATTTTGTAATAATGCGAAATTCTATTATTTAAATTTTGGACGTATTTAGTTATTAATTCTTTTTGGTTGTACAATATTTCGGGATGTCGATTTGATGGGTGATCAAAAACTAAAATTTTGAAAAAAAAAATATATATTATAAAAATTTGTTTCTTTCCCAGAGGATCAGTATTTACAGATAAGTAAGTGTGACTTATAAAACCACCCCCAAATCTCGATTACGAGTAAATGGAATCAAAACGATTCAAACTACAAAACAAACAATTTAAAATGTATACTTATAGTTTTCTCCAAAACGTCTCGGCTCTCGTGGCCACTGTCGGTGTATCAACACACTTATATTTAACCCACAAATTTATTTATTTAAGTTTTATATTTAAAATGTTCAAAAATGTTCACTCATTACACACGGCTAAAACAGTTAGTTTATTTTACTCAAGTATTCTTTGTTTATAAGTTTTGGAAAATTTTTAATTCTGTTAATTATTTATAATAATTTACTTAGATTTTAATTTGGATTCATCTAAACACGACACCGCCCGCGTGTTCTACTCTTCGATCACCGTACCCGATCTCCTCTTTTTTCTCCCCGACATCCACTCGCCGGTTCTTTATCAATTCTTTCTCACAGAAACTGCAGCTTTGCAAATTACTTTTCCACCTACGCGGCCTTACATTGTATGACGACTCATATTCATGATTTATATAGGGTGGTGTCACAAATACTCCCCCTTTTGAAGAAGAATGTTGCTTCTACAAGCATCATTCCTTTTATCTATCGTGTTTACACAATAATTTAAATACCTATGCTGAAATAAATTCAAAAAGATCCTCTGCTTACACTAATCTATCATAAACGAGCTATTTATATTTTACTAACATAACATATATATAGGTATATATGGATAACATAAAAAAAATTCTATGACATTCAGTTTTAAAGAATCATATTAAAAATCTCCAAGGTTATTTCCATACAGTAATTCAATTTGTAGTTTAAGTTTCCAAGAGCGGTCCATTTGCCTGCCTGGTTCTGGTTAATTTACTCCCGCCTACGATCGCCTTCCATAACTCCCGTTTGCTTTTGATTTTTTTTTCCCATTTTTATGTTAATTTGAATAATCTGATAAGAGATTTAGGATAAGGTGAGGAATATTCTTAACAAAAGGTAAAAAAGGTGGGCGAGGGGTAGATCACGCCTAATATGGAACCAATGCGGATAATGGATATACCACGGATAATGACTAATTATGTTTGAGATTTGTGAAAAAAAGGAATTCTTCCATTTCTGATATCATTTGATATTTTCTATATTACTAGAGTATATATATTTCCATATAATATAGGTTTTATTTTCGGAGCTTCCCTATTTCTTCAATTTTTACCCTCTTCAGTCCAATGTCTAGCAGCATTTGGATCGGGATAAAGGTTTGTCTTACTAACTGGGTCTTCCATTTGTATATTGTTGGATCCTGGTGTGGATGTTTTCCGAGCTGTTTCATGCAATACCCATGTTGCTAATGTGTTCCATAAACTGGCAAGTACTATCAGTCCGCAACCTCTCGTTTTATAGATGGTAAAAGCATATAGAATTACTTCTAAGCAATACTTTATTAGTCTAAATATAAAATAAAATCCCATAATTCCGCTAGTGAATAATCCAATGTCGGTAAACTAACCCCACGCTTGCTGGAAAGTTGATCTCGCTAAACCCTTCATTTCTTCTACGTCAAATAGGTGTAAGGTCGAATATCCTTGACTGTCTGTATCAAGTCCGGCCATTTTACGAGTAATTATATTTTCAACTGCTTTCCTTTCAACACCAAATATCAAGCTTCTTTGGACTTTATTAATTTCTTCCTGCGTATATAGTCCACTGGACCCCATAGGTTGGATCGGTGAGAATTTTAATTTCGGTTCATCATGTACTTCTAATATTCTTGGTGGGTCACTTACTACAGGGTGTGGTGTAAAACCAACCCAACTCCCATCGATGTAGTATAAAGGTGCTGTAAGTGGGTTACATGTGATCTGCTCAGCATGCTCTTGAATTATATGCGTCTGAGGTGCCATGAACAACAAACGATTTTCAACGGTGATTGGTAGTTCGTGATAACAATATTCTGATCTTCTGAGTTTTACAACCTTCGGTTTGCACTGTATGATATATAATACTTCTCCTATAATTCTTCCTATATATCCCAATTTATTTTGTAGGAGGGATATTACTGCATTTGGGGTAATTGGTGCTAAGAGTAATCGGTTATGCAATACCTCTCTGTGCACTAAACATCTTCTATAAATGGTATCGATATATAAAGTATCCAGCGCCTTCTTATAACTTTGTTCTATGTATAGAAATTTACTGTTGACGTAGCTCATCAAATCTGTGTTCTCAGTGAGTAGGTTCATAGTTGGATTTAAAGTGTAAAGTGATTTATTTTCCATGACCATTAATTTTGGATGTTCAGTCTGCCATACCTGCTGCGAGCAGAGTAGTACTACCTTCATGATACTTAGGGTAAATAATTTTCCTTTCTCTTCCACAGCGACAAATTTTTCCAGTTCCTTATTAGTAACAAGGCTTGCCCAGCCGTCGTATAACAAACTCAATCCATCCTCACAATTCTCAGGAGAGATTTCCCAAGTGGTTTCACCAAACGTAGTATCTATACAATACTGTTGCAAAAATGGGCATGTATATCCCTGAATAAGGCTCAGTTCATTTGTTTCCTGTTTAACCTTTGCAAAATAGCTTTTTTGTAGTTATCTTTAAAACTCCTGATATTACTACGTTATGCCAAGTACGCCAGTTTTCATGGTAAGTAGTTCCTTTGCAGGTTCCGTCGTTACTCAATGTCCCCAACATGGTAATTGATGCGGAGGTGGTGCCATTTATAATAATATTACCGATGTCTTGATTAAATATTCGTAAACTTTTATATCGATGAATATCCCGGCAGCTTTCCGCGCCAATTTGATAAATATATTCTGCAATACCTCCTGATACCGCAGAAGAATGGCTATGCATACCACAATGATATATATGTCGATTGACTTCAACTAAACATGTTTTTACTAGTTGTAGCTTTATGTCATTTCTCTGAATAACTTTAACATAAATTCTTTCACTAGTATATCCTGATTCTTGTTCCTCGCAAGGTGCGATATTGTTTATAGAAATGGAAGAAATATTTAGGTTAGGTGTATCACAAACATATGCAATTAACGCAAACGCGATCCCAGAAACGGACAGCAATAAGCTTAAGGACAGCAAGAACATTTTCGTTCCGAAAAATAACATCAATCTGGAAATAAAAACAAACCTTCTGCTAAATTTTTTTCCTTTTTTGTTTTTGTTTTTTTTTTTTAATTGAAATAAAAAGGATATAATCAAAAAATAAATGTTTTTATAAGTTTCTCTGTGTAGCCCTTTATAAAATTTCCATATCACCCTTTATAATAGGTTAATCTATTTAATAATTATTAATATGTACATATTTTTTCCTTATACATTCTTCCCATTAGTTTAGATACAATAGTTTTAAATGGTTACGGAGCTTTATAATTTTAATTACATTTTAAACTCATTTAGCTTAACAAGAAAATAATAATAATTAACTCATTATCATAGATATATTATTATTATACTTATACACGAAAAATGTACACAGAATCTTAATTTAATGTCCGTAACGGTTCGGTGCCCGTCTTTGCCTCGTAGACCTTCTTAAATGCCTGGGCTCAACATTTTCTACGGGTACAGGATAATGATTAAGGTTTTTGGCCAATTCCGCCATATTTGCTAATGTTAAGGTATTTCGTGTAACTTCGTCAAGTTCCTCCTCAGGAACAGGCTCTTGAGGAAGCTCCTCTTTTCCATCATAATTTACATTTTGATAGATGCCCATCGGACTCTCACTTACTGAACCCCCTCTAAAATGTTTAAGCCTATTCACGTGTACTATCTGATCCTTTCTTTTTCCTACTTCTCTTATCTTATAATTTACCGGCCCCTTTTTCTCTAAAATTCTATATGGTCCGAGCCATGGTTTAGCCAATTTTTTTGATATACCTATCCGACTTGTAGGGTCGTGCAAATAAACTAAGTCTCCTAACTCGAATTCTCGCTCTTTAGTCTTTTTATTATACTGTTTTATCATGTTATCTGATGCACGCGCCAAATTTTCCCTAACATTTATAAATACCTGATTTAGCCTTGCTAGTAGTTCAGATGCATAATTTTCGCTATAATCGTATCTAGGCCTATTTGGTTTTATAAAATCATCTAGTGGTAGTATCGGATCTCGACCGTGTATAATGAAATACGGACTATACCCTGTCGCGCTATGAATACTCGTACGATACGCAAATAGTACAAGCGGTACCCAATCATCCCAGTCCTGTTGACTACTTGAAATATATTGTGACAAAATATATTTAAACACTCGATGACTTCGCTCAAGCATGCCGTTACACTGCGCATGGTACGGCGTTGTTTGAATCTTTTGTATTTGTAACACTTTGCACGTTTCCTTCATAACTAATGACAAAAAATTTGAATCTTGATCTGATAGCAATTGTTTCGGTGTACCATGCCTGGCAATTGTATTATCCACGAACGCCCTAGCGACGGTCTCAGCTTTTTGGTTTGGCAAAGGTATCGCTTCAACATACTTTGAGAAATAGTCTTGAAAAGTTAATAGATATTTATTTCCTTTAAAAGTTGTAGTTAAAGGCCCCACTATGTCATTAGATGTGCGTTTAAAAGGTTCAGTTACCTCTTGGAATTTTTTTAAAGGTGCGGGTCTCAAATGTGGTGATGTCTTCCTTTGATTACAAGGATGACATTCACAACAATATTTGTTTACATCCTTACGCATATTTGGCCTGCCCAGCATGTCCCGCATAGGGTAATGCGTGGTAGTCATGCAATGTTTTCGCAATATATGTCTCTGGAATAACCAGTTTATCATTTTCGTCATGTTGGTCGGATTTAAACAAAATTCCATCATCATCCAAAAAGTACATATCTTTTGTTGATTCATCATTTACCTTTAATTGTGTTACTATTTTGGTGCAGAATGCGTCTTTACTTTGCTCACGTTTAACCACGTCTCTATCCCAAACAGGTGTGAAAGATTCCTCGACATTTATCTTACAAATGTCCTTATAATCTAAATTCAGACAATAAATATTTATGATTATATTTGAATTTTTAAAAATATATTTTACCATTGAGAATACGAAATCCCAGTTTAACTTATCTATTCCGCATCCAATTTTTGGCATTGCTAGAAACTGATCATGATGATTTACACAGTACTCTTTAAGATACCATAGACTTTGCCATAAGATTTGGTATGACGGTTTATGGTAGAATTTACTTTTAGTAACCAAATAATGTATATTTTTATCTGGAAGGTGTAGGGTGGCCACTTCGCCTAATTGTTTTCCTTGCCCTTTTTAGGACATCGATTGACCCATAGTTTCCTAAATTCTAGGGCAATTCCCTGACTCATAACAAAATCTGTTGACACGCAGTGAACTAATGAAAATTCTGCTGGAGCTTCAAACAAATTCCCTTATAGTATTTTTACATTTGTGTTTATAATAACTTGTCCCGTATTAATTTTACTCATAAATAAACCAAAATAATTTACATCCTTATTTATATTATAAATTCTGCTTAAAGCATCCACATTCCCATGCTTTCTACCTGGTCTGTATTTGACTTCAAAATCATATTCTGACAGAAGCATTGACCATCTAGCTAACCTCGAATTACAATCTTTTAACGACAACAGCCACTTTAAAGATCTATGATCCGTAACAATCGTAAACTTCTTCCCGTACAAATAGCACCGATATTGCTTAATTCCAAATATCACGGCTAAGCATTCCAATTCCATAACGCTATAGTTACGTTCGGCCTTATTTAGTTTTGGACTCGCACATGCTATCGGTCTCTCGAAACCGTCCCTAATTTGACTTAAAACTACTCCTAGCCCTACTCCACTGGCATCAGTAGACAAAATAAACGGTTCCTCGAAATTCGGATATATTAGTACTGATTCTGATGTAATAGCGCCTTTCAATTTATCTATGAATTCTTGACAATTCGAATCTATATTAAAATTTACATCCTTTTTTGTTAATTCTATTAATGGATTTGCAATTTCTGAAAAATGTGGAATAAACTTCCGATACCAGCCAACGAGTCCTAAAAATCCCCTAACTTCGCGCACTGTTTTTGGAATAGGGTAATTCACGATGTATTCAATTTTTCCTGGATCTGGTTTAATACCTGATCTGGTGATTATATGACCTAAATACTTAATTTCCGTTGTTAAGAATGTACATTTACTAGGCTTCAGTTTAATATTCGCATCTCGAAGTCGTTCGAAAACTTTTGCTAACTTTTGGATATGATCTCCCACTCCTTTAGAACTAAAAACCAAAATGTCATCCAAATACGCCATACAAATTTCCGGAGCTAACCCCGCTAAAATCAAATTAATTGCCCTCTGAAAAGTACTTGGAGCGTTCACGAGCCCGAAAGGCATTGCGTTAAATTCATAGTGTTGTCCCAAAGTGCTAAAAGCAGTTAATTCCTTATCGGATTCTTCCACTTCGATCTGGTGATAAGCCGCGGTGACATCAAATAAACTAAATAGCGTTGAATTTCCGAAATATTGGTTTCTTGAAGATTTGGTAATGGGTAAAAATCCCTTTTTAGTAACCGCGTTCAATCCACGGTAATCTATACAAACTCTTATCTTATCGTCACCATTTTGTACCTTTTTGGTAACTATCACCACTGGTGCACACCAGGGCGAACTACTTTCTCGAATAACTCCCGTATTCAATAACCTATCTAGTTCCTCCTGTAACTTCGGTCGTAAATGAAATGGTACCCGGTATGGTGTTTTCGCGATAGGCGGTACATTTTCAGTAATAATTTTATGCTTTACTTTCGTAGCTCTAGTCAATACGTCACCATCGTCACAGAAAATATCTTTATATCGAGACAAAAATTCAAATAAAAGATGTCGCGTCTGTTTGTCTAAGTGTGAGACATCAAACCCGTCATAGAATTTTTTTCCGGTTTGTTCTATCGCATTTATTGATCCATTAAATCCGAGTGTCTTATCCTGTGTGGGCTTTATTTCAAAATTATTTTCGGCTCTCCCTATAATTTGACCCTCATTTATAATAACCTCAAACTCATTTAGATTTACCAGCCGGGTAATGAACTTATTTGCGTTACTAACAAGCGAAGTTGCTACCGTAACACCACTAGTCCCTATCTCGCACGGCTCTATTAACAATAACTCACCCGGTATATATTTATTTGTTTTACACATTATCATCATTTCGCATCTAGGTGGAACTTTAACGTCCTGGAGTGAAAAAATTTTCCCCTGTTTTATTTTTTGTTTAATTACTCCGTCATGTGCGTCCTTACCTTTATAATCCATTTCGTAATTTGTTGCTTCACCTTTTCTTTCCTTTTCAATACCATTATTATTTTTAGCATTTGATGCCTCATATTTATATTTATTTCTCACATACTCTTTTCCATTTTTATCTAATTTACCTATATTATCACAGTTAATAACGTGACTACCTTTACTATTTTCTTCATTTTGTATAACCTCATTTCTATCTTACCCTGTATAACTATCATACCTTCCTATGATATTTTCAGGTTTGTTCTCCTTCTGTAGAGTCTGAACGACGCCTGAAACTGTATCACCGTATGTCACACTTCCCTTGCTTTGAGTCCAAGCATGACTTACCCTGGCCTTATTTTCCCCTGTTTGGTTGTCATTTATTTTTTTGTATCCACGATTTATTTTTAATTTTATTTTTTTCATTAATTATTTTATCGTATAATAGTACATTTTTTCTTTTTATTTGACTCCTACTCATGTGAGGTTTATTTATGCCCACACTAGCTACATTTTGACTAACCCCCGTATCACTTGGTATTGGTAAGTTGTCATTCATAACCCCCGTATATCCATCATCATTTTTATACATGACTTTAATTTTATTTGTACCTTGATTGGCTACTCTTAGGTTAACCTCCATATCATTTGATCTTGGAGAGTTAATTTTTATATCCCTCGTATTTATTTTAATTATATCTAATTGTAAGTCCTCATCTGCATCACTGTCGTCACTAATGTCACCGTATGTGGTAACTATGACATCCGGGTATAATGTTACCTCTGATTAATTTTTCCCTAACTCTACACGTACACATTTATTTCCAAAAATACATTCCTCAAAGTATCTCTTAAGTTTTAAAAAGATATCCTCAACTTTAAAATATTTCAATATTTTATTTACTTCTGTATAACAAAAATTAACAAACCCTATAATATCCAGTTTAGTTTGTGCTATCCTTTTATAAGCTAGTAACACTTTCACTTTTACGTAGGTATTCTCACCAAAAATTAAAACATTTATCATTACCTTCAATAGTATACAAAGTAATAATATACAAAAATAGGAAATATGTCTTTTTATTATTTTTAAGTTAACTTTTATTTTTTCGATTTGTTTATCATATTCATGGTCCAAATTACACTTAGTTAATGTATAACAACTACAATCATTTTGCCTATTTTCCCTATCATTTTCCAAATTGTCACCTCCTTCTTCACACCCTGTATTATTTAATATATCATTCTGATCAAAAATAGTTATTTCATAATCCCATATTTTTAAAACATTTTTATCATAAATAGTGGCTTCATTCATTAACAAAAAATCTCGGCCCAGAATACCCTGCGCATCAATTGGTAAATTTTCGTCACAAATAATGACATCGAAACTACATATTTTGGAGAGTTTTCCTAAACTAAAATTTAATTTGGCTGTACCAACAATTGTTATTATATGACCTGTTACTGCCGTTAAATGTTTATGTTCGATACCCTCTGAATTTAATAAATTTTCTAAACCAGGGCATACTTCTTTTCGTACTAGAGTAACTGCAGACCCTGTATCTAGCAAGAATGTCAACAATTTACCGTTTACTACTAAATTAACCCATTTTGGATAATTTTTTCTATTTAAATTTAATGTGGGGATTTGTAATAACTCTATATTTTGTAATTTTGAAGGATTGTTAATATTTTTATTTATTGTTGTGAAAGCTACCTCCCTTCCTGTCGAGGTGTAACAGGAGGGACTTGATAGTTTAAAGGATTTTCATTTCCCTGAATACTATCTATGCCATTTTCTTTAGCCTGTTCTACATTTCCCCTAGACCATGTTTTATGTCCATAATTTTGCGAGCTGTAACTATTTTTATTTTTCACCCAACATTGTTCTTCACTATGGCCCTTTTTATTACAAAAGTTACAACTTTTTATAGTCCTAACTTCATGTGGAACTAATGCTCTATCACTATCTCTAAAAACTAATCGATCATTCGAATTTTATTTATTTTTGTGCCAACAATTTTCTTCTAAATGGTTTGGTTTTCTACAAAAAGTGCAAATAATTTTTTTACCTTTAAAATAACAATTTTGCGTTGCGTGATTATTTTTATGACAAATTTTACAACCATTTGAATTTATTTCGGTTTGATAAAGAGGGGATATTTTATTTCGACTTTTTATTGTCGATTGATTTAATTCCTCAAAATTTGCTATCTCGACTGCCTTATCTATATCTAAATTTGTTTCTCTCATAAACATAGTTCCAATTTTATCAATGAGTTCCCTTTTTAAACCTATTTTAAATTCATTTAAAACCAGCTGGTTACATTTTTTTTCTAAACCTAGTGCCTCGCCTTGTACTGCATTCTCCAGGTCCTCCTCCAAAATCTGCCTACCTAATAATTTTATTCTGGTCGAAAAATTTATTACTGTCTCATCAAAACGCTGGTAACATCGCCCCAAATTTATCAAAGCTTGTCCAGATATTTTAAGGGGTGAAAATCGGGTAATAAATTTACTTTTAAACTCGCTATACTTTATGGTATCCAATTGCTTATCGGATTTAAAAAAATTAAATGCCTCACCACTTAATCTGTATTTAATTAGATTTAAAGTAGTTTCCTCATTCCATGTGTCTAATTTTGCCCTTTTTTCAATCTTTTCAAAATAATCTCTAACATTTTCTTTTCCTGAAAATGATTCTACAGTATTAGCAATCATGCCCAATGACATAAAAGATTGAACTAAGGGTTGACTACCCTCTTTTGAGGTTTCCTGCATTTTATTCTTTGCGTCACAGAGTGGTTAAAAAAAAATCAATATATATATATATAAAAAATGGAATAAATCCCTTTCGCTGCCACCAAAATTTTTGTTACAAACCCTTAGTAACGTGCAGGTAACGTGGACCGAACCCCAAGCCTTCAGAGCCGGTGCTCGTAGCCCAAATATTGATTTTTCAACCCCAGTTTTGCCACTTCAAGAACTACAGGATTTCAAGAAAAAAAATGGGAAAAAAACAACTCGTTTTACGTTTTCTGTTAGGTTTATTTAATTAAATTCAAAATTCAAACTGTTAAAATATGAAACGGAATAAACAAATAAGACAAAGATTTAAATTTTAACTAAAATTTTGAAAAAAAAATATATATTATAAAAATTTGTTTCTTTCTCAGAGGATCAGCATTTACAGATAAGTAAGTGTGACTTATAAAACCACTCCCAAGTCTCGATTACGAGTAAATGGAATCAAAACGATTCAAACTACAAAACAAACAATTTAAAATGCATACTTATAGTTTTCTTCAAAACGTCTCGGCTCTCGTGGCCACTGTCGGTGTATCAACACACTTATATTTAACCCACAAATTTATTTATTTAAGTTTTATATTTAAAATGTTCAAAAATGTTCACACATTACACACGGCTAAAACAGTTAGTTTATTTTCACTTAAGTATTCTTTGTTTATAAGTTTTGGAAAACTTTTAATTCTGTTAATTATTTACAATAATTTACTTAGATTTTAAATTGGATTCATCTAAACACGACACCGCCCGCGTGTTCTACTCTTCGATCTCCGTACCCGATCTCCTCTTTTTTCTCCCCGACATCCGCTCGCCGGTTCTTTATCAGTTCTTTCTCACAGAAACTGCAGCTTTGCAAATTACTTTTCCACCTACGCGGCCTTACATTGTATGACGACTCATATTCATGATTTATACAGGGTGGTGTCACAATATATATATATATATATATATATATATATATATATATATATATATATATATATATATATATATATATATATATATATATATATATATATTAGGGTGGAGTGAAACAAGAAGCGAAAAATGTTTATTTTATTTTCGAAACGTAATAGTGCGGAAAAGTTGCTAATTTATGAATGATTAACGGGCAATATATTTTTTTTAATGTCATCTTCAGGGATCTACACCTACTTAAATTTTCCCATATAATCTTTTGTATTTTACAATGTATTTTAATGAAACGGAATCGGTATATAAATGAAATACAAGCATTTTTGCAAATATTTTAATATTAAAAATGAACATTAAACAATTTAAACATGTTTTGTTTATAAATGAAGAACGATACAACTTAACAATATAACCTAAAAGAGCAAACCAAGATAAAAATATAAAGTTTTTTAAAAACATAAAAAAAGTCATAAAATTCATGCATTGTATTCCGCCTTAGTGTTAAATCAAGGTAGTATGCTTCTGGAATGAATCCTTGCACGAATGAATCCATCCTAGAGTCATGACCTAGAACAGAATTGAAAGCTTCTGTTACAACCTTAACGCACCTTTCTTCTGCTCGAGTATGACAGGGAAAGGACGAAAAATCTACCGGACAAGTTCCTGCATTGTTTATAAATTCCCTGATACCTTCATCAGTTGCAGTACTTAAAAGAGGTGGTATTGTAACTGACCAATTTTGCCAATCAATAATTTCATAATATTCATTGGCATTGAAATCTAATTCTGTAATAACAAATTCCCTTACGTCCGTAGATATTTTTGTGCGCACCTTCAATATTCTTCGTAAGCCAAGTTTTCTTATGGCAGGACGAACATCAGAAATCATTGCTAGGAGAAGGTTTTCCGAATGACAAAAATACGCATTTGTTTTGATAACCGGATCGATGACTGCCTTCAGTTCGTCGTTCAAGTAACGTGACAACTGTATCATTTTGAAGACGTGTCTTCCTCCGTCATTACACGATGGTTTTCTTTTAATGTCAAACCACACTGTCGCATAAACTTTTACAACAAATTCAGCGATAGATCTTAAATTTGTGGACGGACTTGCACTTCCAATGTAAAGGCGCAATATACGATTTGCCTTTGTAAGCCATCGTGCGTGTGATAATTTACTTGGATTACGAGATGCTAGATCTAATGAACAGTTTCCACTTGAAATTGAATTGCAGATTTCGTAAGGGTACTTTTGATCAGTGCTAAGATTGCTGATCGCTGCTGCTTCCAATTCTGGCAAAGTGCTACCAGTAGGAACAAATTTCACAACAGGTAATTTTTCGCAAAACTCTAACATCTTTCCTATAGTTCCGGAGTATTCACGAGGTCCTGAAGTTTCTCCGTCAAGGTATTCGAAAATATTACGAAGGAGCAGTTCATTCATATGTAACTGACATATCATCCACTGCAGAAGACGTTTTAGTTTTAGTTCTAAAAGCCGCAATACTCCATTCTTTCTTCCTGTGTTAACCACTGTACCGTCACAGCCTACTGCTAAAATATTCTTTGTACTGATGTCATGTTCTTGGAGAAAATGAACTATAGATATTGCAATAAGTTTCCCCGTACCCGATGTTGGTGTAATATGATCCAGATATTTAGAACCTGGTTCTTCAAACAGCGATATGTGTTCTTCGGTTATTATTCTGCGATGAAATTTGTTTTTAATTTTTTCTTGGTACAGCGTTTTATCCTTTCTGCCATCGAAGTATAATCCTCTAATCTCTGCAGTAGATTTTTGGAATTCGTTTTGTAAATGTAATCGGTTTTTTTAACGTGCTCTTCGGAATTTACTTCGGTCAATAACTGAAGAGGATTTTTCTTTCGAAATAAGTCCCAGATCTTGCAATACAGCAGATGCTAGCGCTGCTGCAGAACGATTCTAAATGCCAAATTGATCAGAAATACGCGCTAGATTGGGAATAGGCAATCTCATTTGCTGGCTGGTGCTGCAGCTGCAACCGGATGTTGATAGAAGCTCAGGTTTAGCTTTTTGTTTTTCCGTAAAATCCTCAAGCTCTAGTGACATCTCAGAATCAGATGAAAAATAAATATTGTCTCCCTCGAATTTCTCAATGTTCTCATTCTCTACATCAAACTTGAAATTAGTGTGACCTTCGAAGTGACCGTATTCTTTTTCTTTTTAATTCTCACATACTCCTTGTTTTTTCTTTCTTCTTTAGCTTTTAATTTATTTGTTTCAATAGCGTCAACTTTTCCGATGACAAATTTTCTTTCAGATCGTTGATCTTGCATAAATTCTTGCTCTAAAGCTGGTATTTTGTGTTTTTTGTAGCAGACACATGAATCAAATGAGACAATATCAAACAATTTTTTCGAATCGCCCTTAAATTTCTCCACTATTAAATTATAATTATTGTCATTTCGTTTCATCGTAGGAAATCTAATAAGGCTCTGGTACTTACTCAGGATATTTCGAATCAATTCTATAATATGATTTCTCGATAATTTGAAAATTGAAGCTTTTTTCCAGATGACTTCGATTTTATTGGCAATCATTTGAGCAATTTCTAAAACACTAGGGTCTTTACCAGAGCTCATAACCTTTAGCTCATTTCTAATAAGCAGATATCGCTTCATAACATCTTCAACTGTTGGCAAAACATTAGAGGGTAGTTTTGCAGTTTTGCTCTAGGCTCGTCCACCACGGTCTTCCAGGCAGAGGTTTACGCCATCCTAGCGGTGGCAGGTAGGGCTGAGGTTACTAATGGGGCGAAACAGATAATATACATCTGCTCCGACAGCCAGGCCGCTCTAAAGGCGGTGTGCTCCCCCAGGACGAGATCAGCTCTCGTCCAGGAGTGTGGGGATGCCCTAGAAGAGCTGGCTAGGCATAAACAAGTGAGATTGGTATGGGTCCCGGGACATATGGGAGTTCCAGGCAACGAGAAGGCCGATGAATTGGCTAGACTTGGAGCCGAGCAACCCTGTCACGGGCCTGAGCCTATGTTAGGTATTTCAAGAAGGCAGGTCACAACGGCCCTCAATGAGTGGGCCCACGAGACACTGAGGACGCACTGGAGGACCAACAGGGTCTGCAGGCAAACCCGAGATTTTGTGACGGGACCGAATAAATCGAGATCGGCCTGGTTGCTGGGACGAAGTCGGAAAACTCTGAATCTCTTAATCGGTGTTCTGACAGGCCACTGCAGACTTAGGAGGCATCTATCATTGATAGGTATTGAGGTAGACCCTACATGCCCAACATGCAGGAGTGATGAAGAGACATCTTACCACTTCCTGGGACAATGTGAAGCGTTTGGGCGCCTGAGACACAGTATCTTCGGTTCTGAGGCGCTTCTAAGGGAGGAGATGCGCTCCATCGCAATGAATGACATCCTGACCTTCATCAGAAGGTCGGAAAGATTCGATGAGGGAGCAAGAGAAGCACATGGCTAAGGGGACAGCTGGGGGTTGGTAAAAAGGGCCCGTCTGTGGCCTACTTGCCAGGCGTCAGCTACCCCCACCATTATCATTACCATTACATTTCCAGGTGCACCAAATATAGGGTAACCCCTAGTGCTCCTAATGTCCTTCACTAACAAACTCATTACGTCCTAATATATGATATACGACAACGATGTTACTTCGCGACTATCAAACGTGGACTGAGTAAATTTAGGGCAGAAGTAATATATTTGTCGAGCATAAAATGATTAGAAACTGGTTTGAACCGGTTTAAAAAGGTTTTGTGGTTTTTATTTAGCATTTCATAACTTTACTTAACAATGTAAGTTTGTTGACAGGCATTTGTGATGAAATACGTTGTATTATTTACAAGAATTTGGTGCCTATTTTTTTTATTTCGATGGAAGGTAGAGCCCTGAAAAGATATTTATTTTTAACTGAGATTTTAGGAAATAGGGTACTATAGGTAAAGGCAACTTTTCATATGAATTACACGTCAAAAAATAATAACGAATTTTTTCGCTTTATTTTAAACTAGGGTACAAGATATTTTGCATGAAAATACATTTTTCACCTAACCAAACTCAAAAATACACTTCCAGTTTAACCGGAAGTACTAGTAACTTTTTCGTTTCAAATAGCACCCTGCAAATTTTTTTAATTTTATCGGATAGAGGTTCGAACTTGAAACTGCAATTTGAAGTTCGAGATGATACAATGAAGATTTTGTATTTTTTGTCAGTAATTAACAGAAAATAGGTATAGTATGTTTTGAAACGTCTAAGCAAAGAACAAAACGCCAAATCAAAAACTTCAAACTGCAGTTTACAGTCCATTTATGAACCGATTTAAAATTTTAAAATTGCGTTGGAAAGCTAATTTTAATCTTCACCGAAAATACGTAAAATATGTACATAGTGTCATTTAAAAAAGTGAATTATGACCGTTTATTTTTTATAAAATATTTATTAAAAAAACGCCAAAAATTAACTAAATTGACAAAAAGTCATTTGCTTTTATTTAAAAATATCTTTCGGTTAATACCTAGCTATTAACTAGATATATTAAACTTTAAACATTTTCAGGGCCAATTAATAATCACATACAATTCCATTTTCAGGGTCATTTCTGATTCAATTTTGATTTTGAAAAAATCGTTGTAAAGGTATTTTAAATCTCTATCAGATAAGATTAAAAAATTTACAGGGTAGTTATTAAAATAGAAAAGTTATTAGTACTTCAGGTTAAACCAGAAGTGCATTTTTTGGGTCTGGCTAGGCCAAAAAATGTATTCTTATGCCAAATACATATGTTGTTCTCTAATTTAAAATCTTTATCTTGAAAACTAAAGAAAAGAGTAGAGGTGGTACCTGGTGCCGTGGGCATCCGGTATACATACATACGTACATGTTTACGCAAAATTTTTAATAAAGATCTAATATTTTGTAAACTATTTACAAACTGAACATTTTTATTAAAAATACATCTCTCTTAAGAACAAGCGTAAGTTTATTGTTTATTTTGGTAAATTATAGGCTTCTATACTATTTATAAAATATTGGTTATGAATATAGAAGCACGTAGATTTTTTTTTGTGGCAGTTCTCCCATGGTGTCCAAACCATATGCAGAAATAGCGTCGACAAATTAACTGTAGCCATTCCCCATATTCTGAAGGGAGTGATTGTATATATCAAAAATATATTCACTAAGCACACGGAGAGAACCTAGAATGACCGCCATCTACATTTGGCTTTCCAACTATTCTGCGGATTCTTCTTCAATTCTGAGAGCAGCGTCGGCTTCATCTCTGCGAGTATACCGATTGTTAGAATGACCATCTTGACCGAGTAACCCTAGTATAGCACTTGAGGTTCGTACCAGAGATCGCGACATTTGGTCCACTTTTCTCTTTCTTCAAAGTGATGTTTTTTCAGCTGGTGCCGAGAACTCGATAACACCATGTACACCCACATATGCATAGGTTTCTCCGATAACCAGATGTTTTAGACTACTTCTATCTACAGGATGTGATTCTTTAGAAACTTCCCTCGTCTTCTGTTGAGGTGGACGACTGCACATTTATCAAATCCGAATTTCAAACCAATAGCTCACGTGTACTCTTTAACCACTCTAAGTATGTGAAATTCGCATTCTCCGAAGTATAAAGCTTAAGGTCATCCATATAAAACAGATGAGTGACCTTATGTCTCCAGTCTCTGGGTGGTCCACATTAATATCAGCGGGTTTGGAGAAGCCCAAGAGACAACGGCAGCAGTGAGATGCAGAAAGAAGAGCGATAATCGTACAAACTATTCATTAAATATATCTAAAGAATAAAATATCGAGACATTTTTAATATACCGAACAATAGTGCACTGAAACTGTCAGAAACTTTCAACAAAACAAAATTATTAGAAATGCGCAACATTGTAAAAGCGTCTACAAAACTTATATAAACTTTGTGTAAAATTGATTCCTTTTGAAAATAAACTTTCTTATCTAATATTTCACTTAGGATATCTAGCAGAATCGGAAAATTAGTTATGTTCATTCAATACTTATGACGACATTCAATATCAATTGCCTGGTATCGATCATTAAGTTATATTATTTATACTTTCGATAGAACTACCGGGGATTTTACAAAGTAAATTGGAAAGTTGGATAACTCCATATTGTCTATCTTTAATGTACAATCATAGTTTTTCATAATATGCCACTGAAATTTAAAATAAATAGCCATTGAAACAATGTAGATAAATATAATATTGTTTGAATTAGTAATATTATACAGTCTCAAAATGAAATACTACTACGGGTGTGCCACTGGAATGGCAAAATTTAAAAGTGCAGTAGCTCAGCCGCCAATTTTATTTCTAGAAGTTGGTTTAGATACTCTTATTTTATATAGTATGGTTTCTTTTTTCTTTTTTTTTTTAAATAACGCTTGCTAGATAATCACCACCTCGTTGTACGCACTCTTGTAATATTAGCCGGAAATTTTTTCGTTAAGTACACAACGTAACATGTTTCCTGGAATTCTGGCACCCTTTTCTTGAATTTTTAATTTTAACTAAAAACGAGTATAGACGGCATCAACATACATCTTGCCCTTTAGATAGTCCCATAGAAAAGAGTCACATGCTGTCAAATCGGGAGACCTTGGCGACCAAGGATTATCGCCATGTTTGGAAAGCCATGATTTGGAAACAACACTGTTACAGCAAACATGCACACTTTGCTGGAACTGTGTCTCTATTAAGAGGATCTAATTATTCCTGTATAAACGTTGAGATCGTATTGGTGTAGAGGACCGCATTAGCCGTTATGATATTTTCGTTTTCATCTTTAAAGTGTATGGTCCTAGAATAATAATTCACAACAACTTTTGAATTCTGTAACGACTTTCGAGTGGGTTTTCTGCGCTGCAATATCGTTTGTTCTGCTTGTTTACATTGCCGTTATAGTAAATCCTGTTTTCATCTTTATCTAATTGTGCAAACATGTGCCGATAAAAATTCTTACGAGCAAGCATATCTGTGTCCTTCGATTTCTGGATAATTTGAATTGTTTACGGATGAAAATTAAATCTTTATGTAAAATTCGATCTATTGGTGTTTCTAAAATTTGCATTGCAGATAAATGCTTAGGGGTGGAACACTGTGGACAACGCGTTACGGCAGCTCTATCTTGTTTAATGTTTTCTAGCCTCCGTACTGCTTTTAAGTCCCTTTTTTTGGGTCCTTTGATGATTTCTAGATTTAGTGTAGAATTACGATAACACTTAACAATGATGTGAGATATTAAAATGATTTCTAAATAATCGTTGCATAAAATGGCTATTTTTGTAAAATTGCTTACAACGAAAAAGTGATATACAACTGACTATTACTGAATACTAAATGGCATTGTATGATGACCAAACACACCAAACATTCGCACTACCCCACTGTTATGTATGTACTTAACGTTCTAAGTATTATAAAAAAATGTGTTTTTATATATTAGATAGCGACAGCTGTGTTCTAGCAGATATAGTGTAAAGTTGTTAATATAAATATTATGTTTTACTAGGGGTAGTTTAATTCATATTAATTAATTACCTCATAGTAAATACAGAACATAACATAAGTGAATGAATCTAGTTTCAAATATTCCCGTTATAGTGGTGCCTCTGCACTTCCACTAGTTATATAATACTGCCTGAAAATAGACCAATCAATTAGATAATTAACTCTATTTTTCCCGGATAGCGGAAAAAATTAAAGAAGGCTTGTTTTTTAAACATGTCAAAATATATCCCAAATTAGGTCCTTGAAAGTGGCGAAACAGAATTGAGAAAAAAAATGCATATACTACTATTTAATATGAAGTTATGCACGCCCCTGAATATTTGATGATGACCACGCCTACGGTTAAGCGCCTTGATGTGGCCTATTTATTTAGTAATAGGAGCGTACACTTTTTATCTCTCGTTCTGTTATTAAATAATGCCCTGTGATGATATGTTTACTTGTATATCGGTTTTCTGTCAACAGGGGGTCGCTCTTAACTCTCCTTTAGCATCCCTGTCTAAGGAATCTCTCTTGATGTCTCCAAGGGGCTTGACAAAAACAAACTAAAAAGCAAAGCAGTTAAGAGTTTAATAAAATTATTTAATTAAGAGTGGGGTACGTTTGTAGGGTGAGCTTAGATATGTGGTGTAACCCTATCAGCATATGTAATGTTTATCTTGTTTAATTTATTAGCTGCTTGATAATAATTAATTATTGATTGAAAATAGTCTTGCACTCATATGGGGATAAGCCTCTGAACTATTGGTATCAATATGACTTTGAATTAAATTAATTACAAGAAATAAGATTGAAGGTTTTGATAAGAAGATGTACATGCGTTAGAACATAAAACAGTTTAATGTTAATTAATTGTACAATCCAAATTAACCTATAACTTCTTTTATTGATATAATAATATATTGTTAGCTTACAGTGTTTAAGTCTAGAATCCAAAAAAGACAAAAGCAGCTTTATAATAGCACAATATTCCGCCAAATGTGATAAGATTTAAACCACTAATGAAAAACCCCACAATATCACCACTTTTCTACACTTAATATATATACGTTGTTGAGAGATAAACTGTGTTTCTATATTAAAATAATTTGTTATAGTTTATATTCAGAGCCGTTTAGTGGCCAGAGCTAAGTAGTGATGGATTGGTCTATGACTGACTTTCTTTTGATTTCTCATATGTATTTATAGGGTTCGAAAATTCGAGAATCGAATTTTCTAGAAAATTTATGTGCGGTAATAAAGTAATCGACAGTATAATTGTAGAATTTTACCGTAACGTGTTAAAAATGAAACAACATATTATTTTAAAATTATTATCTCATGACAAATTAGAAAGAAATTAAAATTATTTATATGTTTTTGGTGGCCACTTAATTGTTCGGTATCAGTTTATGGCAATGGTGGAATATTAATAATTCTATATGACAAAAATACTTGTAATTTTTGTAGATGTTGTCAAAACCTATGCTAAGATGACACTAAATAACAATGCTGCAGCTAGTTCTTCTACAATTACTCAACAAGCAAACTTCTGGGATCCACCTGCCAAACATGAATCTCCATCTTTATCTCAAGATGAAAACCTTCAGGGTTTGTAAAGATAAATTAATAAACCTTAAACCAAATTAAAACATAGAAAAAAAATGTATATATTTTTAGAGCACTGTATGAAAAAATTGTGTTCTTAGAACAAAAAACTAGGGAGCAAGATATAATTATAGCAAATATGTCTCAACAAATTTCATCTTACAATTTGTCAATGACAAAACTGCATCAACGATACTGCAATGGTTGCTATTTATGGTATTTTAATGATTTTAAAAACAAAATTAATGCTATGCCGGAAAATCCACACATAATGCGGTCCTGGTGAATTTCCTTTCTGTAATGCTGCTCTAGAATGATCTATTGTTATATTTATATGTGGGCCGTAGTCGGCGTCAAAGACGAAACCAATCAGAATATTTCTTTTTGCCTAGGTTTAGTATAAAATATGTCGCTGCGGGCACAGAGCTTGCGGCTTTCCCGCGCTGTAGTGTCAAGATTTTGCAGCCTATGTTCTATATCGACCATCTCAGGCAGGTTGTGGTCGGGGCGCTCGCGGAGCGCAGTGTACAGGCCCGAGATGGCGTGTTCTGGTGTGCCATTTGTGGTGAACCCATATAATGGCGGGAACTCGTCTTCAGAGCATGGGCGGCTGTGGTATGTGTCGTCGAGGATGGTGGCAGTGGAGGGCGCAGCAGTGACAGTGGTAGTGAGGCTGCCTGCTTCGTAGGCCACCGTAGTCCTCGGGTGCTCCATGTGTTCTTTCTTCTCTTCACACTTACAAGAGTCTATTTGTGTTTGGTGCTCTAGGGTGCTCATACCCCAGGGACATCGAGAGTTGGACCAGGAAGGGCTCGAGAGAGCGCTAATACTCTCCGAATTGAGAAGAAGGTTAGTAAATAGTGGTGCCAAGGCGCTAATACCTTGACTGTTAATGAGAGAACGTAGATAAGTCCTGTACAGGGCGCTAATACCCTGGTGGCTTATGTGAGGATGTGTTCCTGGCATTTACTTAATATTAAACTTAATATTACTAGAGTGTCTATAAGCTGCACTGTGTGAAAAGGTTAGAAAACGTTACTGTGGTGTTGGCAGACTTGAATAAAGTTCTACACTAGAGTCTGATTTGGTACACTTAGATTCTGCAATGTGATAGTCTCTGTCTATGCTTGTACAAAATTTAAAGTACACTAAAATTGGACCGACCCGCCGAGATGCGGCGAGCCTGTGTGGCTGTTTAAGAACTTACACAAAACTCAAGTTGGTCAGTTTAGATCCAAGCAAGTCGCGCAGCGACCCGACTTGGTACAAGAATATAAAGTGCACTAAAAATGGATCAGCGTCCGTCGCGATGCGGCGGAGCTTATTGCCTTTAGCTAGAGCTGCACAAGTTAAAAATTATGCTAAGAAATAAGTTAGGCTGGTCTGAAGCAAGCAAGTCGTACGGCGACCCGATTTGGCTTGTGAATTAGAAAGTACACTGAAAGGTGAGTGGCGTCCGTCGTGATGCGGCGGAGCTTATTGTCTCTGGCAGAGTCTAAACCTGTATTGTGAAGCAATAAATCACTGATACATGAGCTCACCTGGAAGTCCTGTGTCCGGCGTCGGCCTCGAGTCGCAGGCGCGGCTGCACTGGGGAAGCGAGCGGCACAGAAGCAAAAGAAAACACCACGTTCACTAAACCGTATATTATTAGCACACACACACACAATGATGTTATAGGAAAAGAGTCGGCTACCAGCGTTCTTGCAATATTTTTTGTTGTCCGAGGGTCCAGTGACAAAGTGACATGCCAAGTTTGGCGGACTTGTCGGATTCACGGCGTAACTAGGTCTGAGTGACAAAATGACATCGGCCCTGCAAGGCGCGATGTGAGTTATGCTGCTGAGGGATTAGAGACTTGATAATTAACTTGTCTAAAGCAGTCGGAAACGTATAGATACGTTTGAGACACAAAAATTAGTAAAAAAGCAAGAAAAGAGCCAAAACGTGATGCTCTCGTTTTGGAGGCGGAACGGACAAGAAGCGCGAATAGGGTCTGTGTATCAATTTATAGTTTGGTGAAAGGCGATCACGCCTCTTTTCTGGTGTCCAGCCAATCAGATGCGAGCCGTTTTGGGTAGCCGATGACATCCCCGGGCTTGGAAGTGGTGATTCCGGGAGCGGTCGTATGGCAGAATTTGGAAAAAGAATTTTTTCTACGTGTACAAAATTTTCTGAATTACTGCAAGTGACTGGAAGCGCGACTGTACAATAAAAGTGGTTGAAACAGGTGAAAATCTCGTAAGGAGATATTGTACTTAAATACTTTAACCTTAAGTTATTGTATTTCACTTAAGATATTGTAAAAAATGTAATGTGCTGAAGGCCTGAATGCTTAAGGCATTTTACTTAAATGTGGATTGACAGTAATGACAAATCTGTGTAAGTTTGCGTTACATGATCGCGAAGGTTTCAGGTGTCTTCACCTCGCTTGAGTGAGGCTGGGTGGCGTTGCAATCCTGTAGGAGGAGTTGCATCTCCGTCCTGGCGGGATTGTTGGCCCCTGCTTGATCCATGAGGCAGGGGATGACCCATCTCACGGCGGGACATGACTGCGGCTGCTCTCTTTGCGCGTGAGAGCGCGGGATCGTGATTGTGATTGATTGACGAGGTTTCGGTAGGGCGAAACAGCTCCTGATATGAAATTTGCGAAGGCAAATTTTGTAAGATTGTCGAAGTCTGTGGGTGCCCCGGGCTGTGTGGCCGGTATTCTGAGTGCCTTTTTGATTTCTTGGTTACGTCTTTCGACAGGATTTGCTCGTTGGTGGTACACTGGTGTTGTGTATCCGGTGATGTCATGTCTTCTTAGATATCTTTGCCAGCTTAGGCTGCGGAACTGGGCCGCGTTGTCTGTGATGATTCTTTCTGGATATCCCCAGCGACTGAAAGTGTTGGTGAGGAATCTGAGCATGGCGTTCACGTCGATGGCTGGACTTGCTTGGATTTCCACCCACTTTGAGAATGTGTCCGTGCATCCTAGGAGGTAGCGGTTTTTCTCTCTCGACGTTGGGTATGGGTCCATCACGTCAAAAGCCACGACCTGCCATGGCCGCGTTGGTGGTCTCGGATGAAGCGATGAGTGCGACTGCAAAACGCCTCCTCGTTTCGTCAAAGCACAGATTAAGCAGTGGCGTACATGGGTTTTTATTTGTTTTATCATGGCTGGCCAGTAGTATAGTCTTCTTACTGCGTCTATGGTTTCGTCTCTTCCGGGGTGTCCTATTTTGTCAGGGTATTCGTGAATTACTCTGGGCCAAAATTCTAGTGGGACCACCAGAGCCATTCTGTTGTCTTTTGTGTACCAGATTAGGTTCTTGGACTGTGTAGTCGTTCTTGAGTGTTTTTTGCCAAGGTTCTGTTGGTTCGTCTTGTCCGTTGTATAGTCGGTGTCATCTTGCTCTGGTGGCTTGGTATTCTACACTGTTTTCCTGGGCTTGTCGTATTTGGTCATATAGTGGTGTTGGTTCGTCGTCGTCTACTTCGATTTGCGCTGCGGTGATTGTCGTTGGTTGTATGAAAAAGCCAGAGGAACTCTGCGTTGCTGCTGAGGGTCCTGTGGCTGGTCGCGCCTCCCCCTCTGGGTTGTAGGCAGCTAGGCTAGTCCCACCAGATACTGGTAGTGCCTATTTGGTTAGTTTCACTCTGTCGTCTTTGTATTTGTCCAGCCACGTGAGCGCTCGGCTGTCCGTGACCAACGTGAATGGTCACCTAGGACGGCTCTATAGCGCTTGCATGCCCAGACCACGCAGAGAACTTCCTGTTCATTACAGTGGTAGCGTCGGTCTGACTTGCTGAATTTCGCGTTGGAGCATGAGATGATCCGGCGCTCGCCTTCTGGTGTTTCTTGCCAAAGTACTGCTCCCATGCCGTGCATACTGGCATCTGTCTGCAGTACGTATGGTAGGTCGGGATCTGGTCGGTGTAATGTTAGCGGTTGTGATAGGGCGTCTTTCAATTCGTCGAAAGCTGCCTCGGCCTCCGGCGTCCAGCGGAAGTGCTTCTTGCCCACTAGGTCTGTCAGTGGAGCTGCTATGGCGGCGAAGTCAGGCACGTACTCTCGGAACCAATTCGCTGTGCCTAGGAAGCTTTGGAGCTCTCTCATGGTGCATGGTGCAATTTTGAAAGGCCTTGTGTCCTTTAGTCGAATGACATGTGTGGTAAGTCATGTCGTGGGCTGCCTGAGCCTCTCGTGGAAGATGTCGGGGAACTCGCTGAGGACGGCCTCGTAGCTGTCGTAGAGTTCTGCTGAGACGTTGTCCTCGGTTAGCTTAACTGGTGGGGCATATTCGATGAAGTCTCTGTGTGAGTGCCAATATGCAGATTGTCTGTATGTTGTGCCAAAGTAGACATAGTTGTACTGGAAATCGAGGGTAGCCTATTCGGCCAGCATCCATTCATGTCCAAGGATAAGGTGCTTTGCCATTTCCTCCATGACATCCCTGTATATTCGTTCGTTGTCCGTTAATATATATTGGCTGTTCCACCGGGCTGCGCGCGTAGACTCTTTATCCACTAGCCAGGCAGACAATCTTGTATTCTTTGGGAACGTCGTGCCCCTGTAGTAAACTTGGAAATATAAAAGACTTGCTGGCGCCTGTATCTAACAAAGCCCAGACTTGTTGTCCATTGATTTTCACTTGGAGGCGAGGCAGCGACGGTGGCAACTCTTCCGCCCCTAGTGGTTGATCGATTTGGTTTAATATAGGTCGTCCGAATTGGTTTGTGTCGCAGGCCGCTTCGACGCGGCCCTCCGGAAGTTTTCCGGCGGTGCTGTGATTGCTCTTGTTGTGTTTTGTCTTGGTTCTGTGTTTTGAGAATTTTTTAAGTTTCTACCCCTTGGTTGGGGTTGTTCTGGTGGTAGTAAGGCTAGAAGGTTTTTGTCTGTGTTGGCCGTCCGTTGTCTGAGCGTACAATCACTGTAGAATTGCATATGTAAAGACCTTATTTATTAGTTCTATTTTAACTCAGTCCGTAGCATGGAATCATAACACATAGATAGTTACTTTAATATTGTTTATTATAAACCAATCTTAACAATGTTACCCTTTTTGGGGGTTAAAAGCTAAGTCTCCTCTCTTACAATTAAAAATACCAAAACCTTAAATAATATATGCTTATTCTTAACAATTAATGTCTATGCAATCATAAATATACAAACCATTACAAAGTTCTTAAATCAATGCACTTAAAGTAGGACACCTAATAAAACTAACTAATCTACAGGGTGTTTATATTTTAACCATTACACCTCCCATGGGCAAGAAGAGAGAAAAAAAATTTTCATTAAAAAAAAATTTTTTTTTCCTTTATTAATGATTATGAATACAATTTTATTATATTTTTGTGGACTTCCACTAATTTATTATTTATCTTAATTACTACATTTGGTGGCTTATTTTCTACGATGCTATAAGGACCTTTATAAAGAGGATCAATTTTATTTCCTACTTCATTTTTAGCATAACTTTGTCACCTGGACTAAAGCTAGTAATTTTAGTTTTCTTATCGAACATTTCTTTTCTTCTAACCTTCGATGCAATCAAATTGTTTTTTGCATCGAGACAAGCCTGTTGAAGTATATATTTTAATTCAGCAGGATATTCATCAAAATTATAAAGTGGGCCACTTTTATTATTAGCTATGTTAGACGGTAGTTTTGCAATTTTTCCAAATATTAGTTCATGCGGTGTATACTTTGTCTCGGTGTGGACTGTAGTATTATAAGCAAAACACCAATATGGAACCCATGAACTCCATGTGTTTGGATTTTTTTTTTGCCGCTTGAATTCGCAAATAAACTCCTAAATTCTTGTGACTATTTTCAAGTGAACCTAAAGTTTCGTGATGGTACGCTGTCGAGTGTAGCTTTTTTACTGGTAAAAGTTTGCAAGTTTCATTGAGCGTAGAAGCTAAAAATTCAGATCCACGATCTGTAACAATCTCATCCGGAATTGAGTGACACTTTCTTTGTTTTTTAATGGATAACCTTCTACAAATTTACTTAATTCACACTGTAATGTCAAAATATAGCGATTTCCCTCACAGTCTTCTTCTATAGGCCCAAAAAGATCTAAAAATATCTTTTGAAACCCAGAAGAAGCCGTGCTAGTGATTGTCATAGGTTCTCTATTTGGGATAGAATATTTATATCGTTGACAATCATCACATTTTTTGACATACTCTACTACGTCTTTCTGTAAACCTGTCCAGAAATATTTTTTCTTAATATTATTATACATACGCTTTACTCCAGCATGTCCTCCTCTAGGCAATATATGGTAATCATTTAAAATTATATGTCTAGCCTCTAAATTGCTTATTTCATTAACATCTTTTATTATTGATATTTTCATACTTGAATTTTTTATTTGGGAAAGGAACTTTACGATTTCTTTACGTAATAATGCGCTATTTTCATTTTTAACTATAATTATTTCTGGAATTTCATATTTTCCATATAATGTATTCAGGTCTCTCAACGTTTTACCTAAGTCTAACGTGGATCGAGGATCCTGCAATAAATAAATGATTCGCGAATCTTTAACACATATTAAATTTCCCAGTTTAGAATCGTAAGTATTGCTATTGGTCACCTTATTAAACTCTGAAATTTCAAGTGGACGTAACTCAAAGGAGTCCTTAGGGCGTTTTAACAATTCCACGACTCCAGGGTGATCAAGCCTTTCGTCGAAATTGGTTTTAAAAGCCCGCTCTGAAATATTTTCAGATTTTTTAGATTGTGCCCGTGTTATAGCATAAATAGTATCACAAACACCATTGTTTAAATTTTTTAATTCATCGGATGATATATCAATCCTTGAGAGGGCATCTGCAACTACGTTATGTTTTCCTTTGATATGCTTTACAACAAAGTCGTATTCTTTCAAAATTAACAACCTGAATTTTGTTAATCGGCTTGAAGGATTTGTCATTCCAAATAAATAAATTACTGGCCTATGGTCAGTTAGAATAACAAGTTTCCTAGAAAGTAAATAAGGACGGAAGTGCTTTACTGCCCAAGTTATGGCCAATAATTCTTTCAAAATAACACTATAATTTTTTCTCTGCCTTATTGAGTGACCTACTAGCATATGCAATCGGTTTATCATCTCCATTTGAGAGTACTGCTCCAACTGAATACTCTGAGGCATCCGTTTTTAAGATAAATGTATTTTCTTGAGAAAAATTTGGATATTGTTATATAGGAGGGTTTATTAGCGCCTGTTTTAAAATTTCAAAGGACTGCTGACATTCGTCTGTCCATAAGAACTTTTGCCCCTTTTTTGTTAACTTGTTTAGAGGTGTAGCAATGTGTGCAAAATTCTTAACAAATTTCCTGTAATAGTTTGCAAATGCTACGAATCTTTTAGTTTCAGTTGAATCTTTTGGGACTGGATAGTTTTGAAGAGTCTCTATTTTTGAAGTGTCAGGAGAAACACCTTCGGCAGAAATGATATGTCCTAAATATAAAATATCTTTCTTTAAAAATTCACACTTATTCGGATTAAGTTTCAAATTTACATCTCTTAACCTTAGAAGAACTTTTGTTAAATTTCTGTTGTGGTTTATTAAATTATTTCCGAAAACAATAAGATAATCTAAGTATAAAAAACAAGATTCGTATGTCAATCCTGACATAGCTCTACTAAAAGCGTGACGGCTGGACTTCAACCCTTGCGGTAATCTACATAAACGATACTGACCACGATCTGTGGTAAAAGTTGTACATGGTCGACTAGATGGCTCTATTTCAATTTGATAATAACCTTGCGATAAATCATGGTGAGAAAAATACATTGCACCCGACAAAGAATCTAAGACTTGATAGCTTACGTTACTCTCTTTGAATAAGTTAGACCTGTCTGACGATTTTTGTTAGTGGGTTATATCGAAATAAACGATCATGCAAAATTAAACAATATGCTGTAGTTTCGTTTGGAATATTTTCGTTTGTTTCAAATTCAATGCGCATAACAACTGATCCTGATTGAATAGTTTCTTTTTGACAAGAACAGTTGATGTGGGTTATGGGTGAACTAGATTGGAATCCTTTAGATGTAAAAATAGGTATATTTTTAGTTTCATAATAGGGAATGACGGAAATTTGAAAACATTTTGTACAAAGTTGCATATTTATTATCTTTGAAATCCAAATATAAATCATTGTAGAGATATCTTTCGGAATTTAAAAATACTCTTATATTTCTAAGACTGCAATTGTCAAATGGACTCATATTAAAAGTTACTTTACTCTTTTTATCAATTTGAGAAGCCATTACAACATGTTGAGGAGTTTCCAGCTTCGTAATAGTCTTTACAGGCCAAGTATGTCTTGTAATTTGAGAAAGTGAAGGATATTCTACAAGTTCACAACTTCTAAATGGAAGTAATATTTCAAAATTTTTGTCCATTTTGGAACCGATTAGACTCATATTTTTGCCCCCTGTCGTAATTTGTGTAAGTGTTTTTGTTTGTATTACCATACTCGTTGATCTTTTCGTTCTTTTAGTCCCTGTTGTAATTGTTATAATTTCGATTCTGATTATATTGTTGATTTCTATTTTGGTAATTATTGTTGTAGTCATTCCGTTTGTCGCTTTGTATCCTGTCATATTGTCTTTTCCATCCCGTCTTGTAAACGTCCAGTTCTCTTATATATTCAATTAATAGGTCTAGTGTCCCTATTCTTTGTGTTACCATTACATTTTTAATGTCCTCCTAAATATCGAACCATTTTACCCTCAGAAAACTTAGGTTCTAGGTACCTAATGTTATATATTTTGCGCATTATATAATTTTCTCTTGATAATCCCCTGTTTTCATTATATTTGCCATTAAATAAGTTTAATCTCTGTTCGTATTCTGACCAGTATTGTTTTAGTAATAATATCTCAAATTCCTCTATAGTTTCAAATTTTTCTTCCACCATCTGATACCAGAATTCGGCTTCTCCTTTCAACATGTTTTGAATTTTTTGCCTTATATTTACATTCCCTTGTAGAGTGTCAATATGTTGGCGTAAACGTGTTAAGAATATTTTTGGGTGAATGTGTGAATCTCCAGCGAAATAAAATTGATTTTTGTAACATGTGTGTGTGTAAGTTGGTACAGGTGTGTGTATATTGTTTGTCTGTGTGTCTGTATATGTCCGTTCCTTTAACAGCCTTGCGTTTTCATTGATCATTCTTTCCTGTTTTTTAATGTTTTATGCAAAACTTCTTTCTGTTTTTTCGACACGACCTTCGATAACTGTTAACCCGTCAACTACCATATGTTCTACTTCTTTGCTTACATCTGTTCCTATTTCCCTTATAACTGCCAATATTCTCACGTTGATCTCCTTACTCATGCCTTAGTTAATTTATTGTATTTTATTTTCCAATTGCGTCATTTTCATACTAGTTTCTTCTAACTTCTTGTTGATGTGTTCTGTTATTGCCAATTTTTGTTCTTCTAATTTTTTTGTAATAATTTCATTTAGTTCCTGTTTGTTTTGCTCGAATTTTTCGTTCATTTCTTGTTTGTTACTGTCTAGTTTACTGTTGAGTTTTGCATTATTTTCCTCCATATTCTTGTTCATGTTCGTCATAATGTCCATTAGTTGTGCAAATATGTTGGTTTCAACTTGTGGTGTTTGCGTAAAATCTCCAGCTTGTTGTGTGGATGAGTTGGGTATTTGTTGTGTGTCTTGTTCCGTCTGTGATGTATGTGTCTTGTGTGCCATTTTTACCTTCTTTCCAGATCTTAATTCCATACAATGTTAATCAAAATGCAATAAAATATTACACTCACCATTAAATGAACTTTTATAATGTATAATTAAATAAATAGTTGCAACCTGTTGTAAAATTATTGAATTTATTTATGCAATAAACCTATTGTATTTAAACTGTGTCTTTATGACCTACTCGCCCCACGTTGGACGTCATATTTTGTGTTATTACTTTCTCTCGTTATGAAATTTGTGATGTTTAGATAAAACCAAAATGAGAAAATAAACACAATAGTGCAACTCTCCTTCAAAAATTTGATTATTCTAGCTAACATACCCAGACGCCAATAACCGAGTTGGCAAATTTTTAATTTTTTAATTTTACGCACTCAAAAAACGTACTCCACAAAGCATAAATACGCTGGATTCTATATATATATATATATATATATATATATATATATATATATATATATATATATATATATATATATACCCCGACCTGCATTGGATTACACCTTCAAATCATGTTAGATCGATAGCCAATATCATTTGTCAATTCCTAACCAGACATAGATCGATTTCGAACTTATTTGTTCTCTTCAGTATGCCATAGGTTATGGAACAGACAAATGATAGTGGCCAACCTGCTAGTTAAATACTAACTAAGGTAAAGTGAATAGTGGTGGGAGGTATGAAACTTCTCATATGGTCTGAATGCTACTATCCGACCGACATCATAGATGTCACTGTGGCGGATAGCGACTTGCGACACAGCAAGTACCGAGAGCGGCGACCCCTAGCCCAGGTGGACTAAACTAATGTTATTAAATATGATTTGAAGGAAACAACTACTCAGCGGGCAAATACCCCGACCTGCATTGGATTACACCTTCAAATCATGTTAGATCGATAGCCAATATCATTTGTCAATTCCTAACCAGACATATTGGCTATCGATCTAACATGATTTCGAAGGTGTAATCCAATGCAGGTCGGGGTATTTGCCCGCTGAGTAGTTGTTTCCTTCAAATCATATTTAATAACATTAGTTTAGTCCACCTGGGCTAGGGGTCGCCGCTCTCGGTACTTGCTGTGTCGCAAGTCGCTATCCGCTACAGTGACATCTATGATGTCGGTCGGATAGTAGCATTCAGACCATATGAGAAGTTTCATACCTCTCACCATATATATATATATATATATATATATATATATATATATATATATATATATATATATATATATATATATATATGAAAAAAAATCTCGAAGGGGTATAGCGATTTTAACTTCAGCAAATATTTTCAGTCTATTTTCAGTTTCTTATGTCATTTATTTTTAATATGTTATGACGTCATCGACTTTTTTTTTAAATGACAACCTATACTTTTTATTATTGATTTTGGTAGTAGTTTTTATTTCGGTTCTAACCGTATAAAATTTTCAATATGTTATATTTGAAAAAAAATCAAGAAAAACAGTCTTAAAGTTCAAATAACAAAAATTCATTAAATTGGGAAAATTTATCTAGTTGCCTAAGTTTGACGGAAAGTTTTCGATGGCACATTCGTTTTCATTTTGAAATTATACAAATAGTTGAAAAATCGAACTAGTGTTGATATATATATATATATACAGGGTGAGCCATGGATAATAAACAAATCAATTAAAACCGTGTTTGTATAATTATTTTCTGCCATATTTGTGCTACATAGCTATTCAAATTAGGTGCAAATATCACTAACGTCAAATTTATTTAGAAAAATAACATCTGTTGTCATTACAAAATGACAAAACAAAAATTTCATGGCCCACCCGTTATGATATACCAGAAGACTAATATTCTTGGTAAGGTTACAGAAAAGTGCCCATAAAACGAAAACGGTGTGCATTAGGTATAGAGTATATTATCTTTTTAAAGAGGTAAATGTATCGCCTTTCCGAAGCAGTAATAATATACAGGGCATTCCATTTAAAAAAAATTGACTGTCGTGCATTTTTCTAAGTCACTTGTAGAAGGCGTTCTATAACTCACCCTGTATGATATTCGAAACATTTGATTAATGGAGGAGATGCCCCCAGGCCTTGCCTAGCCGCAACTAAAAAATTATCTTTTAATTACTGCGTAGGTAGGAGAAAACACGATTTACTGAAAGTCAAATTTTTGGCAATAAATTCAGAAAAGAATTATTATCTCGAAAACGGCTTGAGATAGGTATAGGGAAATATTAATAAAAGTTACTCAGAAAGAGACGCCGATCCAAAAAACGCAAAAATATACAGGGTATTCTATTTAAAATAACGAAGATGTTGCCAGTTTTACGTATAAGTGGCAACACCGCACTTTCGAAAATATTTTAGTTGGAGAGATTATACTCGATTATCTTGGTAACCAAAATTTCAAAGCAATCGGTTGATCCATTCTTCATATACTTCTAATACTCCCTGTATATATATCAATATATATATATATATATATATATATATATATATGTATATACATATATATATATATATATATATATGTATATATATATATATATGTATATATATATATATATGTTGTTTTTCAGGTTTTCGCGGGTGGTGAATGTTAAATTCGTTTTCCGGGTATACTCCCGCGTAGGTGATAGGCCCCGAGAGGGACCGTGGTTGTCTGAACGACGTTTCGGCAGAATCTCATCTGCCATCTTCAGGTTCTAACAGATGACTGTTTACTGCGGCTTCTGGTAACTCGAACTGAAAATCCTATCACCTACGCGGGAGTATACCCGGAAAACGAATTTAATATATATATATATATATATATATATATATATATATATATATATATATATATATATATATATATATATATATATATATGTATATATATATATATATATATATATATATATATATATATATATATATATATATATATATATAGATATATATATATAGAATATATGTATATATATATATATATATATATATATATATATATATATATATATATATATATATATATATATATATATATATATATATATATATATATATATATATATATATATATATATATATATATATATATATATATATATATTCTAAAATGGTGTACCCATGGTGTGAGATAATGGATTAGTTTGAAGGAAAAGGTCTTTATTTTTTCTCACAATCCTTTATTAATGATTACCGGTTTCGAAATGCCTAGCATTTCTTCATCAGATCATAAGGCTAAAGTAAAAAGTTATATATATATATAAGTAGTTACACAAAAAAACTAATTTTCAAAAATTGAACAATTATTTGTAGACAACGATATACAAATACATTTATAGAATTAGATAAAAATGAGAACATTTAATTATTATTTTAACCATTAAGGAGTAATTATATACTTACATGATTACAAGATTTGTTAGGTTAGACAACGACGACGTGTTCTCCAAAATATATATGCAAAAATTAAAATTTAACCTCATTTGGAATCAAAAATTATCTCATGATAAACATCGATCAATTGTTATCATATAGATAAAAAAGGAATTTAAAGCAACCATTTAAAACAATACACGACAAACAAACATATAGGTGTATATAACGGAAGACAAGAAACACAAATGAATTGTAAAATGGCGTAAATGGTTACATAGAAATATCTTCTAGAATGAGGTAGTAGTGTCCTCTATTGTAAAAAATGTAAGACAATTAAATTTATCGCTCCATCTTGTGGTGAGAAATTATACTATAAATTGATGACTATTGATTTAAATATATGTATTGGAGAAAACTTCGTTCCCTTCTATAAAATTATAAATTAAATATTATAAACTAATTAAGATAAATTTTGTTTAAAAAATTATGCCAGATCTTGCTTAAAAAAAAATTGGATTAATAGATCCCAAATTGAAAACATACCTACGACAATCCGAAAGTCAACCTATCAAAACACAAAAAACTTCAATGAACAGATAAATAATATGTTTATATTTAAGGTTGAAATAACACTTTAATCAAAGAATTAGGAGTAAAATTTTGTTGAGAGTTCAGAGCTACATTGTCATTAGACATTGTAATTCTTAGAATTTCTAGGATTTCTAAATTATTTAAAATTAGGTTTTTTTTTCACAAAAATGTAAAATACTGAAACAATTTTCTTGGTTAAAATTATGTCCTGTTTCTAAAATATGTTTTGCAAACAGAGATTCTGTGGAATTAAATCTAACATGTCTCAAATGTTCTTTTTTTACGAACTTTAAAATTGCGATATGTCCTACCAACATATGTCTGTAAATAGTTACAACTAATTTTGTAAATACCAGATCTATTCATTGGATCAATTTTGTCTTTATTGTTAATTAATAAGTCTTTTAAGGTTTGTTGTGTTTTAAATGAAATTGTTAAATTATATTTTTAAAAAAGGTTAACAATTTTATATGAAAGTGGTCCTATAAATTGTACTAGTTGTAAAACTATTAGAAATAAGGTCAAAATTCTTTAAATAAATTGTAAAATGAAACATGTACTTACCTTTTTTTTCAATTCTTTTATATTATCTTTTTAACTTTATGTGTTTACAGTTTTAATTTGTTACTTGAAAATATCTGAATAGAAATAGTTGTAAAACTAATAAAAATACACTTTACCCTTTTCAATTCTTTTATATTATCTTGTAATTTTATGTGTTTACACTTTTTAATTTTACTGTTTTACTTTATTTAAGGACGTCTTATTCATTTTAAAATAATAACACACTCACTTTTCAGTTATATATTATAATAAAATATTTTAAATGTTCATTTATTTTTCAATAGTACACAATTATGTTCAAAAGATTTTACAGTGTATTCAAAATTCCAATACAAACAGAACAGAAAAATCTGTAATATTGAAACGTATATTCTACAAAAAACACACAATTTATGCAAAACTGCAATAATATACAATTATGATCAAAGATTTTACAATGTATACAAAAAAATTCCAATACAAACAGAAGATGTAATAAATCTTATATTCTGCAAAAACACACATTTTGTACAAAACTACAATAGAAATAAGGTAGAAAATATGCAATTAAACTTATATTCTACAATTTACAAAAACACACAATATGTGCAAAAAATTTAGTTGAAACAAGACATAAAAAAAATGGTACAATTAAAATTATAGTCTACAATTTAGGGAAAAGTATAACATGTGCAAAATTTTTGCAATAGAAAAAGAAACAATTAAACATATATTTGCAAATTATTCACAAAAAATTGTATATATGCGAAACTGCAACAGAAAGAACAATACCAAAAAAAATTACCAATACCAATAAATTATTTACAAAAAAAATTTTAATATATACCGATACCAGCCACCCAGTGTGTACAATATTATTAAGTCGCAATGTTAGGACTATTCCCGAACAAGTGGCGAATGGATTCAAGCCTCTTACTTATCTTGTTCAATTCAATACGGTTATTATTTGTGACCGAGTTAAAATCAGCAAGTTTTTGCTCATTACTCGAGCTGCATTTTTACGTTGCTCGAGCAAATCCTGCATTCTTTTAATCTCGGCCTCTAAGCGCCGTATTTCAACATTGTCAGAATCGCAAATTTTTGATAATTCGCGACTCTGTTCGTCACTTTTTTGAACAAAACTCGTAAGATAAGTGTTCCTCATCTCAAAACCACTAATCGCTAACAAAGCATCACCAAATATAACTTTTTGGTGGTCTTGAGACAACTGAAGATCATTCACATAAGATAAAATTCGCGTCTCTAGGAAATTATTCGTTGTTGCCGCCGCCCCCGTTCTATTTTGCGTTGGTTTGACCACCGTCGAGCTAGCGTTTGAGATTTTGGGCTTTTTAACCCCACTAGTCGACGGTACAGCTGAATTATTCACCACACGGACATTTTGGTTGTTGTCGCGCGCGATTTTTTATTTTTGTATGTCATTTTTATATAGAAAAATATTTTGATATTTCCGATGAGAATTAAAGAGCTTTGTACAATGCTCTAAGGGTTTTGTATTGTAACTGGAGGGAAACATTTCTTGTCATTACTCTCTTTAGTATAGTCACAGTAGTTACTAGTAATAAAGACATTATTAATTCTATTATCATACTGACCTCAAATAAAATATATTCGAACTGGCACACAAGAAATCAGCTATTTAAATTTCTAGAATCTATTATAGTCTAAAAACAATAAGTCAAACTACATACATATACATTTATTTTATTGAATGGAAATAACGACTCATTGTTACGCCAATGTCGAAAGTTAAAATGTCACCAGTTTCAATTCCCTAGAGAAGTTAAATGCTCTAGAGGCATATAGTGTCGTAGAAAAAATGATCTCATACACTTTAACAAATATATTGACAAGAATTTAATCTTCCTTCTAATGCATATTTGATAATCGTTGAAAACTGATATGGTACACGTTTTAAATAAAACTGCTCGATGATCAATCATAATCACTACTGCATGTTTTTATAATGATCGCGTTCATTTAATATGGTATTTTTTCTTCCAGCAACATTGCCAACATTAATAATTGCTGCAATCTAACAATTGAAAATAACAATGAATCAAAAGAGTTTCATTCAAAGACCACTGAATACTGAACCATTGTTATTAAGAAAAATAAAAGTAATTGAAAAATAAGTTATGTAATATATTAACGATATATATGTAGAATCTCTTTCTTACTGTTTAATGAAAAATGAAAGGATAATAAATTTGAGAAAAGAGTAGAAATTTAAGAATTGCTTGCTCATATTTTTCAGGGTATATTTTATCACCGCCTGATGTTTAATTTCAAATTATTTTTATACATTGTTTGACACAATTGTAATATTAAATGCATTTCTATGCAAATGACTAAGCTAAATAAAAAAAAACATATATCTTGTATTCAGAGTCAACTCTCAGATGAAGGTCCTTAATGCGTTATCTGACAATGCAACTGTAAAGAAAAGAAACAAACTATCTCATTTGATTTCTACACTCAGTAAAAAAACAGAAAAAATGTAGTTATTTTAGTAAAACAATTTGAAAGCATTAAGATGCGTAGAAGACATAATTTTGATATATTAAAGATATACTGAGAAATATGAAAAGCTTCACTAAAACTTTCTTAATGAGATAATAAATATTAATAAAATTTGAAAGTTTTCAACTGAAGAAAATGTATGTCCCTATACAAGAATAATGTTTGTTTTATTTTAAATAGCAGGGCTCAAATGGTTTGTAGGAAATATTATTTTAAATAAGTCTTATAAACATATGTTTAGGACATACAGTGTGTCTCCGGATGGAGCTCATAGTACTTGTAAAGTGTCATCAACTCCATCCGGGAACACACTGTATGTCCATAGTACCTTTTGTGTTTTATCCCGGGTGTTATATAATAATTAATTACAGAGAAACAATTTTATCCATATGTCATAACCGATTAAAATTTTCAATTTTAAACTTCATCTTTTGCAAACACGTCCATTTGTACTGGTTGGCTAGAAATATGATTCAAAACTGATTTGGCATTTTGAATTTATCTGTGTATTTTATGAACATAATATCCCTTAAATTTGTCTGTCTAAACAGGTAGTTCGTGAGTTATTTTAAAAAATCGCGTATCACCGAGTATTATGTGAAATAAATTTATGTACTTGTATATACCGTGCGAGCGGACAATGTACGTACACCCTTGCACCGGAAACTTGATGATACGATTTTTCTTTTTCAGTGATTTCATTAATAAATTATTCAATATTACATTCAGTTGCAAGAATCGTACAGACCTTAGCTGATCTAAAGAATTTACTCATATCAAACGATCAAAAAGTAGTAAACTAGCAAATGTTTATATGATACTTAGTGCTTTCAATTCAACAACATGAAGGTATAGCATTGGGTAACTCTTTGTTATCTTTCATTACCAGTCTCCTCAATAACAGAATCAGAATAGAGATAAAAGAGGAGGCTAGTAATTTCCTGATTTGCCTAAGGTATATGGATGATATTTTTGCGGGACAGAAGTTACTAACTTGCTTGCTTAGCGGTTGTGTGATAAAAATGAACACAGTATTTAGTAATAGTGAAGAAAGCTCACCTCTAGCCCCGACCATATGAGCAAATTGTTATATTTATGAATGAATTATATCGAATCCCCATTGTACTCAAAACGAAATGGCGAATTTTAATTCTCTTATTAAGCTTCCCTATCAGTAATGGAGATGTATGAAAAAGAAAAATCTTTGATAGGGTCTTTGCTATAAATGGTTATTCTGTCGGTTGTATTGATAAAATAATTAGGAAACGTAAATATAAGGAGATACTTCAAAAATATTCGACATTTCAAAATAAGACAAGAAACTTAAAATTTTTGTCGATTCTGTACGAACCACGGTTACTCGTGGTCTCAGAAGAATATTCAAAGACAGTGATAGTGGTTCATACATTAGGATCGCGATCAGGATATAAATTACAACTTTTAGGCAATGAAAAAACAAAATTGGAACAAATGAAAGGTAGTGGAATTACGAAACTAGCTGTATCGATCCATTTTAGAATTACATTTAACCAACTTACCATTAACAATTTTCATCCAACGCAGCATTTGATCTAAATTCATTAATGACGATAATTTCGTAAATTCTTGTTGTAAGGCGCTAATACTACCCATGCCTGAAAGGTATTTTGTTCAACATTTGGCCAAGTCAGGAGTGCCGAAATATTGTCAAGTTTTGAAAAAAATTATTTGTCTGTTTGTTTTCTAAATGTCTGATCATTTGTTTTCGTTTATATTTCCGATGGAAGTAGATCCTCATTTTTTAGACTGTTGGGTGCATACGACTGTGAATGGACTTGAGTAGTGGCAACCCTTAACATAAATGCTCTCTTTGTAAGAGAATCAGTCAATGATGCATATGAAATAAAGCGTGCCTATTTTAGGCTTCATAATTTTTGTTTTGTGCTAAAAAATTATGTTAACATTTAGGCAAAATCAAATAAGGATCGAAATGTTCGGTGTATCTTAAAACGCATTTTTGTATGGATATTTTTAGTTTGCCTGAATTTAAAACGGAAATTCATTTTACCTAGAATCTACGCCTTACAAATTCAAGAAAATCTACCTCATAACCGGACAGAAGTAAAATCATAATAAGTCGTTCAAAGTACCATTAGAATGTATTCTTTTTATATAAATTTAAATATTAAAAGTAAAGATCAAAATGTTAAGCTTGTTTAACATATGTAAAAAGATATAAAAAATCATCCCAAGAAATAACATACGAAAACAGCTATATCAGTTAAATGAACATCATATAAAGCAAGGAATTATACATGCAGATAAATGCATTTGAGCAATTGAGAATGAAAAATGGAAAAGATTTACATCCAAAAAAAAAAAAAATACAGTGACTAGAAAAATAAGAACAAATTAATGTTTTACTTTATTTGGTTTAATAATACTTAAGGAGAGCAAATTATGTATATGTAGATTTCTTATATGCAGTGTTAATGACGGTTCTCACTACAGGTGGAGAGGGGATAATCCATATACGGCATTATTTGCTTTCCTTTTAACGCCTGTTCGTCTTGAAACAGCTCTCGCTGTATATATTTAAATATGTTTTTGAATATATTTTAATCAAAAGTTAACATAAAATGTTTTTTTAATTATTGTATTACCTTTATATTTATACTAATATATTAAAATTAATTAATATTAAAGTAGCACAATATATCTAACAATATTCTTTAAAATATGTTATATGCCTCATTTGGTTTTCTCCAATGCTAATGGCATTATCTTTATCAGAATAACCTCTAAATTTATTATAACTATTTCATAAGTACATAATATAAATAAGAATTTTATAAATTTATCATTTCCACAGATACTATGAATTATAATAGTCAATGCTATAGTTTGCTGCTTTTATAGACTGCGATTTTATTTGTAAAATTTAAAATTTAAAAAAACAACTAAATTCATTTTTCGGATAGCCAAATAATAAATTTGCCAGATATGTTCATGCTATGTATGGAATAGCTCCTGTTATGATACCTCAGGTTTATGACGTCATTATCTAGTTTTTATGTAGCTATTGTCCATCATCCACCATATATAATTCTTACGTTATAGAACTTTTGTCGGTCTGATGGCTCGGCTGATTTTTTTTCTTAATACCGAACGTAGGATATTTTTGATATATCTAGGCTAATATGATCTATTCATTCACTCGGTGATGAGTGCTCATTGGTGGCAGTTGATAAGGTAAAAAATTACTATAGCGTTATCTTTTTGAGAGACTGGAAGTTTTGTTGATGATGTTATAGAATTGTAGATGATTTATCGTATGAAACGGGAAGGGCTCTTCACGAGTTAGAAGGACGTGAGGTTAGATTGCCGGAGGACCGGAAGTGGTGGTGGCACGCGCTCGTTGGCTGATGACGTCATTATCAGAGTCTGGTGAAGAATGACCTTGAAACTACATTAGGGCTCCATAAGAAACAATGCATATTTGTATATTTTGACTGGCTTGTATCAATTCCCTATTTAAATACACGTAAATTGAAGCACAAAAATCTGTTTGTACTACTATCGCAAGATTTTTACAATTTTCGTTATCACAAGCTAACCGCAAGCTGGGTTGGGCCTCTTGAAATCTCTAATTTGTGCGTGTTTTCCATAAGAAACAATGTTAAATTGCCTATTTCATGCCTGTTGAAACATTTTCCCATTTAAATACATGTAATTCTTTATTTCTTTTAGGTTGCTTTCAGAAATGTCCGCTGTATTAAAAGAGAGAGAAATATAAACCGAGTTGATATTATTTACTTTTTTCTGCAAATATTTACTAATAATTGTTATAGTTGACTATTTTCTATGTAAATGGTTATTTTTAATATACAGGGTGGTATAAAATGAGTGCATTATTTAGTCAAATTATTGTTGAAGGCCCCTTACTAGAAGGATAATTGAATATTATTTTCATAATTTTGTATATTGTAGATCTTGCTCTTATTCACCCTGATTATGTGTGTGTAATCACTTCCTGTTAAAACTTTACATTAACAAAAGTGCTAGCCACCCTACATTTTCGATCAAAAGCTGTGCTGCTTATGAAATAATACATTTGTAAATTGTTTGTTTTGATATTCATTTTACAGATGTATAATTTTATTAGTAGCTTAAGATTCTTCTTGTTAGTATGTGATATTTTTGTACAGGTGTAATAAGGTATGTACTTATATTTAACGATTTTGGTTGTGATTATGTTGTTATGTAGTTTTGTTATCACTTCCTGTTAAAAGCTTTGCATATTGCAGAGCATAGTTGTTTTGATAATTTTAAGATAATTAATTAGTGCATGGCATCCACCATCCACCATATATAATTTTTACGTTATAGAACTTTTGTCTGTCTGATGGCTCGGCTGATTTTTTTTCTTAATACCGAACGTAAGAGCGGGGGTATTTTTGATATACCTAGGCAAATATGATCAATTCATTCACTCGTTGATAAGTGCTCATCGGTGACAGTCGATAAGGTAAAAAATTACTATATCGTTATCATTTTGAGAAACTGGAAGTATTGTGCTGATATAGAATTGCAGGTGATTTATCATATAAAATGGGAAGAGCTCTTCATGAGTTATAACGACGTGAGGTTAGATTGCCGGGAGCCCTGGGGCTAGGTAGGACTTCGCGGGGATTAGGTGGGACTTTGGGGGTGCTCGTGGGGCTTTAGTGGTAAGAAAGCTTGTGAGGAAGTGTGTCGAGACAGAAGGTATACGTCAGCTGTGACGTCACAGTCTGGTTGTGACATCACAGTCGGTCTCAAGTGACCACATGCCTACTGAGGTCGTGAACAAAATAATTTAAATAATAACAACTACGGAAGTAGAAATTCCTCAAATTATAGATACACCGGTGGACAGTCACAAAATTCTAGGAGGTAAAATTATACAAATTTTACGAACCAAATAACATATCATTGTGAACTAGAAACTTCCAGATGCTATTTGTCTGAAAATTACACTAGACATACGAGTTATTGACGATGTGGTGACACTAACCACAAATGATGGGATTGCAAAAACACGCCTAGAAAATGTTGTTCATACTGTGGCCGTCTGAACATATTAACAAAAGATTGTAATTGTAGAAATAAAAATACTGGAAACGAGCAAGATACTGTGTTTAGCCAAGGGCAGCACCGTCAACAGACACCACAAACAGCTGTTGAAACCGACGTGTCAGTCACAAACATGAACACTTGACTAGTTGACAGTTCAAATTTTTCGAAAGTCTCCAACACCACCCGCGTAATTGTTTCGCCAGTACACGCAGTTAGTCTTTTGCTAGCTAGTAAAAGTGGAAATGTTGGTTTAATAGGGTCGAGTACACGTACTATAACATTTAAAATAGAATTTTACAATCTGTCGTCTCGTCAACACATAACCACAGCCGTGTATTTTTTATTGCACATTTAATCCTATTTACAATGTCTTCACGAACACTTGGTACATATCTACGTAACGATGAATGACTTGGTAAATTCACCTGGGGATTGTATTTATTCCAGAACTCTCGAAATGCTGGTTTATCCAATATGCGCAGGGGAACATCACAGACAATCAGCATTAACAGTAAATCAAACATAAACTGGGGTTCCAAAGAAGACACGCAATTTTTTTTATTTTTATGCCGATTACTATTGACATGAATTTTGCAACCGTATTTATTCCAGCACATTAAGTCTTGATCACAAACTTTACAAATTATTTTACATCCATCATAGAATAAATCCGGAAATTCACCGATAAATTTATTCACTTTATCAGCGTACGGTCGTTTTCTACTCTTTACGCCCAACATTATTTATTATTTATTAGTACTGTATGCATCGACCGACAGATAACAACTGAAGTGTGTCGTGTCATCGTCATCGTAAACAAGCGCGCGATGGCATTGGTATCGCGCCCGACCCGGAATCTACCATCGCTTGGCCAGGCTTACTGATAAATAATATGAGTACCATTGCATAAAAAGCAACTAGGTTTTTGAGTATTAACAAAAAGTGCTGATCTACTTCGGGGACTCTGAGAGTTTACAAAGTTTGAGTTACGAGGGGAGGTAGAAAATTTTGACTTGATGTTATCTGCCTTTTTACCTTTCTTATCGAAAGAAGAAGCAACAGATTCAAGAGCTGTACAGTGTTTTATTAAAAATTCTCGAACGTCCTTATAAGTAGGTACAGAGGTGCAAGCATAATGCATTTCAAATGCAGTTAAAGTATTTTGATCTAAACGATCTAAAAGCATATTCATCAAACCACAGACCTCGGATATATAGACCAAGTGACAATGGATTAATGGTGTCCGAAACATATCCATGACATATTTATTTTGCTGATCTCTTTCTATTGTATTACTTCAGGGTTAGCTTTATCTCTCTCTCTCGATTCTCGGTCAATGCACTGGAAGAAATAAAAATTTATTATATGTAACAAGTTTATTTCTAACAACAAGTAGGAGCTGATGGATCATGTGCTAGAGTTTTTGTTTTTGGATTCAAGGTCCCGGGTTCAGTTCCTCGACCCAGCCACTTTTTTTTTTACTTTTGCTTTTTATAAATTTAATATCAGATTCCAATAAGGAAAATTGCAGTTTCTGATGCGCAAAGTTTTGGCATTTGATTACTATAGGAATTTAATTCCCTACAAAATTATTCATTGAGATTCACTTTTGTTTTGTCTTCAAGGGGTTTCTCAAACAAATCATAATAAATTGCTTCTACACTATGATACATTGTCATGAAATCGTTATAAATTGCTTTCTCATCATCCAAGTTTGGCTATTCACCTATTGCAAGTATATTAATAATACCCAAATGCTTGTTTTTCAAAATCTTGTATTAAATTTTGCAAACCTCGGTATCTCACTTTAAAATTAGAATGTAGATTTCTGTCATTAAGTGTCGCCTGAGCAATTTCATTTATTTTCGTAACGCGTGAAATATCTAATTGACGTAATGCCGCAAGATGTTTTACTTTGTCTTGAACATTAGCTATCTTTAGAAAATTTAAATTTTGAAGGTTTATGAAATAATAAATAATTCACAATAAATAATATGGCCTAAAAAAATAGACGTAGTACAATCTTACCTTGCAAGACGTAAGTAATATTTAAGTAATTAATTTTTACATTAAACTAAAGTAAATACGTAGTAGTAAGAAATAAACAACAAGCTGCAGAGTATTAAGTAGCACAAATCTGAGATGTAAATCAAGCCTTATCTCTATTGAGCAAAACACAAGCAGTCACACAAAACCACTTGCTCGCAAAAACAAACTGTAGCAAAGAAAGTTTTTGTACTTGTAAATATAGCAAATTACTGAATTAAAAACGTAAAATTGTAATGTATGAAATTATGAAAATAACTAAGTATGTTACAGGGGCGTGCGGTGAGTTTTGATACATGGGAAGCAGTTTGTGATATAGAGTGATGGGTAGCGCGAGGCCCCGAGCGAAGCGAGGCAAAAATTATTTTAAGAAAAGGGGCGTGGCTTCCGTATACTCATTTTAAAGCATATGTCGAAAGCTGCAAAGTTATGATATCTAGAAAAAAGTACACTTGTAGGACCACCACTCCTCAATAAACATAAAACATAAAAACACCACAAAAATTTGACAACCCCCCGATTCCAAAGCCGAAGCTGCACGGGCGAGGGTTACACTTATGAAAAAAACGCAGACACACAACCATATCCACCGACATTGCCAGCGTCGGTGGCGAGGATTAAACCCGCAGCGAAATAGACAGTTTGTTCAGTCACACTAGCCATCGTGCACTCTCCAGCCAACTATAAATTGAGCCAGCTAGTTAAGTAGTTAACATGCACATACCTACCTATTTACAATGTACAATTCACCAGCCATTACAGCGGCCCCATCATAACTTTGGGCGATAAGTTCAGCACCACACTGTAGATCATCGACTATCTGACAAACTATAGTATATAAAGCTGCGGACGTTCATGGCGTTGTTACGTCTAAAAATCCTAAAAAGCGCTCTTGGACTTTCCTATTTGGATTTATGTAGCGTACTACGATTGACAACTGACTAATATTCGTAATATCGGTTGTTTCATCTAACATAACTGCAACAAAAGGAGCTTTTTTATTTCTTGCTTGATCTTTTCTAAAACAGTATTGCTTATCGACTGAATCAAACCATTTTGAATATGATTTGATATACCGCGAAATATCGTGGAGTGTTCCAGATGATTCCTTAAAATTGTATCGTATTTTGCTAATAAATCAACTAAATTGATAAAATTGCCCCTATTAGCAACGCTCCGAGATTCAGTATGACCTCTAAAACTAAGTTCATTTTCGCCGAGAAAACAAACAATGTCAATGTCTTTTTAACACTTTCTTTCAGCTGCTGATCTAATGAATGCTCAATTCGTGATTTTCCAAATGTTGATTCTTTTAGCACCGCTCGCAAATGAGTTTCACACTTACCATGCCTTTTTTGTCACTTTGTGAATGTTGTTTAAATCTGAAAAGCCATTTTTATTCCAAACACCTTTTTCATTTGTGAACAGTACACATGGACAACAAAACAATTTACACAAATTTTCACAATCCGTTAACCACTGATTAGCACTGTACACTTCAATATTAAAGTACCTATAGCATGATTTAACCTTCGTTTTTAAGAGTTTTAAATCAGGTGTTGGTTTCCCGTTTCTAACAATATCCAGTTTATCTTGAAACGAATATGTTGAAAATCCCCTTTTCAACAAATTGCACACCACACAAACGCAAATAACATTTTCCACAGTGCTAAGACGAGCTTCCAAATTTAATAAGTAATTCTAAATCTGCTTACACGCGCACTAATATTCAACGTTTTAAAAATCACTTGTCGCCGCACCACAGGTTTAGAAACACCAATAAAGTTTTTACAAATATAGCACAAAAGCTGAGAATAATACTAGGAAGATTAATATTAAGTATAATATTAAAATCGATATTAAAATCGAGATTAAAATGTATAAAATAAAACGTATTACGATGCTATACAGCTCAGATATCAAGATTATGAACTGGGGATGGGATGCATTGCAAGAAGTTACTTACATCAGATACAGTTGTCTCTGCTTACATATATCGAAGTAGCGCGAGTTCGTGTTGGCTCGATTAATCGAGTGCGTCATCGTTACGGCTTTATCATGCAACATTATTTCAGCTGCTGAAAAACAGGGCCGTGTCTATTGAAATTGGGTAAAAGTAAATTTTAATGATTAATATATGTGATAAATAATAATTAGGTTCTAATTATGTGTTTTTTCTTAATAATCCCAGGAGAAGCACTGCTTCCCTTGCTTCCATGGACAGACCGCCACTGGTATGTTATAATTTCTACCCTATTTAATATTGAATTATTAATATAATTTTGAAAATTATGCAAAGGTGCAGTAAAGCAATTCTACACAGGCCAAGTATCCTTGATGAGAAGGACCATAAAAAATGTTATGTAATGAAGTGGCTTGTATTATTAGGGCTAAATGAGTTCTTTATACCTAAATCTGAGCACGATTGCCCCCCCCTCCACATTTGCACAACAATTAATTATTATGAAATCAGTGGTAAATGAAACTGCATAAATTAAATACCGCTACGGGTCTTGCACTTACCCCGTGATGAAGGAAGAAAAAGTAGCGGATGGATGTCACTTCTTCCACCGGCCGGTGTAACGTGAGAAAAAATAATCGATAACGATATCGGTAACTATAAGCATGTATATGTATATGTAACGCACTCGTCCAGGACGTACTCATTTCTGTCTCTCCACTCCGTCTTTTTTTCACACACCAAAAAATGTCTATCCAAAAAAAGGAACAGGAGATGGAGAGGGAAAAAAAGGGACTTTATTTAAAGGAGAGCAAGACTTCTCTTAAGCCCGATTTACATTATGGTAAAATGAATACCATTTAATTGATAAATGAATTTACAAGGATAGAAAATACAACAACTTAAAACCAAAATAACAAAAGTAAAAATAACGAAACAATTTGTAAGGGCGAAAGAGTTATGAATTTATAACAGTGATATACCTATAAATAAGTAACATATAATTAATAATTATACATACTATTACGAAGTTAAACTGAATTGGTTTCAAAAATGCGCATATTTTTCCTCAAAGAAAAAGTAGTCGCCGACTTGTAAGTGAGACTTTATACCAACTCTTACAAAACTACAATAATTATTACTCTTGCACTTTCAGATTCCTTGCTTTCATAAACCATGTACGTGATTTTTTTGTCTTCCATTCCGTTCATATTTTACACAAAATGGATAGTAGCAGTTCGGATAAACTTATGCATGTAGTTTGTTCAAGAAGCTAATACAGACGATATATTCGATATTTTCTTTGTATGCAAATAAAAGACATATCTAAAATTCAATGATACAGTTCAAGAGAATAAACAGTTGAAATATTTGCACTCAGGAATTGCTAAGTGAGAATATCTATTTCGCGCATATCATTTCATCATTGTCTTGGTAACTTCGAAAATAGTTTTGTACTGTTCGGAACAAATGCTTTTGTAATATGTCTGGCATTTATTTCTATAATAGATGTAGTGGATATTTATCTTAAAGCGATAAAAAAAAGATATTGAAAGGATAATAATATTGAAGTCAAATAAGACTACAATATTTTACGCAGTTCTAATAATTTTACCAAAAAAAAAAAAAATTGGAAAATCAGAAGATAAAATCGATAAAATTGAGTGACAAATTTTCAAACATTTTGTAATAACTATACTGTCTGTCGTCTTAAGAGAAACAAAAGTAATTATTTTTGGTAGTTAGTTTCATGAACAAATTATTTCAAAAGGGCATTTTTTACACCATAATAAAATGATCCAGTTAAAAACAGTTTATACAGTTAAAACACAGTATAGGTCAATAACTGGAAGTTCAACATTTTAATCTCTAATATTAATGGTAGGTTCTAAAAGAATTACAGTACGCGAACAGCATAGTATGCCAGGAAATTTTTTACCAATTTAGTAAATAAAAGAAAAATTTTTTACATTTAAGAAATGATTCCCTCAGGTTTCAATACAAAAACGAAAACTCTAGGTTGATATATAACGTCTCTCATTCTTTCGAAACTCCTCAGAGGACTGGTAAACATATTATTTAAAAAAAATACTTTTAATAACATAATTCAAAATATTAACGTTTGCCATACTTATTTTAACATTTTAAATTGAAAGATTGATTGTAACTTTGCGTCTAATACTAAGAATACTGTTATTTATTCCAATGTCATTTTGCTCCTAAATGAAATAGTTGTTTTAATAGTTTCTGCGATAAAATAATATATTTTAAGTGTTGTGTTTGATTTATTATCTACCAAAAACTGTTATACCAGCGCATTCAGTAAGAATGACTATACAATGTAAAACGCTATATTATTATTATTTCTAGAAATGCATAAATACGAACGTTTAATCTCTCGATTTGTATCAGTTTCGTTAAAAAAACTGTTTTTATAATTCTATTGTTTTTATATTAAATATTTCTATTAAGGATATCTCTTTACTATATTAATGAAATTATCAAATGCTATGTGATTTTTTAAATGAACTAATACATTTTTACTTGCATAAATTCTTATTACTTATTTCTTTGTTACCTATTCATTAATAATTAAAGAGACTGAAAACTATGTTGTATTTTTGTTTCAACTACTAACAATAAATGAAATTTTGTAAGACAAAAGGAGAGATATGTATTGTCCAAATCAATATACAGGGTTAACCAGAATCAGATTCCCAGCAAATACTTTAAATAAATGTTAAGGGGCCTAGTCGAGAAAAAGGTTCGGATAGCTGTGTCACTCACTAGAAAGTTTTTATACATTCGCAGCTGAATAATTTTGCTCTTGACGTTTTATTCACCGACTTCATTGAGGTGCGATTCCCGATAGAGGTAACACTTCCTTGCTCCATTTGTAGTGACAAAGATACTTATTTAGAAAATTTATTTTAACCAGATAGTACGGAATAAAAGTTTGAAACTTGCTGAGCATAATTATGAAGATTCATTCTAGAAGACATGTATGAATTTTACCTCGAATTTTAGCGATTGATGTCATAATTCAGGAGCTAATCACGTTCAAATTTCACTTATATTTACAATATAAATTTTCCCTACATAAAGTGAAAATTAATTAAAATAGATATACATGTACCCTCTAGTATACTTTCAACTACTGATCCTCCAAATTTGGTGTATTTTGACCATACCGTATGGAAGAAATAAATTTTGAAAAATTACCTTACAAACACTGGTTCGATTAGCCCTCTTAAGGTGTATTATATTATTTTACAAACGGATGATATAATACGAATTATTAATATAAAGAAATTTTCAAAGAAAGTGAACTGTTACAAATAATAATAAATTGTCTAAGTAGGTATCAATCATCTGATAAAATAACAAATTTTAATTATTTAATTAGAGATACTTTTCTGCCTTTCATTCTCCATAAAGCGTAAATGAAATAAATGAATTAGTGCATGACAAATTTTTGTGATCGTTTGCATACACACCTACTCATTGGGAGATATACTATACTTACAGTATATGATTTCACAGATATCTTAAACTTGTTTTATTCAAAGGGAAATGAACTTTTTTTATGGAATCTTATAGAACATTTTTTTAGTAAATTATTTAAACCACATTAATTACCTTGTTTATTATTAACTAAAAGTATGACAAACTATATAGATTGCAGGGAAAAAACGTGTTAACTTAAATAATAGTAAACAAATGTGAAAACTACTACTAATTTTCTATACTTTAACTTCTAAACCAAACAAAAAAAAGCCCAAATGAGTAATTATTAAATAAAAGAACTTTAATTTATTTTCTTTATATTTTTTTTCATTGGCGCTTTAGGTAAATTGATGAAAAATTCCTCGGCAACCGTATAATTGCAAAACCTTTTAAGCTCCTGTAAATTTTCTTATTTTTCTCCACAAATGTGAATCTTTTCTGAAAAACAAAAATTAAGATAATACGTGGTTAGAGCAAGTGGATTGACTATAACTCTTACCAATGTAAGCTCGCCTTGGGTAAAGAAATTCATTTGAGGCAAGTACAGGTTCTTGAATCTGCCTCATTTTGGTTTGGGTTACAATGGATGATATCCACATTCCATTATTAACTGTCACGATGTTCAATCATTCTAGGGTGTTGTTGTGAAACATGTAATTCTCGAATTGGCCTTGACATAAATGGATGTTTTTTCGTGTACAGTGATTCTAAAAATTTCGTCCAATCTCTAACTAGACTCTGATCGACTTCCTCTATCTGAAGAGGGGTAAGTTTGCATCTAATAGTCCTAAATATGTCCATCCAATCTTCTGATAGCTCCGCCTTTGTTTTGCAGTTAATTATGCCCATGTTTTTGTCGCATTTCATGTAGGAATGTCCTCTTATGGGAAATGCTACCTTATCTGTTTCAAAACGTCTAAATATATGCACAAGGTAATGGATACATCGAAAAATCTTTATTCTGTCCCCCACAAAGGTCGCAGAGTATTATTATGTATTTAACGTGCGGTGGGAGGTAATTTTTTTAAGTAGTTATGTAGGAATTAATACACTTCATTTGCCATTTCTTTTGTATAGGTGTAGAAAACAGAATAGGTATCCGACTGTCTGTGAATGTTAAATGAATAAAAATACAACTGCGGTTATAATATACGTCACTATTAGTAAAGTTTGGTAATGGTAAATTTTTTTGAAAATCTATACATTTTGCTTGGGACTAAACACGTATCATAGATTACTTTCGAGCATCTCTTTTTCTTGAATAAAATGTGTTTGCTTTATTCTTGTGTACTTATGATTTTCAACAGTAATTTTTCTTATTTCCATATTAATTTTCTCTTTTCTAAAATTACATTTTCGGCATCTTCTATATTAAGAATCTTAATTTTAACAAAAAATTCATCATAATAACTACACGTATCTGACCGAGGATATCCGAAAGAAGTACTAAATTTTATATTGAAAATCGTTCGCAAAGTTTCGTAAGAAATGGGATTATCAGAATGTTTTGTCTTATACATACATGGTATGCATTATCTTATGTTAAGTTATTCTGGTAGGTACTGTTTTTTGTTTTGTGTGTGGCTACCTTTAAATAATGCAGTGTGATTGCATACACAATGTGCTTATCTTTTTTATTTTGGGGAGCTTGACCAGCCAATTTTAAAGAATTATGTATTGTTTTAATCCGTGTGTAACGGTGTAGTTCAAAAAAATGTAATTCAAAATCAAATCAAATATACAATTCATACAAAAGCAATTCGACACCCGGTCTGACGCGGTTCCGGCATCCTTGTGCATGGGGACAGCAGGGCAATTGTTGGATCAGACAGAGCGAGGCCAGTTATTAAAAATAATGTAACACAGTTCGGTGAACAAGAAATAATAATAAAAAAAAGATTCTAATACATTCCAAAAACATGTAGAAAAAAATTACAAGAAAAATAAAGAAAGTTCTGATAAGGGCAACTAAAAACCGTACTTGCTAAAAAATTACAGTCAACGCGCACAGACAGACACAAACACTGGCGCACAATTTTATTCTTATGGCAACCTACTGATGCCGGGCAGACACAAGCGGACGGTGGTTACATCGGTATTCCTAGATTGGAACTTCCGCTTGCGTCCTCGGGATCTGGACGGGGCGATATTATCTTCTGGAACATCTACCAGGCAGGGAATGTTTTGCCAGAGATAATCGGACACTCTGGAATCACTGCCAGAATATCTGGGAATGATGCCAGGTCATCTGGAGATATTTGCAGAAAATTAGTTTCCAGGGTAACTGCCTTGGGCGGTGACGGACTATAACTATTCCCGAAAAGGTCCCTCAACTTCGGCTGGATAGCAGAGGATAACGGGGAAAACATCACTGTGGCTGGGTATTGGAGCCATTCTGTTCAGGACTAATGATTTGGTCCTCTCTAACTCCACATTAACATTTTCTTGCATGGCCGAGTTCAGGGGAGTATGTTTTTGTTTAATAGGAGTGGTATTCAGAAGCGGCATATAGAGAAAATTATTAATCCACTGTTTTCCAGCTATGGAATAATTTATTTCATATTCTTTGTTAATCTTCACCTCTGAACTATTTACCAATTTAACATTGAGTTGTTTGCAGGAAATATCTTTAAAATACTTTGGTCACATAACAGTGGTCATGCTACGTCGACGGTGCTGCGACAATGCGTTTGGTGGACTATTTTCTTCAAAGAGACGATTGTAGGTTTTTACATGTTACATGTAAAGTGCATGCGTTCCATCTTGTAGCAGAAACGATTCAAAAATGTTTTCCAGAGGTAGATGCATTAATAGCAAATACAAAAAAAGTATTTCTCAAATCTCCTAAACGGCTTCGAGCATTTCACACACTGTGTCCTGGTATTCTGGAACCACCAGAGCCGATTCTTACACGTTGGGACACGTGGTTGAAGGCAGCTTTTTATTATGCTGAATATTTTCAATAAATAAAGGCTGTGATACTACAGTTCAACCCTAATGAGGCTGCAGCTATTAAGGAAAGCGAGACAAGCTTTCAAGATGTTTCCCTTGAAACAGATTTAAAAACTATTTATAACAATTATAGAGGACTACACGACGCAATAGAAAAATTGTAAAATACTTCGTTGTCGTTAGTGGAATCGCTGCAAATAGTGGACGACGTAAATACACAGCTACAGACTATAAATGACGCAAAGAATAAGCCCGTTATTGAAAAATTCGAGAGTGTATTACGGAAAGATCCTGATTTTACCAAATTAAGACAAATTTGTGTTGGTGCATCTACAACTACGTTAAATGAGTTCACAGAGTGTTTTACTTATGCCTGTATTACTTCTGTAGATGTCGAACGATCCTTTTCAAAATACAAACATATTTTTTCACCACAGCGAACATCGCTTACTGAGACAACTGTAGAAACATATCTGATGCTACACAGTTATTATAGAAGTGCTCCAGTTTGTGATAACGACAACCAAGCTATTTCATAAATCTGCTTAAGAAGGTGAGTTTTGTACATATTTTTATAAAGTGTACCAGTATTAATAAAATTCATTTCCATTTATTTTGTTTATTTATTTACTTATTATTAGTTATCACTTAGATATACAATGTGCATGTGTGAACGTCATTTAATAGTTTAATAATAATGTGCAGCACTAAGCTTACAAAATATAAGGAAATACATAACAAAGAATTTAAAGCGAACGAAATAGTACGAAAACATACATCACAATATATAAAATATTTTTGTTTTTATTATTGTACTTATTCAAGTATTATGATATGATGCATATCCAGTACGTCTCTGTAGGATAAATGACCTTGGCCAGACTTATTTATCAGTGTACTTTGTTTTTGGCAAAAACTCAACAAAGTTTTGAAATTGTAAAACAATAGAAATGTTGCGTCAATTGCCTTGCTACTGCGCATTTAGTAAATAAATGTAATTCTATAAAAAAATTTCGTAAATGTCAGAAAAATCACCATCTATGCTACATTTCGAATCAAACGAAGCTATACAACAAAATTGCAAACATACAATCGTTACTAACAATTTTCCTCTGGGGCTTTCCGGAATCAATTCACAGAGTGATACTGCGTCACCTATAAATACCTTGACCGGAATGTTACCCAACATGCATAATGTTTTGTTGTCCACTATATTAGTAAATATAAAAGAAAATTTTGAAAATTCTCATACAATTCGCGCCATACTGGTTTCCGGATCACAAGCTAATGTTCTTACGCGAACTTGTGCTACTAAGTTAGGACTACCTAAATTTAATATTTCTTTCTCTTTACAGGGATTAGAAAAAATGTGTACGCCCGCTAAATCTGGTGTTCACTGTATACTAAGCCCAGTTGGGAAAGAATTTCTTACTTTTAATCTTGACGTTATTTTTTTAGATAAAATTTGCGAGGATGTGCCCACGACTAATATCTCTACTGACACATGGCACATATTTCTAATTTAAAATTAGCAGATCCTTATTTTATCAAACCAGGCAAAATTGACTTGTTATTGCGGGCAGATATTTTTCCAAATATTTTAGAAAATGGCCGTATTTTGGGAAAACCCGACGAGCCGATCGCTATAAACACCATTTTTGGTTGGACGTTACTTGGAAAAATTCCATCACCTAATACAACAAAAGTTAATTCATTTTTTCTTTCGTTAAATAATAATGAAAACTTAGATATAATTTAACTCGTTTTTGGCAAGTTGAAGAAATTCCCAATGCAGAGGATACTTCACCTGAGCATAATTTATGTGAGAAATATTTTACGGACACTACCATACGCAATTCGGAAGGGCGATTTATAGTTTCGCTACCCTTCAAAATTGAGGCACCAAATTTTCGCGAAACACGTTCCATTTCTCTGCGACGTTTCCACTCTCTAGAACGTCGTTTCTTAAATAATGAAAATTTGTACGTAGCTTACGCTAATTTTTTGTATGAATACTTAAAAGGCAGTCACATGGAACAAGTTCCTCCTTCTCTTACTGATCATAATGTTTATTATGTTCCACATCACAGTATTATAAAAAAGGAATCTACTACTATTCCATTAGCCCTTTCAGGACGGCAACGATTTTAGCACTCCACGCTGCACAGACGGCAGCGAACTTCGCTTGCGTATACGTACGGCTCCCGCCGTGAACCATAAGAATATCCTGCAGTTCTTGGTCTGTTAAAGGTTTCTGACATTTCCGTCGCTGTGATGTCATTGCGAATAAAAACACATCACACACACACTTGCAAATATGTACTAAACGCGTAAAAGAAAGAGCCCAAATGACTTGGAATTAAATGTTATTTCAGGAAGTGAGAGATGACAACCAATTAGAACTAACGGTGGGAGGAGTAAGAAAAAGGTTGAACCAATGTTGTGTAATGGACGGATACGTATGTTTCGAGTAGTTAAGTGCACCTCTTGTCGTGCGTAGATATCCGGTTCCCGGCTAAACATCGCGAAAATTTTTTGCGGATACGTCCGTTTCCCGGAGCGAAAGGGTTAAGGGTTGTCTTTGGTGCTTCGAGTCATGCTCCGAAAAGATTATCATTTAATGATGCATTACATATAGATCCTAAATTGCAACGGGACCTTGTTGCAATTTTACTAAATTTTCGTATCTATCAATTTGTTTTCACTGCGGACATAAAGAAAATGTACTTACAAATTTTAATTACAACTAATCAACGACAGTTTCAAAGAATTCTGTGGCGCTTTTCGCCCTCCTAACCTGTCTTAGATTATCAATTAAATACCGTCAGTTATGGAGTCGTGTCAGCCCCTTATTTAGCCATACGCACACTTTTACAATTAGCAAGCGAAGAGAAAGGGTTACCTTTAGCTTCACAAATTTTAAATACTGATACTTATGTCGATGACATAGTTTCGGGAAGTTAATCATTTGAAAATGCAAAATTAATGCAAGAACAATTAATTGATTTATTACATAAAGCCGGGTTTGAACATCGAAAATGGGCCAGCAACGATCCTGAATTACTTTATGACTTGCCAGAGTCTCCCGTACTTAAACAATCATTTTTTTCTTGATTTAGAAAATATCAATATTTTAAAAATTTTGAGACCTCAATGGAATCCTAACGGTTAATACATTTCTTTATTCTTTTGATAACTTTCAAAAAACTTGTACTAAACGAACAATGTTGTCGCGGCTCGCTCGTATTTTTGATCCTCTAGGGTTATTGACCCCTCTTACACTCTTTGCCAAATTATTAATACAACAGTTATGGAGTTTAGGTTTGGAGTGGGATCAAACACCCCCTGAACACATAATAAATAAATGGGAAAGATTCAAAAGAGAGCTTCATTTGCTCACAGACTTTCAAATCATACGCCATTTAAATATTAACAAGTTCTCTTCATGGGTTTTGCGACAGGTTCTGAAAGAATTACAGTACGCGAACAACATAGTATGCCAGGAAATTTTTTACCAATTTAGTAAATAAAAAATTTTTTATATTTAAGAAATGATTCCCTCAGGTTACAATACAAAAATGAAAACTCTAGGTTGATATATAACGTCTCTCAGTCTTTCGAAACTCCTGAGAGGACTGGTAAACATATTATTTAAAAAAAATACTTTTAATAACATAATTCAAAATATTAATGTTTGCCATACTTATTTTAACATTTTAAATTGAAAGATTAATTGTAATTGATAAATAAATGGGAAAGATTCAAAAGAGAGCTTCATTTGCTCACAGACTTTCAAATTATACGCCATTTATATATTAACAATTTCTCTTCAAGGGTTTTGCGACAGTTCAGAGCAGAGCTATTGTGCAACATTGTTGTAAAGACTTTATTTATTAGTTCTATTTTAACTCAGTCCGTAGCATGGAATCATAACACATAGATAGTTGTTTTAATATTGTTTATTATAAAGCAATCTTAACAATGTTACCCTTTTGGGGGTTAAAAGCTAAGTCTCCTCTCTTACAATTAAAATACCAAAACCTTAAATAATATATGTTTATTCTTAACAATTAATGTCTATGCAATCATAAATATACAAACCATAACAAAGTTCTTAAATCAATGCACTTGAAGTAGGACACCTAATAAAACTAACTAATCTACAGAGTGTTTATATTTTAACCATTACACCTCCCATGGGCAAGAGAGGAAAAAAAAATTTTATTAAAAAAAATTTTTTTTCCTTTATTAATGATTATGAATGATACAATTTTATTATATTTTTGTGAACTTCTACTAATTTATTATTTATCTTAATTACTACCTTTGGTGGCTTATTTTCTACGATGCTATAAGGACCTTTATAAAGAGGATCAATTTTATTTCCTACTTCATTTTTTAGCATAACTTTGTCACCTGGACTAAAGCAAGTAATTTTAGTTTTCTTATTGAACATTTCTTTTCTTCTAACCTTCGATGCAATCAAATTGTTTTTTGCATCGAGACAAGCCTGTTGAAGTATATATTTTAATTCAGCAGGATATTCATCAAAATTATAAAGTGGGTCACTTTTATTATTAGCTATGTTAGACGGTAGTTTTGAAATTTTTCCAAATATTAGTTCATGCGATGTATACTTTGTCTCGGTGTGGACTGTAGCATTATAAGCGAAACACCAATATGGAACCCATGAACTCCATGTGTTTGGATTTTTTTTTACCGCTTGAATTCGCAAATAAACTCCTAAATTCTTGTGACTATTTTCAAGTGAACCTAAAGTTTCGTGATGGTACGCTGTCGAGTGTAGCTTTTTTACTTGTAAAATTTTGCAAGTTTCATTCAGCGTAGAAGCTAAAAATTCAGATCTACGATCTGTAACAATCTCATCCGGAATTGAGTAACGTAGGATAAAATTTTCGACAAAAGCCTTAGCTACTGTGACACTTTCTTTGTTTTTTAATGGATAACCTTGTACAAATTTACTTAATTCACACTGTAATGTCAAAATATAGCGATTTCCCTCTTCTATAGTCCCAACAAGATCTAAAAATATCTTCTGAAACCAAGAAGAAGCCGTGCTAGTGATTGTCATAGGTTCTCTATTTGGGATAGAATATTTATATCGTTGACAATCATCACATTTTTTGACATACTCTACTACGTCTTTCTGTAAACCTGTCCAGAAATATTTTTTCTTAATATTATTATACATACGCTTCACTCCAGCATGTCCTCCTGTAGGCAATATATGGTAAACATTTAAAATTATATGTCTAGCCTCTAAATTGCTTATTTCATTAACATCTTTTATTATTGATATTTTCATACTTGAATTTTTTATTTGGGAAAGGAACTTTATGATTTCTTTACGTAATAATGCGCTATTTTCATTTTTAACTATAATTATTTCTGGAATTTCATATTTTCCATATAATGTATTCAGGTATCTCAACGTTTTACTTAAGTCTAACGTGGATCGAGGATCCTGCAATAAATAAATGATTCGCGAATCTTTAACACATATTAAATTTCCCAGTTTAGAATCGTAAGTATTGCTGTTGGTCACCTTATTAGACTCTGAAATTTCAAGTGGACGTAACTCAAAGGAGTCCTTAGGGCGTTTTAACAATTCCACGACTCCAGGGTGATCAAGCCTTTCGTCGAAATTGGTTTTAAAAGCCCGCTCTGAAATATTTTCAGATTTTTTAGATTGTGCCCGTGTTATAGCATAAATAGTATCACATACACCATTGTTTAAATTTTTTAATTCATCGGATGATATAATATCAATCCTTGAGAGGGCATCTGCAACTACGTTATGTTTTCCTTTGATATACTCTACAACAAAGTCGTATTCTTCCAAAATTAACCTGAATTTTGTTAATCGGCTTGAAGGATTTGTCATTCCAAATAAATAAATTAATGGCCTATGGTCAGTTAGAATAACAAATTTCCTAGAAAGTAAATAAGGACGGAAGTGCTTTACTGCCCAAGTTATGGCCAATAATTCTTTCAAAATAACACTATAATTTTTCTCTGCCTTATTGAGTGACCTACTAGCATATGCAATCGGTTTATCATCTCCATTTGAGAGTACTGCTCCAACTGAATACCCTGAGGCATCCGTTTTTAAGATAAAAGTATATTTTTGAGAAAAATTTGGATATTGTAATATAGGAGGGTTTATTAGCTCCTGTTTTAAAATTTCAAAGGACTGCTGACATTCGTCTGTCTATAAGAACTTTTGCCCCTTTTTTGTTAACTTGTTTAGAGGTGTAGCAATGTGTGAAAAATTCTTAACAAATTTCCTGTAATAGTTTGCAAATGCTACGAATCTTTTAGTTTCAGTTGAATCTTTTGGGACTGGATAGTTTTGAGGAGTCTCAATTTTTGAAGGGTCAGGAGAAACACCTTCGGCAGAAATGATATGTCCTAAATATAAAATATCTTTCTTTAAAAATTCACACTTATTCGGATTAAGTTTCAAATTTACATCTCTTAACCTTTGAAGAACTTTTGTTAAATTTTTGTTGTGGTTTATTAAATTATTTCCGAAAACAATAAGATCATCTAAGTATAAAAAACAAGATTCGTATGTCAATCCTGACATAGCTCTACTAAAAGCGTGAGGGCTGGACTTCAACCCTTGCGGTAATCTACATAAACGATACTGACCACGATCTGTGGTAAAAGTTGTACATGGTCGACTAGATGGCTCTATTTCAATTTGATAATAACCTTGTGATAAATCAAGGTGAGAAAAATACATTGCACCCGACAAAGAATCTAAGATCTCGGTAATATTTGGCAACGGAAACTTGTCATCTTCAACTTGCTTATTTAAAAGCCGGTAGTCGATAACCAGTCTCCATTTTTTGTTGCCGTTAGCATCACTTTTCTTTGGTACAATGAGTATCGGTGAAGACCACGGTGATTTTGTTTCTTCGATAATACCCGCGTGTAACATATCATCTACTTGTTTTTTCACCTCTTCTTTTTGTGCGTGAGGTATTCTATACGGTTTTACGTATACCGGTTTTGAGAATCTTTTTAGATGTATACGTTCCCTATAAATATTAGTTACCGTTAAAGCATCATTTTCAAGATGAAACACGTCTGAGTATTTTGCACATATTTTTTGTAATGAATACTTTTCTTCTTTATTTAAATCATGTGTTTTAATTAAATCTAATAATTTGTCTACTCTATTTAACGAATTATTGTAATTGCTATTAAAGTTGCATAACTGATAGTTTTGCAGTTTTTCAATTATTTTAGGTTTGAAGTTTTTAATAACAATATTTTCGTCCCTAACGTTTAATATCTTAACAGGTATCATATTAAATTTATCAGATTTGGCCAAACTAGCGGCTACAAAAACACCTTCGCATATTTTCTCTGGCAAAACAACACAATCATCTACGATTTCTACTTGAAAATAAATTATTATTTCACATCTTGCGGGAATAGATTTACAATATGTGTTTACACTTTGCATTGGAATTGAAATTTTATCATTTTTAAACTGCAATGAAAGTAATAACTTTTCAAAATTTATATTTGCTGAGTAATTATAAAGGAAATCCGAACCTATTATACCATGCCATTCATGGTCAAGGGCATTTATTATAACAAATTCATGACATAGTTTTAATGCATTTACATACATTTTTATGTTAACTGAGCCTTTTGAGATTATTGACCCAGATATTCCGTTCAATTTTGTTTTAGTTGCCGTACTTATTATTTCATCACTAGATAAATATTTGTCAAAAATGACACTGACAGATGCCCCTGTGTCAACTAAAAATTTTAATTTTGAATTTCTATATGTAAATTCTACAAAATTCAGTTCATTTAAATTATGTATATTATTATTATTTATTTGTCTATTGTGAGACTCGAAAAAACTTGTCAGCTGATGTACGCGGAGAGTCAATATCTGTGCTACTTTGAGGGTTATTATCTAAATTGGATAAGTGATACAATCTTGAATTATTGTTATTCCTAAAATGGTTATTTCGACCCCAATTATTAAATGTTCCTCTATTATTATTAGAATTCCCATGATTTGAACGGCTCCTATTGTAGCTATTACTATTATTATTATTATTAGGTCTATTAGAATTATAATTATTTTTGTGAAAATTTCCTCTGAAAAATCTATTATTATTATTAGAACCTCGCCTGGAATAATTACTACTACCCCATGTGTAAAATATTTGATTTTCCTGTTTCGGTAAATCTTCATCTTTTGCCCCTTGTATAGCATCACTTAAGTTAGAATAGTTACGTGCCTTTATAACAGTTTTTAAGTCGGTACATCGCAAGCCATTCGCGAAAGCGCCTATTGCAATCTTTTCATTTACACCATTCAAAATTTGAACAACATCTTCATTACCCTCGCTTTGCGTTATAGTAAGGTTTACAAATAGATCTTCAATGAAACTGCCAAATTTATCAATACTTCTGTTACCTTGCTTTGCATTACTTAATTGTGAAAATAGAGCTGGTGATGACTTTTTTGTTATGAAATGCTTTTTTAAATCGTTAACTAGTGCTGCATTAGAAGCATATGTTTTACTTAATCTAACTTTAGCATTTTGGGACAAACGGGTTTTTAATATATATGTTGTCAATAATCGTTTTCCTGCATCATTCAACATATCATCATACAATTCGATGGCATTGATAAGCTGCTCGGTAACGTTTCCGTTACCATTCATCACAGGCAACCAAGTTGCTGCCGTTTTTAATTCAAATTTTTCCGTCATTTCGTTGTTGTCTGAGCAATCTGAATCTGAAGAATTTGAATTTGATGTATATTTTAAAATTCGATTCGTTTCAGGTTGCTCTGCACAAATCAATGACTTTCTGTCATCCAAAATTTTATAAATTACCTCTAAATATTTGTTTATAGCATCTGTATGGCCCCTAATTTCATCTTTTACTTTTATATCTGACTTAGATTTATTAAATATGTCCTTTAAATTACTAAATTCACTTCTTAATTTATCTAATTTTTTAAACCCACGGTTAATAGCTATAATATTTTTGCGTCTTGCGGTATTATCCTTATTTATATTTCTATGAAATACCCTTAATTCTTCCAGTAAATATTTGAATTCTTTCCCATCTGACATTTAAAATATAACTTCTGTTTTCTAGAATGTCGAAAACTGAAAAAAACCTGAAAAAAAAATAAATGGACATCTTCTTCTTAGGCAATCTCCTGGCTTCTGGTAATTTCTGCTCTAATCTTCTTTTCTAATTTTCTTTTACATTTCCCATAACAATATACCATAACTATTATCAAAGCCAAGATGATAACACAAATTTCTATAGAAACCTTAACTAAAAATCCATTGCTCATTCCATTATTTGTACTACCACCACTATTTCCAGCCTGTGCTATAATTAATTCTTCTTTTGTTTGTGTACTTCCCATTTTTTTCCCAAAATTATTCCATTATATATCCATTATATCCATATCCATTATATTTATCCATTATTTGGATATGTTCCATTATACTGAGACTGGCAGAATCGCCATGTAAAGACCTTATTTATTAGTTCTATTTTAACTCAGTCCGTAGCATGGAATCATAACACATAGATAGTTATTTTAATATTGTTTATTATAAACCAATCTTAACAATGTTACCCTTTTGGGGGTTAAAAGCTAAGTCTCCTCTCTTACAATTAAAAATACCAAAACCTTAAATAATATATGCTTATTCTTAACAATTAATGTCTATGCAATCATAAATATACAAACCATAACAAAGTTCTTAAATCAATGCACTTGAAGTAGGACACCTAATAAAACGAACTAATCTACAAGGTGTTTATATTTTAACGATTACATTGTATTTGAGAGTGTTATATAATTCGTTTCATATTAAATCCTTTTTGATTATTTCTAAATCAAAAGTTGCGCCATTAAAACGTATATCAATTCCTCGGTTAGAACAGTGTGCTGCTGTATTGCTTGCAAAACTATTTCATTTTGTGCTAAGTACCGTTTCAGATAATATTAAATTTGATAATTTTTTTGCGTGGTCAGATTCCAGTGTAGTACTAACTTGGTTGAAATCTTCCCCTCATCGCTGGAAAACATTTATAAGCAACAGAGTGACATATACAAGAAAGAATTACTCCTAGTTATTGGCATTATGTATTGTCCAAATTGAACCCCGCTGATTGCGGCTCTAGAGGTTTTTTTCCCTCCGGCTTATAAATTATTCGCCTTGGTGGGTGGGTCCGGATTTTCTTTGTAGATCACAAAATTCATGGAACTTACCCGAATTTGATATTTTAAATACTTCTGGCACCGATTTATTAGATACTGACAAAGAAGAGAAAATCATTCTCTCCTCTTTTTTTGTCGTTAGATGTCATTGACACCAAACTTGAAAATTTTTCGTCCCTTTCTAAAATTAAAAGAATAATTGCTTACGTTTTAAGGTTTCTCCATAACCTTAAAAACCCAAATAATAAACATAGTACTAATTTTCTTACACTTACTGAGCTGCATAATGCTTTATTAATCATTATTAAAAGGGTACAATATATTTATTTCGAATCTGAGATGGTACAAATTACAAATAAAGCTCCTCTGTCTAAAAACCTTCGCAAACTAAACCCTTTCCTAGATTCACATAATATTTTACGCATCGGAGGTAGATTGCATCACTCTAAATTATATTATGATAAGAAGCATCCAATTCTGTTGCCCAGTAATAGTCAGTTTACCATTTTACTTATTACCGATATTCATCGTACATATTTACGTACTGGAGTACAGGCAACGCATTTTTTATTATCACAGAATTTTTGGATTCTTTCTGCTAAAAGGGTGATTAAGAAAATAATTTTTCAGTGTCATACTTGCTGGAAAACGAATCCTATTTCATTTCAACCTTCTCTGGGTGATTTACCTGATTTTCGAGTGTGTCAAGTAAAACCTTTTTCGCAGATAGGTTTAGATTTTGGAGGACCTTTCAAAGTTACGATGGGAAAATTACGCGGCTCTAAAATTATGAAAGCCTATGTTTGTCTTTTTGTCTGTTGTGCTACAAAGGCCCTACACTTAGAGCTTGCGTCAGATTTATCCACAGAAGCTTTTCTCGCGGCATTAAGGCGTTTTACAGCTCGACGTGGTCGATGTACTGAAATTTACTCCGATTGTGAAATAAACTTTATAGGCGCTGATAAATATTGAAGGCAAATTTTCAGTGACATTGCTAGCAAGGAGGCAATTAATTGGCATTTCAATCCTCCTTTCGCGCCTCACTTTAGTGAACTCTGGGAGGCAGGCATTAAATCGGTTAAAATTCATCTTAGTTGAGTTGTAGGAGATCAAATTTTGACTTATGAAGAGTTGAGCACGGTTTTAATACAAATTGTAGCTGTTTTAAATTGGCGACCTTTGTCTACAATTAGCACAAATCCGAATGACTTATCGCCTTTAACACCCGGTCATTTCTTAACATTAGAACTTCTGACAGCTTTACCGGACCCAGATGTTTCTCAAATTAACATACATAGGCTTACACGTTGGCAACTTCTGCAATGATTAAATTGAGATTTTTGGAGTAGATGGCAACAGGAATATTTGCATACCCTCCAGCAGAGGGCAAAATGGCATACTAGTAAATTATCTGTTTCTATTGACAGCATAGTGCTCGTAAAAAATGAAAATTTACCGCCTTTACAGTGGCTTTAGGGCGCATTATTGAATTACACCCAGGTGCGGATGGCGTAGCACGAGTTGCCACTGTAAGAACCACCAAAGGACTTGTCAAACGTCCTTTGGTGAAATTATGTCCGTTACCCTCACATTTTTAGTCTCTAAAAGTGCCTTAAACAATTTTAGGGTGGGTGAGAATGTTTCGCCCTTACAAATTGTTTCGTTATTTTTACTTTCGTTATTTTACTTTTAAGTTGTTGTATTTTCTACCCTTGTAAATTCATTTATCATTTAAATGGTATTCATTTTACTATAATGTAAATCGGGCTTAAGAGAGGTCTTGCACTGCTTTAAATAAAGTTTCTTTTTTCCCCTCCATCTTCTGTTCCTTTTCTGGATAGACATTTTTTTGGTGTGTGAAAAAAAGACGGAGTCGAGAGACAGAAACGAGTACGTCCTGGACGAGTACGTTACATGTACATATACATGCTTATAGTTACCGATATCGTTATCGATTATTTTTCTCACGTTACACCGGCCGTTGGAAGAAGTGACATCCATCCGCTGTTTTTTCCTCCTTCATCACGAGGTAAGTGCAAGACCCGTAACGGTATTTATTTTATGCAGTTTCATTTACCACTGATTTCATAATAATTAGTTGTTGTGCAAATGTGGAGGGGGGGCAATCCTTCTCAGATTTAGGTATAAAGAACTTATTTAGCCCTAATAATACAATCCACCTCATTACATAACACATAACTTTTAAAATACTGATGTCACAATTTATAACTAAACGTATAAATATTTTTACATTCTCATATTGGTGTTTATATTGGTAGTTCTGAAATAATTTATCACAGAGAAAGAGAGAGTAGTAAAGAGACGACAGCAAAACTTGGCAGCCATTGATATCATTGAAAGATTCTTTTTAGGTCTTTACATTAATAAATAGATTTTATTTGTGATGGAGCCTAACTTTGTTAATTTGTCAGAAGTGAATTATATTATGATACGCTGTACTGACTCTGCAGTTGGCTGCTTGTGAAACATTATTAAAATTATTAAAAATAAACTTTTTGCTTTTAAATGTTTAAAAAATTGTTATTAAACTTTACATGTGTTTCAGCTTTTTAGGCCATTTTCAAGAGTACAGATGATACACGATTTAAAATCTAGTGTCATATTCTAACTAGTACATAGTAAATTATGGATGATTTTAGTGCCTCTCAAAAGACATTTATTAAAGATTTATTATCAACATTACATACGACTATAAGTGAGAATACCTTGGAAATTAAAACTAATTTAAAAAAACAAGTAAAAGAAATATAGGAATATGTTTCATCTATTATAAACGAATTACAAAACAGAGTAGATAAATTAGAGAAAAAAAATTCTCTATAAAGAAATATATGTTTTCTGGAAAGAAAAGTAAGGAAAAATAATATTAGAGTATTTGGTATTAATAAAAACACACCAAATATACTAGGGAGCATTATCAATCTTTTCAACGATATAATTGAAGTACGAGTAAAAGATATTGATCTAAATGACGTTTACCAATTGGACACAAAAGCTGGTAATAAAGATCCTCCTATAGTAGTGGAATTTTTATCCTATCAACAAAAGTTATCAGTCCTGAAGAACGCATACAAACTCAAGGGAAAAAAAAATATATACACTGCAAAAGATCAGTGCCAAGAAGATAGGGAAAATACGATAAAATTACTGATCCACCAAAAACAAGCAAGAAGCAAAGGAAAAACCGCATTTATAAAAGGAGACAAACTAATTATTGAAAACGAAAAATATACTATATATCAATTATTACAACCTGAGGGATACCAAGAATCGGTAGTTGAACAAATTGAAAAACCTGATAGTGCGCCCTCGACACCCAATCTACAAGACGGCAAGAGCTTTTGCTAAATGAGTTCGGCCTTGAAGAAGGAGGACAAGAAGCGAAGAAATTCAAATCATCAACACACGGTCTGAAGAGATTAAATGATCACTCAGAAAAAATACAAACTAGATCAGCATATTCCAACACTACATACAAAAAGAAGTAGAAAATATTGCTAAGAATAAAAAACAAGTTAAATAAAAAAAATACATATAATATATCATTTTCGTTTTAATTTTATATATTGATATTTATTATTAGTGTATCTATGATTAGTCATAAAACTTATTATTAATGTGAAACCTCTCTTAAGCGGACACTTCTCGGACTGCCAAAATATGTCCGCCTAATGGAGGTGTCCGCTCATGAGAAACTGTAATAAAATGCCACATTTATTTAATGTACATGTTTATTAGTAAAAACGTATAAGGTACATAATATTAACTACATATTAAATAAAATCATAAACAACATTTATTATGGTACACTGAAGAACTCAAATAACGTAGTTTGGCGCGTTTTTGTTTTAAACATGCCATCTTGAAAACGTAATTCTAAGTCAGATAATATCTCCATTGCGCTAGAATCACCCTTGTTTTTGTAGAATTCTTGTAAATTATTTACCAAACGAATGGCTCGTTGATAATTTGTTACATTATTTGTTTGATTCCTAATTATTTCTGCTTCTTCATCAGAATCATCAGAAATGTTCGCGGTTTCGGTTTGTGCTGGTATATAATCGGCTGAAACCAGGTCATTATCGTCTTCTAATATTAAATTGATATCGATGTTAATAAACTCGTCCAAATCGTTGCAATCAATGTCTATTTCTTCAGAGGTTTTCCATATTTCAGATAAGGTAGACAAAGGAAGGTTATTTCTGCTGAAAAATCGTTGGATTCTATGGTTCTTCGGTTGTTTTCAAGGGAGACTCCTGCTTTACGAAAACAATGTTGAGTTGTCTCTGCTGTAACCTTCTGCCAAGCAGTTTTTATAAAATAGACAGCATCTAGTACTTATAGCTTTGGCAAGACCTTGAACACTAATTTTGGATAATGCCCTGATCTAGTGGTTGAACAATTGACGTACAATTTGGTGGCAAAAACAATAGTCAAATATTTTGTAGCCTAATATCTTTAGGATGAGAACACGCATTGTCCAAAAATAGTAAAATTTTTCTTTTTTCTGTCCCCATTCTTCTATCAAAATCCGTCAACCATTCTTCCATGATAGCACGTCATCCAAGCTGTTTTATTACTTTTCCATACGACAGTTTTTAAATGCTCTTGGCTTTTGTGACTTACCAATAACCAATAACTTTTCCTTCTCTCCGGCCATATTTACACAATGCACTATTGTAAGTCTTTCTTTAGGCATCTTTCCACCGACACATTTTTCATGTTTAAATGTTAATGTCTTGTCCGGTAAAGTGCGAAAAAACAGACCTGTTTCGTCTACATTGAAGATATCTCTTGGCGAATAGTCTTTCAACAGTGAGGGCATTTTATTTAAGAAACTCTTCACATCTTCTAGATTAACACTTCCAGCTTCTCCAGATACAGCTTTGAAAGCTATGTTATGCCGGTTTCGAAATTTTTCCAGCCACCCAGATGACGCACTGCAATTTTCGTATCCCAAACTCTCTGCAATCTCTTTTGCTTTAGCTTGAACTAGAGGCCCTACAAATTTGAGAGAAAGGGTAAGCGGAAAATGTAATTAATGGCAAATTTTTCTTAATTTACCTGATAACGGGATTCCTCTATTTCTTGCTTTTACGAACCAATCATAGCAAAACTTATCTATGTTTAAACCCATTGGCTTTAAAAAACTCCGTTTCATACCCGTATTAACATTAGATTGCCACTTGCTCAATAATTCACTTCTACTTTTAACAATTCCAGCCGCTTGTATCTTTCCTATGTTAAAATACTTCGACAAGTCTCGTACACTAAGTTTCTCTCTATTGTATGTTTCCACTATGTCAATTTTCTCTTTCAGAGTTAACAAACGATGTTTTCCAGACATTTTGTATTAATAGTTTATATATAAACCACTAATTGGGAACAAAAGTTCAAAACTAAATAATCAAAGACTAAGCACAATACTAAGCCGAGCGGACAGGAAATTACGCTTGCAGTAGGTGAAAGCCCGAGCTGATACAATGTTGCGCAATGTTTTATAATTTTATGGTGTCCGTTTAAGGGAGAGCTTTGCCACGTTTTGTATAAAAATATCGCGTCCGCGTCCGCCCAAGGAGAGTCCGCTCAATAGAGGTTCACTTATATGGAATTTCCTATTATGCAGTTCCGGACCATGAAAAACTGTTCGCTTAATAGAGTTAACATTAAACATTAGAAGCATTCAAAAAAACTTTGAGGAGTTAGAGGCATTTCTAAGTCAATTTAAGGCAGATTTTGAAGTCATAGTTTTAAGTGAAACATGGAAAATAGATAATATTCAATTATATAAGTTAAGTGGTTATAACATCATATATAGCGAGGGTAAATTAAATCAAAATGATAGCATTGTGCTGTTAATAAAAGAGGGCATACAGTTTGAATCTAATATTGATCAAATTGGGCAAGTAAATATTATTAGAGCTAGATTAAATTTTCTAGAACTTCTTATAGAGTTATTATGCATATGCAAATCTCCTTCCCTAGATAAAAACGAGTTTCTTGAGGATCTGGAGCATTATCTGAAAACTAAACCTTTTTATAAATCTTATTGTGGGCGATATGAACATAGACCTTCTAACAAACAGTAATATTAGTAATGAATATCTAAATTTGATGTCTGAGTATAACTTCTTCTCAGTAATAAATGATATCACAAGAATTCGAGAGAGTCTAGGTAGCTGTATTGATCATATATTTTTATCAAATACAAATAGTGTCGATGAAAACATATTACCAATTATAGTCAAGAACAGTATAACTGACCATTTCCCAATAATATTACAAATTGTAATACAAAATAAAATAAAACCAAACAAAACGGAGAAAGAGTTCATTAGATTTATTGATTTTAAAGCTTTAAAAAATGAGTTAAATACAGTCTCCAGGCAGGAAGTGTATAACTGCGAAGATGTTAGTTCCGCAACAGACATATTCTTAGATACATTGGTAGAAAAAATAAATAAGTACACAAAAGAAGTAAAGAAAACAAGAAAAAAATAAGAGTCGAAAACCTTGGATACTAAATTCTATAGACTATAAGAACAAATTATATTTAAATATGAAAAAAAATTCTGAAAATTTAATTTTAAAAGAGGAATATAAATCCTATAAAAATAATCTAAACAAAATAATAAAAAAGATCTAAAAGTAAATATTATACAACCTTAATAGAAAAAGAACAAAATAATAGTAAAGTTTTGTGGAATACTGTTCAAAATAAGATAGGTAATAAAAGAGATAATATAAGTCAAATACGAAATTCTAAAGGCGACATTACTGATGATATGAAAGAAATATGCGAAACTTTTAATGAAACGTATGCTAAGATGGGACTAAAGATGGCAAACTTGATTAAGAGGGATGTAAATTGTAAAGAAAATATTAAAATAAATGAAAAATCAATGTTTCTATACCCAACAAACTCTAACGAAGTTAGAGAAAATATTATGATTCTAAAAAACAAAAAATCAGTGGATATTGACAGAATAAAAGCGGAAACACTAAAACAAATACTAAACTATATAATTGAGCCGTTAACATATATAATAAATAAATGTTTTGAGGTTGCAGAATTCCCCTCTGCATTTAAAATTGCAATAGTGATACCCATTTATAAAAAAAGCTACAGAATGGATCCTACAAATTATCGTCCTATCTTTTTAATTACAAATTTTTCCAAGATTCTCGAAAAAATAATAAAAATACGATTAAAAAATTTTGTAAAGAAATTTAATATTCTACATTGCAGTCAATAAGGTTCTCGGGACGGAAAATCGACATCGGATGCAATTGAGTGTCTTACTAAAAAAATATACAATTCATTGAAAAAAGGAAGGCCGTCTTTAGGTATATTTATAGATTTAGCAAAGGCATTCGACACTGTAAGTCATCCGCTGTTGATTGAAAGTCTTGAGAACGTAGGTATAAGAAATTTACCATTAAAATTAATAACAAGTTATCTCTCTGACAGAAAGCAATGCGTGAGCATCGGTAACGTAAGAAGCCAACATAGAACTTGCGACGCGCTTTACCTATTACGCCACTTAGTTTGGCTGCGGATTATGGTGATAGCGCGGCAAAACAAATAACTCCCGAGCTCAGCTGAAGAGTGGGGGGTTTAATAAATTTTAAGGGCGCCACTAGTTTATTTCCGCCACTTTAAACTAGAAAAGTCCCTGTTGTTCGAGAAATCCGCACCACAAAATAAAAAAAATAAAATTATATTTACTCTAAGTGGGAAGCAAGCAAACAAGTGAATACCAAAACAAAAAAAAAGATTTAACACAAACACAGATACTTAAATCACCTAGGCTTCAATAAGTATTGCTCTTATAAAATTTTACTACCAGTTTATTTATTGATTAATTATTGACAGACAATAGTAAACAGATATGCCCAAAAGTAATGTCCAGACAATAAATATGCACTCCTGCTCACTTTTAAAACCAGGCCAGGCTTTCTACTTACAGTGTATCATACAATTGGAATACTTAGTACATTTACGACTAACTCAAAGTACTGTACGTTCGCACGTATAGCTTACAAAGCAACCTGGCACCTGTAAATAAAACTATGTGTGTACAATTTATCACTGGTCGAGATATACCTGAATGGGCGCTTAGATATTATTAATTTTATGCTAGCAAATACTGTCAATAACTTAAACCTAATTGTAAAAAATATATATAATTAAAAAAGTAAAATGAAACATGCAATATTTCTTATCTGGTAGCATGCAGATGATTCTCGGTTTCTTTCTCTCGCTGCGGGTAGGTACTTAACGACTCTCCCAAGGTTGCCCCGTCGAAGCCGAGATGGATAGAACCGTCAAAAAAAAAAGAAAAACTATAAACAGGAAACTATCCAGGAAGGCTTTATATGGTAAAACTGTATGCAGAAATGGTACATCAACTGTACCCAAAACTCTACAGGACAACTAATACATATAACCATATACAAAAACCCTAAAACAAAATATTCCATTACTTAACTTTTGGACAACAGTCAAAGACAGCCTAAATGCGAAAATAATTAAAAGACTTACCTCGTTACGAGGGTTTTCTCTCCAAAACAAAGCCTATGGTAATGGCTAACTTCAAACGTGGGAAATATGGCCTAATAAATTAAATCCTTCTTACGAAGCAACGTTTCCAATAAGAACTCCAACAAAATGCTCTACGGCAACTCCAGGAAATTTGGAAAACTAACTTTTATAGTTTCGACAATAAAATCCCAAAATTTATGGTACAATTCAATACTTGTCAAAACTTTTATTAGACATATTTTATCGATATGGCGCGCGATGGAGACTTGATAAATTCAGATTATCCCCATATAAGCAACCAAGTTTTCAATTACGAGTTAAATGCGACGCATACTCTATTCCAAATTTAATGATTTAGCTGCGAAAGATGTGACAAGGCAGACTATCGATTTTATCGAACTAGTTGTTTGTGTTTGTTGTAAGGATTAAACTGAATCATTACAAACTATAGAATGTGGCGTTCCACAGGGTACTATTCTAGGACCCTTATTATCTTGTATATCAACAATCTCTTTCTTGTAGAAACTGTCGGTCAAATAATTAGCTTTGCTGACGACACATTAATATATTACAATGATGATACTTGGAACAATTTAAAAATTAAAACTGAAAACGATTTTACGAAAATTAAACAATGGCTTGACCATAAACTATTATCCATAAATTTTGTGAAAACGCTTTTCATTCCATTTACATCTTACAAACCTCAGCTGCCAAACTATAAAAAGCTAAAGATAAGAATAAATGACGAGGAATTTAAAATCACCTACGCCAGTTCGGTAAAATATCTTGGAATACACATAGATCAGCATCTTCGCTGGGATATACATGTTGCTGAATTACTAAAAAAATTACGTGGAATAATTTCATTATTCAGAATACTAAGAGCAATACTAAACATCAAACAACTACAAATAATGTACAAGGCCTTTGTAGAATCTCATTTACGATATGGCTTAATAGGTTGGGGTGGTTTACTAAATAACGTGGCCATTAAATTAGAGGTTTTTCAAAAGAGAATTTTAAAAATTATACATTATAAAGACTATACTTACCCATCTGACCAGTTATATAAAATTGCTAACGTTTTAGATATTCGACAATAATTATTCTGTCTTATCCTTGCCATTAATCAACATAATGAAAACAAAAACTTTCTGTTAGAAAAACAACAAATATAAAACTAGGTGTGTGTGTGTGTGTTTGTGCGTGTGAGTGTGTGCGTATGTACGTGAGTACGTGTGTGCAGGTGTGCGTGTGTGCGCGTGTGCGCGTATGTGCGTGTGCGTCTGCGCGTGCGCGCGCCTGTGTGTGTGTGTGTGTGTGTGTGTGTGTGTGTGTGTGTGTGTGTGTGTGTGGTGCGTGCGTGCGTGCGTGCGTGCGTGCGTGGGTGTGTGTGTGTGTGTGTGTCAACATTTTAGGTGGCACATTAAATTTGGTGAATGTGGTACCACCAGAAGTGACATAACGAATGAAAGAAGAAGAAAAGTATAATTTTGGGGAAAAAGTAAAAAAATATATTGCATATCTGGACGATTCTCGACGAATTATAATGAAAAAACATAACTTTATGGAAAAAATCTGTCCGCATGTCTGTAATATCACGATAGCAACCACGGTTTTTGAGATAAAGCTTTCAAATTTGGTACACTTCTTCTAAAGGCCAAAAGAAAAATTCGGTGATGAGCAAAATTGACCAGCTGAAAGTAGGTCCACAGGAACCAAACTTTCTTGTATTTGTCTTTACAAAAAATGTATTCTTGATGAAAGATTATAAATCATGTCTACTATATCAAGCCAATAAAACATATTTTCCAATTATTTAAATAAAGCTGTAAACTGAAGTTTTTTACATATTTGACCTCATAAAATGGGGTTAGGATAAATTTGTCAGTTTGAAATTTGAAATGTCTAATTTAGTTACAAAAATGTCGATGTCAATAAGAAGAAATTATTAAAATATATGACACGAATTATTATTGATAGTATCGAACGTAGCTGATAATAATTAGTTAGGTATTTAAAAATTTTATAGAAACATTTCAAGGTACGCTATTAAAATTTAATTGAAGTAAGTGAAGGATTAAAAGGAATGATTTTTTTACATCAGGATGATATATACTGGTATAAGAAAGTGTGTTGGCCACATCAGTACTTTGAATAGAAAAAAGCATTTTTTTAAAAAATAACCTCTGACTCATCCTTTTGGCGCAGAGGTTTATTCATCGTCTTTTTTTTTTAAATAATTTATAGAACAGCGGTTTAATTCCCAAAGAAGGTGAGAAGAAACATTATAGGATGCCATAAGTAAATAACTATAGACAATACTTCTTAGAGTTATTAATAATATTAAAAAGTTTTCAGTAATAATGTGCCGTAAGCAGAATACCAAACATGGACAATTTTCTCAATTATTGCTGAATCAATTAGGCTGCAACTTTATTAATATTGTGTAATAAATGATAATTGAAATCCAGGGAAATGCAAAAGTTATAATGATTTTGTAATATTTTCTCTTCAGTATTATGCTTTGTCAAGGGAATGTAAGAGATGACCCATTACTACTTGATGCAATGCTCAGCTCGTTTTAAGGAAAAAACGGATTTGTTCATTTTTGCCTTAAAACTCCTTAAATATCTAAAATATGAATACTACTTGAATTATAATATTTTTAATATATACCTAATATCTGCAGATGCATATCGTGGGCTACTATATTTTATCAAAATCCTAATATTTATTGAAAGGAGTAATAATTATCGCTTTAAACTAATGGTGCTTAGTAGATGTAATTTGACGCTATTTTATGGCAAGCGGTTATTCCAAAGGGTTAGAATATAATACATATTCTTTGCAAATGTAAAATGGTTTCTGCGTTCATATGAAATATTATAAGGCAGGCCACAGCACTTACAACTTGCTGAGTTGGCCCTCGCCCAGGTATATAAATATAAACTTTACAAAGTGATTCGCGCGACCACACTATTGCAGAAATAATAACAAGTTTTCCATCCTAATTTTGTTAGTAAATTCAATGGGAATGGTTTAATTAAACAATGATGTAATGTAAACGTAAAGTAGTATCATCATACACAAAGTCATAATTTTTGTTTATAACATCACCCCAGGACTTTTAATGTAAAAGCGAAGAAACGTAACAATAATGTACATTTAAGTGATATATGGTCATCACTAGTACTTAATTTTTATTTGAAATATGTTGGTGTACATTTTTTGTGAAAATAATTTTCCCGTGCTATTTTTCAAATATACTAATATGATTTAAAATATAACTCGCCCTAAATTTCAGACTATTTAAGAAAGTCGTGTTCCTTTAATCGAATTATTAATGCATAGAACGGATGTTTTAAGATATTTTGATAGAAAATTTAGGTATTTGATTCCTCACACGACAAATAGCTGCAAAGTTTTATCTTTAGTTATCGAACACACGGAACTTTTTCAAATGTGTAGTTCAAATAGCACCCAAAATCATAAATATGAATCTCACAACGGCAGTAGTGAGATGCATTGATTAGCTACTACATCAGATGCACAGCGCGTCACGACGGAATGCAGGTGGCATTTATGAAAGGAATTTTCCAGAGTGACTTATTGACTTACCTCCCCATTATCTAATAATAATTATTGCTGTCGATGTATGTTGGACTCCGCCATTCTGAAAATCTGCGGATATCAATGTGAACCACCTAGCAACTCAGAGAATTTGTTGATGAATTATTTTTTTTGTTTTTCTATGTATTTCTATATTTCGTATATAAGTGTACAATGTATTCATAAGCATGTATATTGATATGAGAATCGGTCTTCGGTAAAGGAGGCGGTGATGTATTTCTATGTGGTAAAGAAATACCGTTTTCAGCCTTCGGCAAAAGAGGCAATTCTAGGTCTATGGTATCTATAATCCCTAATAAAGGAGGTGGTGATTCAATAACAATAAAAATATGGTATTTTCAGTCTCCGCTAAAAGAAACGTTGATGTAACCCAGTGACGGCTGGTGAATTTAGGTTGTACCATATCTTAGTATTGGAGCATGGAACCCAAGAAATATTTGAAGGCACGACTATCAGTACTGATTGAAGGAGTTTTGCAGAAAAAAAATTGAAAAAAAATTTGAGAAAAAAAGTTACAAAAATGCACACCCTTCCAGATTCCTTCTAGACCATTAGTAAAATCTTTGCAAACAATTTTTTTTTTCGTAATCAGAAGGAAAATTTATCACCCCGTTTTTTTTTTGGTTTTCGAAAATTCTGATTTTTTTGTAGTTATAACATTTTGAAATTTATACGATGAAGAACTTAAATTTCAAAGTGTCATAACTTTGGAAAAAATCAAAATTTTCTAAAACCAAAAAAACGGAGTGATAAATTTTCCTTCTGATTACGAAAAAAAAAATAGTTTGCAAAGATTTTACTAATGGTCTAGAAGGAATTTGGGGAGGCTGGGCATTATTGTAATTTTTTTTCTAAATTTTTTTTTTCCATTTTTCTGCAAAACTTTTTCAATCAGTACTGATAGTCGTGCCTTAAAAATATTGCTTGGGTGCCATGATCCAATATTGAGATATTGTATAACCTAAATCCACCAGCCGCCACTGATGTATCCCAATCTTACTAAAAAGATGGTGTTTAGAGTTTTCATTACAGAAGACGTTGATTAATTCAATTTCCGGGAAACAGATTGGTGTCTTGATATATTGTAAAGAATAGTAATTTTATTGTTAGGATATAGATACTAATTGAACCAGACTCAACCCAACCTTACTTCACAATATTTTGGGGCCGTGTCTGATTTTATTCTGTTCCAGAACTACTTTTGTTTAGATTTTACTCGAAAAAGTTACAATGTTAGAAAATACCGTGCTAGCAATGACGTTCTGATGTAACTAGAAGGTCCAGAGATACATTCAGAAGCCAAGACAATGGACAAAAACCGCCAATGGTATGGCTTTTATAGCAACAATTTGAGATGGAATAACTTTCTCGACATGCCAAAACAATCACATAATGTCATTCCGTCATGCTAGTTCGCCAGGAACAAGAGTGTATGTCAACATCTCTGTCAAACTGGAAGGAGCTCTGCAATGTTAATCCGTTTTGCCACCAGTTGTGCGAGCAATACGACAACTTTGTCCGTATATTACTATTAATATTATATAACTTAGTCGGTTAATATAAATATATGTATAACTATTCGTAAAGCCGAAACCTCTACGTTATATTAAAATACAGAGATATTGCTTTACAGTTTAACATGACAAGAAATAAATATTGCAGAATCTTGTAGTACTATTTCTTAATTCGAGAGTCTGGTATTACCTAGCTTGGATTTAACTGATTAACTGAATTACTATTAAATATCTTTAGAAAGTTTGAAAGAATGTTTTTGTAATACCCAGTAATTATTTTATTATTTTTTTATAGAAATGCATAAATACGAAGCAATAATATCTCAGATTTTTTTGAAATTCTTATTGTTATGTTTAATATTTTATATAAAATGTACATATTATAATCAATTTTAAGCCTACCTTAATAAAATTATAGAAAATGTTTGTTATATATTATATTATATATTCCCAATATCTCGAAAACTGTTAAAAATAAATTATAATGTATTGTATACTACTGAGATGGTCGATATTTTACATTCGGTGACTTTTTCACAGTGATTGAGTATTCACAGTCACTGTGACTAAACTGCTACCAAAACAGTGACTTTGAATTTTACACATTCAAGGTGCAGTATCAGTATAGTACAAACTACTGTGCAGAATCCTTGCTGCAGGCAGTAAGCCAATCGCAGACCGCACTGGGATACTGATCACAGGCATTATTTACAGTCGCAATAATCACGGCTCAAGCTTTGGCACACTTGGAAATAATTTGCTATACATTGCCACTGGCACTACTCCGCTGCGATTGCTCCGAGGTTGTGATCACAGTCAGGTTACAGTCACTGTGTTTCTGAAATCACAGTAGCAGTTCACAGTGTGATTGGAAAATCCCAATTAAGCCCATTACTACTACTGAGCTTTCCTTCCTGATATTTAAATTATTATTGGGAGTAATTATGCGTATTTTTTAAATTGATGCCATTTCCAGTTCAAACAAAAGTTAAGTGAATATTACAATGTGAATCATATTAACAAACTTTATAAATTTCTATGAAAACATAAATTATAAATTATATATATTTGAGATTTAGTTATTTATTTCTCTACAAAGTTGGATTTCTCGCAAAAATCATAAGTTAATTTTTAGTTTTTTCCCAAGTCCTGTAATGAAGGCAGGAAGTCGACTAACCCCTTACGTGGAACATCCTGTATTTTAAAATGGGATTAACTGACAGTTCTTAAGTCTATATTGTACTAATTTATTAAAATATAATATCCCATTGTAATTAATTGACATACTAGTACAAAATATTTTCATATACAAAATTTAAATATCCCAGGTCTCTCAATTTCAATATAATTATGTATTGATGTTTGTCAAATTGTACAACAAAAAGTTAACTGCAGTAATTTACAATGGACGCAAAATACATTACACGGTGTAAATTTTGCTTTTGCCTGCATTTCCAATTTCCCCGTGGAAATTAAAAGTAACATGGCACGTCATTCATATTGCAAAACTACACTAACCCTATTCAATTCGCGACAGATTTTACTCATGGAATCACAGTACTGGAACATTATTTTGTGTTAATATTTAACATATTGCTACCTCGCTCTTTCTTTTTATTTTTAAGATAATTGATTTGTAGATGTTATGGTTATGCTCAGAAAGGAATAATTTAACATAATTAAGTGGTAGCTTGCACTACGATTACCAATTTTGCTACCAAAAATCGATAATCGAAACTATATAGAAATATGCTGCCCCAAAATTGTTAACTCGCACTGCGAGCGCCAATTGTCTACATGATCAGAGAAAAGGAAAGGAATTTAAATATAAACGAGTGCTATGCACCATGAATAAATTTTCCTTATTTACAGGTACGTTAAAAGTAAAAAAATAATTTCACCGTGATTTATGTATCAAAATACACAGTGTACTTTAAAAGTGTATCAAGCTTGAAATGGAGAATAAAGGCTAAAGGCAACTTTTTTCGAAAAACAATACGTAACCGTATCGACAGTTACAACAAAAGGTATTTACACTAAAAAATATAATTGTCAAACTGATCACTCACAGTAAAGGCAGAAGGCAACTTTACTATCAAATAAAATCGAGAAATCGAGAATAAAGACAAAAGCCAATTTTACACTAAAAACACTAATCTATCTTAACTTGTCTAACTCGACATTATTCTAAAAATATTTTCTTAAAATGTTTTCTTAACCGCCTCTCAAGTCAGCGAAATAACTCCTAGAAAATCCTAGGATTTTGTTTTGAGGAAAGAGAGATAAGGCCCTACAGTTCATTGTGGATTCCGAACCGTATTAAAAAAATTGCAATTCATTATGGGGACATCACTTACATCTGCTTGTTTTTACGCTAGCTCTTAATTAATCATATAGGATATTGAAATTACAGAAAACTTTTACAGCAAGAGTTTACAAAATTGAGAATTAATATTTTTATTTGCAATATATCAACTATCGAAATCAAGTGTCTCTTGATAAATTAATGTATGGTTCGCTCTAAAGTAATAAAGGTATTTTTTGTAAATTTCTCTTTACAAGGCGAAAGGTTTAAGGGCCAAAACTGCTACTTATCTTATACGTTACTCCACGACGAAAAATGGTACATCAACTAGGTAGGACACAGGGTCTATTTTACTACGTTTGAATCATTTACAAAGGGTTCAAATGTTCTATTGACTAACCTCTACACTCTACATGCTACGATTGTAAAAATGGTCCTAATAATTTTCCATTAAAATACGTTCCATCCAACTTCATGTTCATAAAAATAGATCCTCTGTTTCAAATATTTCCTCGTCTCCCCGTTGCTAGTAGGTTGCATTGCTTCCAGCTACTATCTTTCATATCAAATTATATACGTGTGTAAAATGACAATAAAAATCATCACCTCTGAGTGGAGAAAATTACCATATGCGAAAACATCTGGTATATAAGGATTTTTAAAACATGTGAAATTTACAGGTAAAATTCTCCTCGTTACAGGAATCCATAAAAAGTTCACTTCGATGTTTAATCCATATCCAAATTAAACGGAATGTTCATAAAAAATGTATTCGGCAACGTAACAAAATGCTTAAAAAAGTATCAAAACTTCGAAATGGGAAGAGTTAAAAACTTTAGTATTAAACTCGCATCAACTGTGTTACAATATGCGAAAAAAAAATTATTTAAAAATCTGTACATATATAAAAAACCTGTATCCAAAATAATCTAAAAATGAGAAAATTTGTAGTAGTCGAATCATTTGCAATTTAATAAAAATATCGCCTTACCTTAACACGTTAATGTGTACACAACATTCTATGAAGCAGGTAGAATTGAAAACGAAAGCGTGGTTCTCTTTCCTTTCTCGAGTCCTGTGTTTCTAATACCACGGCAAGTGTCGACAATCGGATATTCCCGGGTGACAACACTGGCTCAAACAACTCAAGAAATTGGCTTACTATCTTTATTAAATGCAAACATAGTTGTTGACCTTAAACCCCCTAGTGGAAATCATACAAACTTCGTGGTAAAAGTAGCAAGTTCTTTAATCAGATTGAGGAAGCATTTTATAATTTGATATTTATTAAACCTTGTAACGTGAAATAAATATAGAACCGTTACAAACATATGGATATTATATTGAATATTTCTTTCCCGGCTATTATATAAAATTATAAATTTATGTAGGGAGTCCTAAATGTTATGGTCCAAACGAAAGGGAACGTACATGTACAATCAAAATAATCGTATATGCAGTAATCTAATTATTGTTAGTCGTTAGCCGTTTTTTTTAAGAAATGCCAACTCCACCTTCGAACAAATTCATGAAAAAAATTGGACAAGTTGTTTAGGTATGATTTTTTTTTTTTTGTTATGCTTTACTACTGATGTGACATCCTAGTGAAAATGTTTTCATGAAATTTACTTTCATATTACAATAGTTTAAACATGTTTTTTTGTAAATTTTTTTATTTCTTCAAAAATAAAACAAAGACTGAAAGAATCTTACTTAAAAAAAGTACCACTGAAAAGTGAACCAGCATATTTAAACCCTCTGCAGTTTATGCCGATTCCAGCAAGGTATAGGTCATTGACATTCTCTAATGAAATCATAGTTTTAGGAAGTTTTTTAAGTAGAAAGGAGACGGTTAGCAGTAAAAAGATAAAGTATTAAACATCTATTGCCCATTGTTTTACAAGAGATGATCAAAATGTGTTCCGCCGGACGTAATACATAAGCGACATCTCCTTAGGAAGTTTCTTTTTAGATTTCTCATCGCACGATTGTTGTTCCGAAAAGTAACTGCTGCAGTTTGCAACTTATCTCGCAGCTGTTTTTCGTTTTGGCTTTCTTTGCTGTAGACGATTTATTTGTAGTGCCCCCATATGAGTAGTCTAGGAAATTGAGGTCTAGCGAGCATGCTGGCCAGCGGAAAGTCCCTTCTCTCCCTATCCAGTGAATGAGGTAGACGTTATTGAGGTGGTCTTATACAATGCGAGCATAATGCGCTGGTGCCCCATCGTACTGCAGTCACATTCTGGCATGTAGCTCATGTGGGACATTTTGCAGAAGCCCGTTTAAGTTTTGCTGCAGGAACTGCAAGTATCGTTGACCATTGAGCCTTGATGTCAGCTCAAACGGTCCAATGAGCCTTCTGCCGAGTATGCCCGCCCACAGGTTCACTCCGAACTGATGTTGGAAGCGGTGGTTTCGTATTACTTTCGGATTTTCTAGTGCCAAAGAGTGAAGGTTGTGTATGTTAAACATCCTAACCCTATTGAACGCTGATTCGTCGGTCCACAGATTTTTATTAAGTAATACCGAATCCTCCTGCGAACGTCGGAGCATTTATCTGCAAAACGAAACCCTGGGAGCGTAGTCGGTGGGAAGAAGCGCTTGCGCGCGTTGTTCGTGGCAGGCATGTAAGTGGTTCCTTCGGAATATTCGTTGCACAGTGGACTTGGGAACGCCTGAATCTCGTGAGATGGGACTAATGCTTATAGAATGTTCCTCTAGTGCCATGGCGACCACTTCTTCATCGTGGTCGTCGTTCCTATGCCTTCCATCTCGGTGTACAGCACCAAGTATTTCACCACGTAGGTACGCGTTGTGTACTCGTATGAACACTCTGTGATGTGGAAAGCGTTTATAATCCTGGTATCTGTTGCTGCATACCCTCACAACAAGTTGAGCGTTCTCTCCACACAATCCATAAATGTAATGCATTTCTGCATACTCACGCAACATGTAATTTATTTTTCAGCGTAGCTCCCATACAAAACACTGTCCAAATGAAAACCACAATCGGAAATCAAATGACAAGCAAATGTCAAAAACACAGGCTATTAATCAAGGTCTATAAACCGAAACCAACTTGTAACTTTTTAACAAAGAATGGGAACATGCGGTTACAGGAAGCTAGCTAGTCACTAAACTTGTAGTTTAATATTTTTACAGCTCTATAATGTATGTAAAGGAAATGGTGCATACTATTCGTCATTTGCGCATCTCAGAAGTGTACAAATACGGAACAGCCAATGCTTCTATTCTTAGAATCCTACAGCATTATCCAGAATTAGGTCTAGTTTTTATGCTATTCACGTTAAAAACTATGATTTCATTAGATAACGTAAATGAACTATACCTTGCTGGAATAGGCATGAATTGCAGAAATTTTTAATATGATGGTTCACTTTTCAGTGGTACATTTTTTAAGTAAGCTTCTTTCAAAGGCTTTTATTTTTGAAGAAATAAAAAATTTACAAAAAACATGTTTTACTATTTTAATATGAAAGCAAAGTTCATGTAAACATTTTCACTAGAAGGACACATCAGTAATCAGTACAAAAAAATATACCTAAACAACTTTAAATTTTTTTTTTTTTAGGAATGTGTTCGAAGACGAAGTTGATGGTACATGACCTCCCCTATCGCCCCCTTTCATTTGGACCATGACTTATGGGACACCCATAAAATTTATAAGGAATATCATATAAAATTCATTGATCTTTACGTTCTGAGGACATCTATCACGGTAAATTAGAAACACTAAACTGACTAGGCGATATTCAATATACACAATATAAAAAATAAACAGCAAAATACAATGTAATAAAATTAAATAAAATCTTTTTTGAAAAAAGAACCATCCTGAAATGTCAATTTTAAGGATATTTAAATTATTCTTAATTACTTATAGTGGTTATTTATGAGCCAAGAGATTAAAGTGAGTGTTTTAGTCTCGGCATGAATAGTGCAAGAGACGAAAACACTTTACTTCTGAGGTGCATACAACATTTTTTGCAAAAACGGGTACAATTTCTATTGCAAAAAAAATTAAATATATAAACTAAATAATTGGTCACCAAGCTTTTGAATTGTATTATTTTAATTTATCCAAGTATCCTTCCTTGTATTTAATTGTCTGCTTGAGTTTATTTTATATTTACTTCTGTTTGACGTTTAGACTACTAAAAATATTACCAACCACTAGTATCCAACCTGGGAGAAAAGACCGGGGGGGGGGGGGTAAGGGAGAGTATTGCCAATAAGTCGCGAGCTTTCTGCGAAACTATGTACTATAGGAATATAATGTCTCTCTTAATGAGTAAGTGCGGATGCAAACAATCACAAAAATTTGCCATGCACTAATTCATTTATTTTATTTAGGCTTAATTGTGAATGTAATGCAGAAATCACATTCTTTCCATGGGTTTTCTTTCCCCTACCATACAGTAAATATTACGAACTGTGAAAATTACTCTATTCATATTTTAATTTGTAAATTAAGTTTTTGTAAATAAGTTACATTTCATGGTTTATGTTTAATTCTTAATTTTTTGTTCTTTGTACCATTAAAAATTCAACAATAAAAATGTTGACGTTATCCTATGTTTGTATTGGTCATTGGCTTCCATGGCGACTTTAAATAATAAGGGAATAAGCATTTATTTTACTCTCTGTATTGAAGCAGTAAAATATTGTTTTCATCCTGTTCGTGCAAACAAATAATAATGTATTATAAAATAAAATACGGTCATTCAAAACTACTTTGCAATATAAATAAACAATACAATTAATGAGTCCAAGTGTACATGATATACCAATGTAAAGGAAAAAGTTAACCATGAATTTTATAACGGAAAACAATATTGACAAAACAAAAATAATTAAATAGTTTCAGAACAGTGCTTTTTACTTGTTTAACTTTCACTTTATTTTGTTAATTTTACGACTAATTTTATCCTTGAAAATGTCCGAATAGGATGGAACTAGTCGTGAAATTAGCAAAATAAAGTGAAAATTGGTGTTTTGTAATTATTTAATTTTAAAATGAATTTTCACAAAGTAATATCACCGTCAGTCAATTTTACAAAAATAATTACTTCGTTACAAATTCAATTAATAAACTGAATTTTTTCATTTTATTTGCAGTAATAATATATTGATCTTGTATATCTATTTTGCTACTTCTAAGATAATTGTGTCCAGTTTCACATTAGACATAATAACCTTAAATTCTTTGTTATAAAAAAGCTTTGTTTTTTTTATGAATATTTTTTCACTGCAGATTGGCGTAACCCATTAATCATTTTGTCACTCTAATTATGTTTGAATAGATTATGTTATATGAATATTATGTCAACTGCTTTCATTCAAAAAAGGGACATATCCATTTAAAATAATTTTGAGAAAAACGTAAAAAACGTTTGATGTTGAAATCTGTAAAAATATATTGTTTTAAAATATAATTTGTTTACCTCTTAAAAACATACTACAAAGTTTTTTGAATACAGTTCATATTTTAAGAAACAAATTGAAAGTCGTTTTGGACATGTTCTGCTCTGCTTGAACTTAATATGTATGTCCTGTTTTGTCTGAACGTAGATGGGGTGAATAACTCTAAATCCGTGTTTACTTACTAAATTTTTATTAAAGTAAAAAACAATAGCCATTAGCAGCTTATTGATGTGATAGTTAAGTTTTATTAGATCGACATGACGTTATTAGATCTCAATATAGAAATCAAGTTTATAAAAATTGCATAAATGGCCATGTCTGTTATTGACATGTATCGGTATATACTCATAAGTACAATGTCCAATTTTGGTTAAAATGAACTATATTTCTATGTACTATGGACACGTCTTCTTTTGACCAAACATAGTAGTGTCATATCGTTACCTTAATTCTAATAGGGCGTATCCCACAAAAATTGATAATTGAGATTTTGGTGTATAACATATTGTAAGCATCATCCGAACATAATTCTAATATGTCACAAAGTACAAACAACGCCAAATATTTCTTTTTGATAACCTCTAATAGGACGTATAAGAATCAGCTGATTTACGTATTTCCAATAGGACTTCCCACAGAATCCACAGTTTTTTATAGACAATGCTGCCGTACGCATGGTGCAGTAACGATTTTCTTTGCTTTCGTATGTTTTCGGTTAATTTATTAAAAGTAAGTATTATGAATATTTTGTAAAAATGTTGTAGTTGCTGTAGATAGCAGATTTGTGTGAAAAAAGTCTCTATTTTATTTAAAAAACACTTCTTAAATATCTTGTTAAATACGACCTATTGTAACGGTAGATGTTTGATGTGGTTTAAGACATATTTGATTTTTTAAGTTATTTTTGTTGTTGCGTACGTCTTATTGTACAAATTAATACGTGTGGTTTATGGCATATTGTTTCTAAAGAAATATTATTATTTTAGATGTCAGGACGAGCAGCAAAAATTGTAGCACTTGCTCTTAAGACAAATAATAATGAAGTAAACATTAATAATCTAAAAATTAATGTGCCGTATGAAATTTTAGTGGAGAACACAGACAATGACAATGATTTTAATAATATTATAATGCCCGATAAAGGGAATCTTTCGCAAAACCAGCAAAATTTTGCCTTTGAAAATAAATGCTTTGCCGAAAAATCACAATATGAAGAAATAATACTTAATCCAAATGAAATATACATGCAGATCGCGCCAAATAGAATTTCCCCTAATAATTTAGCGGTAAACAAAATACATGATTTTGACAATGATTCCATTGAATTAGAGGATTTTTCTGAGTTTACCACGACAAATAATAATGAAGAAGTGTACATTGTAACAAGTCAGTCTGTCCCTAATGATTTACCCCTTTTAGAAAATGATAATACAAACAATCTTGACTACATAACCACAGAAGTAGAAGAAATTCAGGAGATTACTGACCATGAAGAAAGTACGGTAGAAAATAATAATATAATATTACAAAATACATCTGACCTTCATGATTCAACGTCGGAAGAAAAAGATGACAGTAATAATGACTACATTCCTATCGAACTAAATGCAATAGACAGTGATGAAGAACGCCCTCAAGAAACCGAAAATGAAATTAATGAGAATACAACTAAAGAAAGAAGCGGAGAAAAGTGGCCGATCCAGAAATATGGGGAAAAAACGTAAACAAGAAAAAGAGAATGTTGGGCAAAGACTATATTGGGTACACAAGAACAAAAGACGGTGTTGTGAAACATGATATGAAAAGGTCTGAATGGGCAATGGGTCCAGCTTGCACCTCCACGTTTTGTAAAAAAGCTACCAATCGCGTTTGCCATTTGTTATCTGAAGAGATTCGGCAAAATATATTTGAGATATTTTGGGCAATGAACTGGGAACAAAAGAAACTCTATGTTTTGCACATGACTTCCTATCATGCCCCTAAACGAAGTTATACAGAAAATCCCTCTAGGAGAACTGGTTCATTTGACTATTTTTTAAAAATCGAGGAAGGAAAACATCAGGTGTGTAAAAAATTATTTCTAAGTACACTCGGAATAAAGGAAAAGATGGTAAGATAATGGGTTAATGAAGGAAATAAGTTTGGAATGATGAAAAGACAGGAAAGTAAAAATGAAAAAAAAAGTACAAAGAAGCAACTCAGCAGCATCACTACAACTAGAAAAAAGAATAAGGCACCTAGAATTATTTTTTAATGATTTACCTAATATGATTTACCTAAGAACATTATTTAGAAGAAGATTTTAAGACAAAAGCTGAAGTATACGATGTTTACAAAAAATTGTGTTTAGAGGAAGAGGTTTTGCCATTATCACTTTGTACATTTTTGAAATTATTTGACGAAATGAATATTGGTCTTTTTAAACCTCGTAAGGACCAATGTGACCTTTGCTGTGCCTTTAAAATGAAAAATCTCGATGAAACTACATACAATGCCCACATATCGGCAAAAGATCATGCTCGGGAAGAGAAAAATCAGGACAAGAAAAGATGTGAAGAAAAACTCATCCACTGCTTTACGATGGATGTTGAAGCCGTAAAATTGTGTCCTCAACTTCAAGCAAGTTCATTGTATTACAAAAGAAAGTTGCAGGTACATAATTTTATAATTTATAATTTAGAAACACATGAATCTAGCAATTTTGTCTGGAATGAATCTGAAGGCGAGTTGTGTTCATCAGTATTTGCGACATGCGTATTTAAATTCTTACAAGCAGTTGTTGAGAAGGAAATGAGACCGATAGTGCTTTACTCCGACAGTTTTGGGTACCAAAATAAGATTCATATCCTGGCAAATGCTTTGTCACATTTTTGTCAAGATATAGCACAATAATTGAACAAAAATACTTAGAGAAGGGTCACACTCAAATGGAGTGAGACTCTTCTCACAGTCTGATAGAAAGGCATCTCAAAGGACGAGATATATTTCTACCCACCGACTTTATATCTGTTATTCGAAATGTTAGGTAAAAACCAAAGCCATCAGATGTACAGTACCTAAATCATAGTTTCTTTTTAAATTTCGAGGATCCAGAAATTACGAGGTATAAATCTTTAAGGCCTGGAAAACTCAAAAATGATTTGAAAGTTGCCGATATTAAATGCATAAAGTACCAAGTGGTGAAATGTTTTACAAGGCACATTATAAAGACGGGTACGAGTCAATCCCACAAAGACAGAAAGCAATAGATGTCAACATTAAGCTTAAACCACTTTATAAACAAAGACTGCAAATAGCAAAAAAAAAAGTGGGAACATATACAGGAAATGAAAAAAAGTCCTACCATTAGACACCCACTTGTTTTAAGATAATTTAAAATACAAACAATAAGACCCTGTAGAGACAAGAGATTCCGAAAAAAGTGCAGATAAAGAGTCTAACATAGAAATAGAGTCCAAAAGCAGCTTGAAGAATGTTTCCAGAAACAAAAAAAAAATAAAAAGACTGAAGAAAATAAGAAGACTGTTGTTTCAAAAAATACCAAAAATAAGAATAAAAAAGAGGAAAAAATTATAGACAATAAGAAAGTTTCTTGTTCTGTTTTTATTTTTAAAAAGATATTAACGCATATGTTTCTTTTTTTAATAAATATTTTTTAACATCTTAATTTTATTTTTCTTAGATATAATAAAATAATTAAATTTATGTGTCTTTTAAATAGGAGCAAACAAGATTAAACACATTTACGTTAAATCTACAAGTTTGAACTAACAGGTCGTAATCAACAAGCAGCCATATGGGTAATAAGTCGTATGCCACCCTATAACTTGTTTTTTAATTTTAATGGTTCAAAACATAAGCAATAATGGAAAACACAAACAATACTCTTAATATAAACCACTAGGTGCTTTTAAAATAGGTCTAAAGCTAAAAGAAAATATTTTTTCATCGCCCTGTAAAATTACGTTTTTTGGGATATGCCCTATTAGAATAATTAAGGTAACGATATGGGAATTTCACCAGAACGTCTCTTCTTTTGAACAGATTTGAACAAAGAGGTCAATAGAAGTGATAGAAGTTAGCCGAAAAATGACATAAAACGTTTTTGTTTTTAAATATGGACAGGTCCCTTTTTGAATAAACGCTCCTCAACTGATTTATGTTCTTTTCCTCGGACAAATTTGACCTTTTACCCAAGTTTCTTTACCACCAATTCTAATTTCCAATTTAAATCTTTATTGCCTATTAACATATAAATCAACTTAGAAGCTAATTATATTTCATTTATTTCAATGTTAAAGTAAATAAAATGCAAACATGGGTTTAAGTTTAACTCATTTTTACATATAAATAAATAATTAATCATACAAAAATGAACCTCCAGGGCGACAATTTCCGCCGAGAAGTGGGGACAGATCGTACTAGCAGCTGCTGTTGTAGCTTTGTGCTTGTCTACTGGCACTTTCCTATAGAACAAATGCAATGCGTTTTAGTTATTTTTTATTTTTGTAAGTTTTTTAAATTGAATGAAAGGAGATTTTTTTGGTTGAGTTATAGTATAATATACAGGAAAAACTGCGAAAAATCTGTTTCAAGCAATTAAAAAATTAGAATCTATGTGAATTTAGTTTGAGTGGAAAAGGCATGTCCATGCACTGTGCGGAGTTATGGGAGTGTTTTAAGGTGTTTGGTTAAGATTGTGGATTGGGTTTGTAAAGTGAAGTGTGTATGTCCGTCGTTGTGTGTATTATCTAAGCAACCTACTCTGCACTACCAGCGACGACCACCACCGAGAACACCCGATGAACGAACCTCGAGAGCTGCGCTGCCACATTCATTCTGACATGACGATTCAACTTGTCAACTTATATTACTAATATATTAATATTTATTAATAAATAATTATAACTATCAATTCATATAATCATTCTTGTGTTAAATAAAATAAATATTTTTAAAAAAGGCTTCGTTAACGGCCACGAAATTAACTGACTCAGTCGGTTGGATCGATAAAAGATTTTGCAACGTGCGAAAATCTTTTCGTGTCTACGATTAATCACCGAAATCTCTGGTGAACTTAGTAACCTGAGAGGAAGAATCAACGAGAGCAACGTTAAGAAAATATCGAAGAAAAGAAAAGGACTTTCAGACGAGTTCTAAGAGAAATTATAGTAGGATATGGCAATCACTGAACTGATAGGTCTACTGTAATCGCTGAATCCCTGCTCGTGAAGACCAAGATTATGAAAACCATCATATTAATGTAAGTAAAAGTTATTTGTTCATGTCAGAATCCTCAACTTCCATTGAATCCTTCAGTGATAATAATGATAAGGGCGAGTTAAATTTAAGAGAATTAGCTACTAGTATTTTAGTAATTGAAAACAATTTATGTAATAATTCAGATGCATTGAGCGAAAATACTGAAAATCATATAGAAGTAACTCCTGAAAACAATTTTGAGTTCTGTAATATTAACCTTTACAATAATTCAAGTAAACATAATTTCACCATAAAAGATAATTATACTGACACAAGTAAAACAAATAATTGTTCTACAGAAGAAATCAACTATAGTATTTATATTAATTCTGTTACACGTAAAATAAATAGTTACATAATGCCTCCAACTCCACCAAGTTTTGATTTAAAAAACTTAAATATAATCTCGCCATTCGATGGTAACCCTTGCGAATTATATAACTTTTTAAAAATACATATCAAAAACTTTCTTAACTATTTATTATAATGAAACAGACCCGGGGTGTATACAAAATTTGTTACTATTTGAGGGCATTAAAAGTAGATTAATAGGCAGGGCACGTGAAGTCATTTCAATTTACGGGGCTACTACATTAACTCAAAATTTTGGCGATCAGTGTGATGAAAATAGTTTACATAGAGATTTAGCTAATTTAAGACAATCAGACGAAAGTCCGCAACAATTCTATGAAAAAGTAATGTCTCTCTTAAATATCATTTGCAATTATATAGAAATTCACACTATTGATAATCATATAAAAATTAGTAAGAAAAATTTCTTCACATAACAAGGTCTTGTAACATTTTTAGCTGGTTTAAGAGAACCATTAGGCAGTATAATTAGGGCTATGCGGCCCAACAGTTTGGCAACCTCTATGCGATATATTGTAGAGGAAAATAATATCAGATATTTACAGAGATCACATATTTCTAATAATAACCAATCAATAATAAAAAAAAACCATAATTCAATAAAGACCCCAGCCTCAAAATTATGTAATGAATCATACACATGTTCAGTACTATAGTTTCGGAAATTCCCGTTAGTCTTGTGCTGTCGCGCACTTCCTGCCGACATATGATGAAACACGCAGATGTTCCTTCCTAGAAGTTTCTGCAATTACCGTTCGGCAGGTGACGCCACGTACTTCCTGCCGCCATGAAATATTGACGTCACCAAGGCCAGGATTTTGGTATAAATAGAATGGCCGTAGCCGAGGAAAGGCATTCAGTTTTCTGCTGACAACTATCTTCAGCATGTTGAGCTGGGTAATTGAGGAGTCTTAAACGTGTTGAGCTTGACTCCATTTGGTTAGAAATCAGAATCCGATGACGACGCCGCCCGGCTGAATGTCTGGTAGCATCTTGGGGTTTTAAGCGTGCTGAGCTTGACCTCCTGGTGTTGGTAGCCATTTTGCCGCTCTGCACCGCTGTCACCAGTCTAGTAATTATTTATCGCCTTGAGTCTTCAGCGTGCTGAGCTGGACGCACTGTTGGTAAATAGTTGCTAAACCAACCGCCGTCACCAGTCTAGTAATTGTTTATCGCCGTGAGTCTTCAGCGTGTTGAGCTGGGCCCGCCGCCGTTAAATAATTTTCGAACTTACCGCCGCATCGAATCCTAGATCTTTTACTTCAATACTTGGAGCTGAAGTCCACCGTCACCGTGCATTCACCGAATTATACTCCCCCGTAAATTAATCTCACGAATGTAAATAATATTTGTTAACTGTACTTGACTTGGTTTTATTGTTGAAGAATCTGATTTTATGTTTGTTTAACTTCATGTTTTGGATAAATGTTACTTTAATAAAATAAACTCCGTTACGAATACTTTGGGCTTTCTTATTTACAACTAACAGGAATCCTGGATTAATTCTCCAAACCAGCTATCCGAAAGCAAACACGGTTACGACGACCGACCAAACAACGTTACATAAATGGGCGTCCGAACAGACACCGTTACATAATTTGGCGCCCGAACAGGTTATTTTTTTACTATATTTTGGTTCTGTTACATAATTTGGCGCCCGAGTAGATTTCAGACAGGTTTTAGTTGTAGAGAGCCCAGAAAGTATTTTGTTATAGACTAGAAAGATTAGTACTTACCTTTTTTTTATATATTGATAAATATATCTTATTCTAAACATGAGTGTATCTGATACAGAAGACGCGTGTGGACTTGAAGTCGCAGATGCGACCGTAGGTTGGATTTATAAACTCAAAAAAGATGAGTTACGTGCAGAATTAACCAAGTACAGACAAATTGCAACGGGAACTGTCGAGGAGTTACGTGCAAGATTAAAAAATATTTTATATGGAAGTAAACCGAGAATAGAAATTTCTCCGCCGAATTCCGCCCCGGAACCGCCTCTTGGTGCTGTTTTAGACCAAGTACGTAAATGGAATGTACATTTTGATGGGAAAAAAATACGTATTTTTATTTTTAGAACGGGTCGAAGAATTACAAGAAAGTTACAACTTTTCCAATGAACAAAAATACTCCGAGCACTACCTGAGTTGCTACAAAGTGACGCTTTATTATGGTACAGAAATAACAAAACATCCTGGACAAATTGGGAACAGTTCATAGTTAACTTAAAAATTTTCTTCGCACCCTCACAATACCAGCTAGACTTAGAGGAAAAAGCAAAGTCTCGCATCCAAGGGGCAAAATGAAAGTGTAAAAGAATACGTCATCGCTATACAAACATTACTAAGGAGGTTAGGTAATGTATCACCAGAACAGCAACTTCACAGGATATATTCTAATTTAAAAACGGATTACAGAAAGTACATCCGAAGACGAGATTTGTATACACTAACCGAACTTATAACTCTCGGAGAAGAGTATGAATCCATATGTAAAGAGGAAAATAGTAATAAACGTCCGTCATACACACAAAACAATATCAAAGTACCTAAAATTCGTACACAAAATTATTCATATGATAATAATTTACAGAGGTCGTCAACAAAATAATTCTTGTAATAATAACTACGGACGTACATATTCCTCAAACTATAGATACACTGGCGAATAATCAGAAAATTCTAGGGAACAAAATTATACAAATCGAATCACACATGAACCAGACATTTCCAGACGCTATATATCCGAAAATTACACTAGAAATACGAGTTTCTGGCGATATGGGGGCACTAATCACAGCCGTAGGAATTGCAATAACACACCTAAAAGATTTTGTTCATATTGTGGCCGTCTAGATGGGTTAACAAAAGATTGTAAGTGCAGAGACACGGGAAACGAGCAGGTGACCGTGCCAAATCGAGGACAGCACGGTCATCAGACGTAAATTCCTCACCACAAACAGCTGTTGATACCGACGTAGCAATGACCAGTGTGTCCGATTTATTCTATGATGGAGTTATATAATACTCTTGGGGAACAAGTTGATATTTACAATTCCAGTTTAAATCATTATATCAACTGTTTCCTAATGAATGGCACAAATGCAACAATAGTTTAACTTATATTGTATAAGAGGACTTACATACAGCTGCATACGCAGTTATTTAATTCATTAGTAAAATATAATATACCAACTTTTTTTATATAGAGTACGATATGATAATGTATAAATAATAATTCAGTTAGTCTAATTTAGTTTAATTTAGTTAGTTCAAGTACCTAGTGTTAAATAGCATGTAATATATAATTATTTTAATCAATATGTAATTATTGTAATTGTATTTTCCATCCCATAATAATTGGCCTCGGCTGTTGGATGGTGTATTCAAATAAATAAATAAATAAATAAATATATTACCGCCTGAAAGTTCCACTGCAGATTGGTGACAAGTGGTTCGACGCATTGATCGATACTGGTTCTGCATGCTCGTACATAGGTGGCTCTGTGTGTACTCTATGTGACCCAAAATATTTTAAGGAAATCTCCGACAAACGACTCAATGTTAAATTAGCAAATAGTACAGAGGTGCAGATTGACAAGGAATATGAAATAAATTATTCCGTGGCTGGAAAACAATGGATTGATATGTTTCTGTATATGCCGCAACTAACTTCGGATATCTTGTTAGGAATGGATATCCTAAGAACAAGACAATTTTCAGTAGATCTGACTTCACTAGAAATTAAAATAATGGGACATCCAGTAAATACCAGTTCCAATAAAGGACAATTGTAACATTAGCTACCGTCACCGAACCGACAGAACCTGAAAAATACCGACTATCAAACTTTTTACGTACCGAATTACCGAAGTTTCAGAAGGTTACCTCACTAACAGAACATAAAATTAGACTTCTTGATACCACTCCCATTAAACAAAGGCATAGGCCCCTAAACCCGGCCATGCAAAAGATTATTAATACAGAACTGGATAGAATGCTAAAAGAAGGAGCGGTAGTACCATCCACTGTCCGAGAGAAGTTAAGAGACCTTTTCGAAGATACCTCTAGTCCCTCACTGTCCAAATCACCAGTTACCCCTAAAACTAATATTATGATATTTCCAGCAATGTCTCCAGATGTCCTGCCAGTGACTCCGGAGTTTCCGGTTACCCCAAGTAAAAAAGATTCCCTGCCTCGTAGGTACCCCAGAGAAAAGTACTGCCCCGTCCAGACCACGAAATCACAAGCGGAAGTTCCGATCCAGGAATCCCGATGGAACCCCAAATCAATCAATCAATACAATTTATTTCAACATTAGCAATAAAACATCTACATAGGGCTCCCGCCTCCGGAGCCAACCCGACATCCATGCGACAGAGCATCATGGCAATTGACGGGTTGGGCAGAGCGAGATCTGTGTGGATTTAAAACTATAAAATTATACACACCAACTCCTGTCAAGTAATGACTAATTTGGACTTATTCTAAACAAACGCTAAAGGAACATTTTTAGCTTAAAATAATTAATGATAATATTAAAACTTAAAATTAGAGTATTTACAAATTTACACAAATTTTGTTAATTGGTTCACGGGAAAATATTCAAACACAAAAACCCGCTTAAGGCAATTCGAATGTGGAACCGGCCATATAAGACTGTTTGTATATTATTATTACGGACAATTTGGAATATAGAAATGTTCTAATATAAAAATATTATACTTGAAAGAATGTTTGTAAGAGAAAATTTTGAGTGAAAGAACACATAAAAAGAAAAAAAAAACAACAAGAATAATTTGGAATTTTGTCAATGGGTTAGGCCTAAATAGGTTGTCGAAAGATGGGCAACGTTTGATATGGAAGTTTATGTTTAATTCTGAATTGGGCATTATGCTCCCTCACTTGTGTTATGCTGCGTGTTAGTGGGTTATTCGAGAGTTGAGTTTCATAAAATTTTTTAGGATGTGTTTTCTATGTATTGCGCTATTGGTTCTATGTCGGTCATTTCGTATAAATGTCGTATAGGCGTGTATCTGTCTAAAGCTGTAATAAGATGAAGAATTTTGTTTTGATGAATTTGTAATTTATGTATCGTAGTTGCTGATGCAGAGCACCATGCGGGAGCGGCATATACCAAGGCCGGTCTTATTATAGTTGTATATATAAGTCGTTTGTTCGTCCTGTTGAGTCTGCTATTTTTAGCCAAAAGTGAGTATAAATTTTTTGTTAGTGCGTAAGCTTTTCGTATAGTCATTGTAATATGTTTGTTAAATGTGAGTCCTTTGTCTAAATGTACGCCTAGATATTTTACATTCGTCTTTGTTTGAATTTGGTGTCCGTTGATCGTAATTGGAGTCAGAATTTTGGTATCTTTGAATTTCTTGGTAAACACTATAGTCTCCGTCTTACCCTCATTCAATTTGATTTTCCATTGACTATAGTACGCTGTGGCTCTGTACATGTGTGCTTTTAGAAGCATGTTAGCAGCTTGTGCACTATGCGAATGACTATATATAGCCGTATCATCAGCGTACATAGCCAGCTTAGTATTAGGAAAGTGAGGAAAGTCAGAGATGTATAAATTGAATAATTTCGGTCCTAAGACGGAACCTTGCGGTACGCCCGCATGAATGCTCTTATGTGGAGATAGTGTATTGTTAATTTTGACTTGTAGTGTTCTGTTGATTAAGTAAGAGTGTATGAGTTTTATTAAGTGGAATGGAAAATTATAAGTGTGCATCTTGTATATAAGCCCCGATATCCAGACGGTATCGAAAGCTTTTTCAATGTCTAAAAGCACCATGGTGGTGCTTTTGTTTAGGTTGTATTGCAGCTTGATATCATTAATGATCCTGACGACCTGCTGCGTTGTATTGTGACCCTTTTTAAATCCAAACTGGTGGTGATCATTGATGCCTAGGACATCCTGTGCCCTGTTTAACCTGTTAAGGATGATTTTTTCCACCAGTTTTGAGATAGTTGACAGTAGGCTTATTGGCCTATAATTTACCGCAAACCTATGGTTTTTACCCGGCTTGGGTATTGGAACTACAACTGCACTCTTCCAGGCACTAGGAAAGTGCTGCAGGCGCAAGATCGCGTTTATGATGTACACTAACTGCAATACACCCTTTCTTGGTAAGTTCTTGAGTAATTTATTTTCGATACCATCTTTACCCGGGGCCTTGTTGTTGGATAGTGATTTAATAAGTTGCAGAATTTCAGAGGGTTTTGTCATATTTTCCAAAAATTCTTGTTGAGTAATTTGATTTTCATGTCTCATGATTTCATCAGTCGTCTATATTATGCGATCCTGTTCGTCTGTGTTGGGTGTGTCGCTATTGTGAATTTGTTAGTAAGTGTCAGCTAAGTGGTTGGCTTTTTGCCTGTCTGATATGTAGGTTTGACCGTTAAGTTGGAGAGCGGGGATGGCCTCTCGTGTATCCTTATTTTTGAGCGATTTTGTTAATCTCCACAATGAGTTGTCCTGAGGATTCAGTGCCTCGAGCTTTTCTCTCCATTTTCGATTTTTTTAAGTTGGTAATATCTATTCTAATTTGTCCTTGCAATCTGACCATCTCTTCCTTGGCCTGGACGTCACGATTGCGTTGCCAACGTCGTCTTAACCTGTTTTTCGTAAGTATGTCTTGTTTGATCGCATCCGTCAGTTGGTCCTTGTAGGGGTCAATAGTGATAGTCTGAGCAACACCCCGTTTGGCCTCTTGCAACATCTTAGTAAACACTTCAACCTCATTTTCCAGATTGGCAATAGTGTTGATATTGTTATTTAAATGTATGTGTGTGTTTATGTATTGTCTGTATTGTTGCCAGTTGGCGTTTTTAAACGATGTGATACGTGTGCGTGCGTCTTCTCTTATCATGTTATTTAAAACTATGTGTATAGGATTATGATCAGACGTGAGCTCTTCCAGAACCTCAGGGAGGGTGGAGTTGCCCACATTCTTGTTTATTATGAGATCTAGTGTAGAAGGTGTATTACCATTATCTGGAAAATGAGTCGGAGCATTTGGATACTCCAAGGTCACATTATTATTATTAATGTAGTTAAACAAGGTGTTGCCGTTTGCGTTATTACGCTGGCAATTACTCCATGCGTGATGCCTGGCATTTAGATCACCGATGACCAGATTGCGAGGACCCGCGTTTATTAAATTATCAAGACAACCCACTGTGAAGTTATTCAATGGTGTATTGTATACTGTAGTAATTTGTGTGCCATTGGATAGTGTGATGTTTATGTTTTCGATGGTGGTGTTTTGTATAAATTTATAAGTATGTGGAATGTTTGTTTTAATGAGTGCAGCCACACCACCGCCTCTATTGTTTCGGTCTTTTCTAATAGTCGTGTACCCCCGAACGCGCAACTTGTCTTGTGGCGTGAGTTTTGTTTCGTTTAGAAGCATAATGTCTATCTTATGCTTCGAAAGAAAATTGATGAGGCTGGAAATTTTGTTTCGTATACCATTAGCGTTCCAAGAAAATATTGATAATTTATATGACATTATTTGAAATGTCTTGTGTAAATTTAAAAAACACCTCAAATTTTTCAATTTCAGAATTGCAGTTGACTAATTTACTGTTTAAATATTTAACTCGCATCAACATTTTATCTAAATCTATAAGTTGATTTAACTTGTTAAATTCTTCATTTAAATTCGAGAGTTGACTCATACCACCATTCGTCTGGGATATTTGGGGGACGGAAACAGCAGGGGATGTAGGAAGAAGGGGAGGTTTTGAAGTTACCTGGTTTGATGTACCTGAGGGATGATTTTGGGATGAATGGGCCATCCTTCTCGCTTCCCAGATATTTATTTTTGGAAGTGGTGCAGCAACATACCTCGTCTCTGGTGGTGGGGGGGACTGTGGGGAAGATTTCGTCGTTCCAGTTGTTCAATTTTGTTTTTATATACTCGGCAATTTACACTGTTGGCGGTATGGTTTTCATTACAATTTGCACATTTAATTGCATCATTTTCTTGTCTGTCACAGTCTCTGGTTAGGTGAGATTTAGCACATTTTAAGCACTTTGGAGCCGCGTGGCAATTAGTTGTTGCATGACCCCATAACTGACATCTATGACATTGAATGATAATTTTATTATTAATGTGCCTTTCCCACCTAAATGCAGTGTGATCGAGATATTTAACTTTGCTTTGAATTTCCTTGATCGTGATGGAACCATCAGTAATTACTAAATACATAGGATATCGGGTGCCCCTCATTTTAAATATATTTTTAACATTTATTGTAAACTCTTGAATAAGTTCACTTTTTAAATCGTCAATTTCTACATTATGGTAAATACCTTTGAGTACAAATGCGTGTGTTTTTTCTTGGCGGGGTGTAAAAGTGTGAAATTCTAATTTTCCTAGTTTGAAATTCTCTTTGCATTTTTGCCAGTCACCGTATTTCTCTAGATGCAAACTTGTGGAGTATGTTGAATGTTTCCAGTAATATGTGCCTTCCAGACTATTGTTCAAAAATATATTTAATTTTTTGTGGTCGACGAGTTTGTCATGAATGATAATTGGTGGTGGTCTATGATTTTTAATTTTTACGATGACTTCCTCATTTTCAGTTTGGTTCGAATTTGTTGGGTTGCTTGTTTCTATGTCCATTTGAGTGTCCGTATGTCCTGCTATGGTCTGAAATTTATTATTTGTTTTTATGTCGCTAAATTTTACCTGTGTTGTGGATTTTTTACTTGTTGAAGGATGACTAAAATTTGGGTTTTCTGTTTCCATAATGCGCCTTTTCTTTACTCTTAAAAGATCGATCATATCATCTTGAGACTGACTTAAGTTTTCATTGATGTTTTTAATTGTCGAAACTGACGTCCCTGTCATTGTCACTTTTCTAGAAATTTTTATTGATTTCAATTTTTGAACTGACCTGTTCTTCCGAGGGGTCCTTTTCTCTTTTATGTCTTTCTTTACTCCTATTTTCCCTTTTACACTACTTCTCTCTGCTTCAATCAACTTTTCTTCCGAAAAAATACACTAAAATTGGCTATTGTCAATAACACGATTATGCGTCTTGACGTTCGCAGCCAACCGTGTCGATGGAACCCCCGTCCGCTTGTGTCTGCCCGGCATCAGGAGGTTGCCACAAAACTAAAACTGTGCACGGATGTTTGTGTCCGTCTGTGCGCGTTGACTGTAATTTTTTTTGGGCAAGTACCGTTTTTAGTTGCCTTATCTGAACTCTGTTTATTTTTCTTGTTATACTTTTCTTCTACATGATTTTGGAATGTAGTAGAATCTTTTTTTTTATTATTCCTTGTGCACCGAACTATGTTAATTTTATTAACTGGCTTCGCTCTGTTCGATCCAACAATTGTCCCGCTGTTACCATGCACGGGGATGCTGGAACGGCACCAGACCGAAATTCTTTTTGTATATTTTGATTTTGAGGATTTTGAGGTTTTGTAGTTCGCGCTCTCCAGAGGCATAAAGTTTAAGGTCTTCCATATAAAATAGATGTGTGACCTTATGCCTCCGGTCGTCCACATTGATATCCGCGGGTTTAGCGGAGCCCAACAGATAACGGCAGTAGTGCGATGCAAAAGAAGGGACTCAGGGAGTCACTGGAGAACTCCTCTTCTAAATGCCAGCTGCTCTGTCGTGACCCGCTGTGTACTTGATGTTATGGCGAAGCGAGTCTTCCAGAGCGGTAGCAGCTATTCTATGCATCTCGCTAGTGGTGGTCGTACCGCAAGACATTCGAGCAAGTACAATAATAGCTCATGCGATGTTGTATCAAATGCCTTGCGGTAATAAATCCAGGCCATCGATAGATTCCGCTTGTATTGCACAGAATCCTCTGTAATACAGCGGTCTATCAGCAGGCTGTCCTTGCAACATACCATGCCCTTCTTGGCACCACGCTGTTCTTATATCTGCTGGAAGAGCGAATCAACAGACGTCAGTGTCCTTGCTTACAAGATAAGTGTGAATATCTTGTAGCAGGGGTTGAGGCAAGTTATCGGCCTATAATTCTTCGGATTAGAAAGATCCCCTTTTTTGAGGATAAGCACAGTACGTTCCTCGACGAACCAGTCTGGAATCTGCTGCCCCTCGTTCAACCATCAGTTGAAAATCGCGCCAGACGGCGCGGTGAGTGGAAGGAAATTTCTTTCATCACCAGTTGTTAATGCCGTCTGGGCCCGGGACAGCAAAGTTCTTGGTACCAACAAATGCTTGTTGGACTTCTTCCATACTGATTGCCGGGCACACTTCTTCTGACTGTTCAAGTTGTCTGTAGCACAGAGCCTCGAAGTGTGTAATTTCTGGAGTGTTGCTATTGAATGGTGGCGTCGTTTCGTAGATTCCTTTCCAGAAGGTTTCGACATCTTCTACAGTCGGCGGATTATCTACAACACGCTGTGGCTCGAAAGAGGCTGGATGGATTCGTATGGAACAAATTATTTTGCTCCATACTCCTCAGTCCTCACCCGCCTCTTCAATGTTTTCTTTATTGCGATGAGCGCTCAGATCCTATCTAGACAGTGCTGCTTAATGGTAAGCATCATTGTCAGATTTAGAGTATGGTGTTGACGTCTTAATCCGGCTGCTATGCGCCGAATTCTAAGAGTAAAAACTCTACCAGTCGTCTTGTATTCCACCACACTCTGGATCCGAGAAGCGTGTTGTCTGGCCGACTGTATCTTCCCTCGATTATTTATACACGTCGCTTGGCTTTCTCGACCGCGTGTATCCCCTTCGCTCAGGTTCGCTGCTCTCGTGGCAGGTCAGCAAATCATTCCGAAGTTCCCTCGTCCACTTAAAGCGTCCATGTGCATTGCCATTGTCGTCGTTGTTGAGACCATCCGGTGAGGCCCCTCCCGCCTGTCTCTGACCTCCATCCACTTGGGGTCGATCGTGAGGGGCCCTTCTTCTCAGGTTGTAAGAAACCAGAAGTTGAATGGGTACCTGGTGGTTAGCCTCGGTGCCCCCAGCCGATATTAGTCAAGCAGAGGATTTGGCTGAAGTTCAGTCACTGACTCTACATCAGCACATATCAGAGGTTTTTTTGGTGTTTTCTTTACACAACATTCCTTTGTTTTTTGTAGAGTGATAGGTAGCATATGGTGGCGTCAAATTGTTTTAATTAATTTAGTTTCGATTTCTCAATAATCAACAAATTAATGATTTTCATCAACCGTTAGTTAAAATGTTTTTTTTAATGCAAGGAACTAGTTTTCCTGTTATTTATGTTCATGCTTCATTTATAATCTCACTTTAGTATGTACCTTTTCAATTTATTATAATAGTTTGAAATTTCACGTGACTGCATTCTTTATTTAAATTAAAAATTTTTATTTTTAACTTAGGCAGGCGTCTAATCCAATCTCTCTCTCTTTCTCTCTCTCTCTCTCTCTCTCTCTCTCTATATATATATATATATATATATATATATATATATATATATATATATATATATATATATATATATATATATATCTTATATTTTTATTTACATGAATAACTTTTTAAGAACTTTTTTATTTGATTAGAGTCAACGTTGACTCTTGAAGAAATTAAAATGAATTATAAAATGAAATATGTTTATTCTAACATTATGAGTATAAAACTGATTTTACAAATGTGGTGAGCTAATTTATAACATGTTTGGTTTATGCTGGATAAGCATTTACAACAGTTCCCAGACTTGAAACAAAGCAAGTGCTAAATAAACAACTTTTGGATAATACAAAATTTAAAATATAAATCAAATTGTAAAATAAGAATTGAAATATAATATGTAAAGGTATATTATGAGCGTAAAAGTGCAATCATTATAATATGTAAAATACACTATCTAATAAAGTAAAATATAAAATACAAATGTAAAATGCAAAATGCAAAGTGTAAAATGTTAAGCGTAAAATATAAAATGTAAAAGGTAAAAGTGTAAAACATAGTAAAATTAAATATAAAAGGTAAAAATGCAAAACATTAGTATACAATACAAAACATTATAAAAATAAAAGCGAATACAATTTTTTTTTAAATGTGATAACATTCACTGGAGTCAATAGGGTTCACAATGAGTTATTGAGGTCCACGATAAAACACAGAATGCACAGAGTTTTTTATTTTTAAGGGAGTTCTATTACTTCATTTTTCTCGTCGTCACGAATCGGAGGTCGTTTCCTTGCGGGGATTATGTTGGTGAAACTTCTAAGGATTCTACTAGATCCTGGTGGAGGTAGAGGTGATGTAGTTACGTCGATGGCTAATCTGCGTCTTCTTCTTGCTTTGCATTTACAAAATGTGTAGAGAATTAGTAGTCCAAAAATTAGTGTTATTATGAAATATGTGAACCAGGAGATGTGTTTGGTAATAAATGGTTCATTGATTAAATCATCCAAGTCTTTCGAGTATTGATCCAATTTATGTTTGGCAATCTCGAGATCTTCAGTGTTTAGATTGTTTAGTTTTAACGGTTTTAATTTTGGTAATTTAGTTTTGTCTGGAAGTTCGTTACAGCATTCATATGGAATTTGAATAGATTGAATGCTCTCTTTAACATCTAGTATTTTGTTTGAGCTGGCTTGGATTTTGGTTATACCAAAGAAAGCATAAAAATTGGGTTGTAGTTTTAAAATGGAATTTTTGGTAATGATGTCAGTTTTTGAATTTCTCTTTGGACAGTTGATGGTAACATGTAGAGGTTCTGCATTGATGATTAACCAGGTGTTTTCCTGAAGTTTTTGAACATTGTAGCCTTGACTTATAATAAACAAAGTTTGGCAGTTTTCGGGTAGGACGCGTAGATTTTTGAAAAGCCTAGCTTCGCAGATGGCAGTGTTGTCTATCGGGTAGGCGAACAAGTTTGAGCATAATTTGGTTCCAATGTTGTGTTGTCGATATTCTTTTAAATCCGGAATGGGTACGAAAATCAAAGAATCATCATCTCTCGCGATATATTTTTGAGAAACTGATAGGATGTGGTGCAACTCAGTTCTATTATCCAGGATCGGAATGGGATATAATTGATAGGCTATATAGGTTTGGGGATCTACCAATGGTATGTTTAAAACAAAAATTAAGCTTGAGTCAGTTTGAAATACTCGGAGCTCGATAATATCTAAGTATTGAGCAACTTTTGATAGTTTTATAGGAAGTGGCAAATTACTTTTCTGCAAATTTTGTGAAATTTCTTGTAATGAATTAACTAAGTGCTCTGGCGTAATGATAGAAGTGTGAATAATCTTTAAGCGTGCAAATGTTATTGAATTTAGAATATCACTGAGATCGTTTTCAATGTACAAAAAACTAGCCATTAATTGTTCACAAATTTCAAGAAATTTTAGTTTTGAATTGACTATTTGTATATCATGTTGTGTACTTAGGATAGCGTCCTCAATTTCCTTGATATCGTTAAATGTTTGTTCGTCGATTTGTAATTTTTTGAATGGTCAAGTTAAAATTTCTAATGACTGACGTTGTTACTGAAATTTGGTTTTTCAACAAGTTTTCTAGTCCATGTTCGTCTTAATTTAATTTATTTATGCAGTTAGAATAATATTCACCATCTTCGGCGTCTAGATTTCCGGAAATTGATTTAAAAATTGTACCTATACCGTTTAGCATTCCGCGTTTGTACCGTTTTGTGTCAAGATAGACTTCGTTAAACTTTGATTGTATGTTTTTAGAAATTTGTGTTGAGACTAAGATGGGTTTTAACTTCGCTTAAAAAGGTATGCATATTATGATAAGCAGGGTCAAGGGTATTTAGGATGGTGTCTAGAATCTTGTCATTTTTGTCAAAAGCTCATTTTAAGGATATGTTTTTGTGTACCAATAATGTCCATTTATCTTTCGTCACTACTATGTTTGATCTTTCATGGTAGCAAATTCCTATAGTATTATTTATGGGTGTAATTTTATACTGGGTGACTGCTAGTGTAGCTGATCCGAACAGCAGGATTATCCTGAAATCAAGGTTAGCTTTCAGAATATGGTTTCATTCTGTCGAAATATACTTTAGATGTTTGGTTAGTACTGGGATTATGCAAGGTTGCTGAATTTTGAAAAATTTCGGTTATTTCAAAAGGACCGTTAAATTTATTTTGTAATTTGTCTTTAATTTGTGATTCTTTTACATATACTTTATCGCCGATATTATATTCATAGCGATTTTCAGGGACGTGTTTATCAAATCGTATTTTAGCCTTTTGCTTGTTATTCTGAATGCGGCTACGTGCTATTTTGTATTAATGTGATATTTTATTATTTAAATCTCGGACATATTTGGTTATTAGCTCCTTTTGGTTGTACAAAGTTTCAGGAGGTCGGTTTGATGTGTGACCAAAAACTAATTCGTATGGAGTAAAACCATGCGATTTGTTTGTCGAATTGTTGTAACAAATTACTGCATATGGCAAAATGGTAAACGGATGTTCGTTAGGGTTCTCGGTTTTGTGGACTCTACTCATTTCCGCTAATGTTGCATGAAACCGTTCCAATGAGCCGTTACATTACGGATATCCTACACTTGAAAAAGTTAATTTTATGTCGTATAACGTACAAAGATCTTTTAATAAGCTATTGTCAAATTCACGACGATAAACGAAATGTATCCTTAGGGATGTACCATAGTGTTGGAAATATAGTAACAAGGTATTGACAACGAATTTAGCGGTTTTATCCGGAAGTGCATAAGCTTGCGTAAATTTGGTTAATTCGTCGCGAATAGTAAGGGCGTGATTTCGTGTGGGTGATTCAAATATGTCGATGTTAATTCTCTCGAATGGTGTTCGTGGAGTTTCAGTGATTACTAATGGATTACTTAAATTTTTGCGACAAGCTTTGGTCTATTGACAAATTTCGCAATTCTTTATAAAATTCTCGACGTCTTTAGATAAGCCTCGCCAATTATATTTTTGCGTAATTCTTCGAGTGGTCTCGTTTATTCCGCGGTGTAAATTATTTTTTCCAGAATGGTTTTGGTCTAATATAATTGGAATTTGATCATCGTCTGGGACTTGTACCGTATCTTGACATTACTAATTTTAAATCCTTTTCTGCAAAAATGAATGAGAGCATTTCCAATGTTGGCAAGTCTAGATTATTTTCAACGTGATACGTTTGCGTAAGGTCGAATTCATTTTGGTATTTAAATAACGTAAAGAATAAAATGTTATTAACAGATTCCGGATCGAAAGGTAAAGGAATGATAAAATATTTCTGTTTCCGGACAGTTTTACTTGAAACAGTATTAATTTGGATGTTATGAAAATTCAAAATATCTTCGATTATTTTATAATGAAGATCTTCCAATTTATTTTGTTGAAAGAATGTAATAATATTCTTATGTTCCCTGTCTAACAATTGTTTGTTAGAAAATTGGATTTTGGAATAATCGATAAGTGATTTTGTTTTATATAAATTAACAAAGGTGTCGAATTCATGGGCGATCTGTTCGTCTGTAATGTCATAAGTGTGCTCTTCATCGTCTGTGTCATCCTCATTTGCGTCTAAGATTTTCGAATTAAGTTTGGAACAATCTGAAAAATGATTGACTTTTATCCTAGATAAAGCGTCCGCATTTTTGTTAATTTTACCAGGTATATAAATGATTTCGTAATCGTACTCTTCGAGTTTCAAACGCCAGTGTGCTAATCTACTTCCTGGGTCTTTTATTGAAAATAACCAGGTGAGTGGTCGATGGTCTGTGATTAGTTTGAACTTTCTACCGAATAGGTATGGCCTAAAGTGCTTAACTGACCAGACTATTGCGAGAACTCTTTCAATGATTGAATACCTGGTTTCGGCATTGCATAAAATTCGAGAAGCATAAGAAATGGATAACTCTTTACCAAAAGGTCCCTGCGAGCGTACTGAGCCGATCGCGAACGCGCTTGCGTCCGTAGTTAACACGAAAGGTTCATCGAAATTTGGATAAATTAAAATGGGTGATGTGGTTAATGTTTGTTTAAGTTCGGCAAATGAATTTTGGCAATCATTATCAAAGTTGAAGGGGACGTCTTTCTGTAAAAGTTTCGTCATTGGTTTAGTGATTTTGGAGAAATTTGGAACAAATCTTCGATAATAACCTGCAAGTCCTAAAAACGATTTAGTTCTTTTTTTGATCTGTAGGTTGTGGAAAGTTTAGAATAGCGTCCCCTTTACTCGGGTTAGGTTTTACACCGCCTTTTGTTATTAAATGTCCTAAATATGCGACTTCTTTTCGTAGAAATTCACATTTATCGGGTTGTATTTTTAAATTAGCTTTTTGAAGTCGTTTGAATACCTCGGTTAACATTTTTGATACTTGATTCTTTCCTTTTTCTTTGTGAATTTGGAGATACCGATAAGATTTTGTAAAAATAGGTTTAGAATTATTAGTGTCAATCGCGTGTTTAATTTCATTTGTGAAAGTCATTGTTATCTCCTTCTAAATAGAATATGTCTTGAAAGTCTAAGCAAAGCTGCGTTATTATTTCGGCCTCTTCTTCGTTTAGATGGTCCAAGCGTAATTAATTTTTTATTTGGAAATTTCTGTCTGTCTGTATGTATGGGTCAGAATTTTGAGTATTTAAATTAAAAATCGATTTAAAATTTTTAACTAGTTCGAGGTTTAAGTTGCAAAAAATGATAGTTTTAGTAATCCCGTTTGCGTTAATTACTGTTGTTACAAATTCGCCTTTTTCGTCTATTTTTACCAGAGCATTAGGTAAGCGTACCTTTTCAATTTCCTGTGCTTGCAGTATATCGTCAGTGTTAACTAAATTACATTTTAATTTGCATACTTTCTCAGTACGAGGTTCGATTGAAATTACGTTTCGGATAGAATTTTGAAATGTATTTTGACATAACTTGGGAATTACGGGTTCTGAGTTTTCTGCTACTTTTAAAAGCTTATAAGTTTTGAAATTGGTTATTAATCGTTTATTTTTAAAATCAACGACACATTTGTAATGTTCCATAAAATCGGAACCCAAAAGTCTATCAAATCCTATATCCAAATTATAAATGTAAACTTTATGGGGATCGCTGGGTATAAACGGAATTAAAATTGATTCTTTAATAATTAATTTTTGATCAGTTATGCCTTGAATTAAAACATTTTCTGGGTATCTTTTTGATTTGCAAGTATTTGGTTTAAAAATGGATAATCCAGCACCGGTATCTATCAAAATTTTGAAATTGTGAGTCTTTAATATAATATAAGTTTTTTTTGTCCGGGTCTCGTAGATTCATATTTTGTATTTGGTGGGATATTTGTTCGATTTGTGTTGGAGTACCCGTGGGATACTCCGGACCTGTCCAAAAATCCTGAGGATTAGCAGTATAATCCTGGCATAAATTTTGAGAGTTAGCTGTACAACTATCATGCAAAGTTTGGGAATTAGCTGTATAATTCTCATACAAATCTTGAGAATTAGCAGTATAATTCTCTTGCTGGTTAACAGGAAAATCTAAATTTGATTGGTAATTTTGAGGATAGTCTTCGAATTGTTGATAATTATCATACTGATTGTAGAAATCAGTATTTTCAAATTCTTGTTGATTATAATAATCGTTAAGATTTACATGATGTGTCCTTTGTGGGTTAGGACGATTAATATTACTATTTTGTTGATTGAAAGGCCTGTTTTGAAAATTTTAATTAGGCCTCATCACAGGAGGTCAATTTTGGGGCGATGGGCCTGGTTGTTGGAAATTTTGTTGTGGCAAAAAATTTCTTTGAGGATTAGAAAAATTTTGAAAGTTAGGTCTTGGTTGACTCGCGTACGTAGGTCTGAAGTTTTGTTTTTGTGGAGTAAATTGTTGCTGTGTACGTCACTCGTTAAAGGAGTGACCATTTCGCTTGCAATAAGAATAGAACTTTTGATTATTAAAATTAGATGGCTTTGGTAAATTTTGCATTGGTCTATTTACAGTTTTATTTGTACATTTTTGAGATGCGAAATAAGATAACTGAAGTTCCCTTTTAACATGATTTATCGCATCCAACATGGGTCTCCGGCTCTTACAATTTGTCCTATTTTTGGTTCTAATCCAGTTAATAGTATAGTTAATGTCATATTTTCAATTAAATTAGATTGCACGGTTTTCTTCTCAAGCGTGAGGCATTGTTTTTGCACAGCAGCGTGCATTTTTGCGTTGTGAGTTTGCAATCTCGAAATAAAAGTTAAAGCGGTTTCGTTAGGTAGTTCGTAGTACAATGTACTAGAGCAGTGGAGCACATCCACTATGGGGTTGAATCCCCCTACTTATTATTCGATTAACTTGGTCATTATGCAGCAATTAAAATGTGTTAAATAACATAAAGTAGATGTCAACATTGCATAGTGAAATTTTAATGTGTAACGTGATGTTAGTTTTAACTTATAACCTCAACTTACTGGCATAAGTCTTGAGAAAGGAAATAAAATATTTTCGAAAGCTTGGCAAAGTAGAAAAGAGTATTCTTTATTAACCCAACAAAATTTGGACCGCATCCTCATAATAAAAAATAAGCTGTTTGTTTTTTAACTAGTCGTCCACTACGTCTACCAGTTTTTTTAAATATATATATACATACATATATATATATATATATATATATATATATATATATACATATATATATATATATATATATATATATATATATATATATATATATATAATATATATATATATATATATATATATATATATATATATATATATATATATATATATATATATATATATATATATATGATTAAATATGATTTGAAGGAAACAACTACTCAGCGGGCAAATACCCCGACCTGCATTGAATTACACCTTCAAATCATGATAGATCGATAGCCAATATCATTTGTCAATTCCTAACCAGACATAGATCGATTTCGAACTTATTTGTTCTCTTCAGTATGCCATAGGCTATGGAACAGACAAACGATAGTGGCCAACCTGCTAGTTATATACCAACTAAGGTGAAGTGAATAGTGGTGAGAGGTATGAAACTTCTCATATGGTCTGAATGCTACTATCCGACCGACATCTTAGATGTCTCTGTGGCGGATAGCGACTTGCATCACAGCAAGTACCGAGAGCGGCGACCCCTAGCCCAGGTGGACTAAACTAATGTGATTAAATATGATTTGAAGGAAACAACTACTCAGCGGGCAAATACCCCGACCTGCATTGAATTACACCTTCAAATCATGATAGATCGATAGCCAATATCATTTGTCAATTCCTAACCAGACATAGATCGATTTCGAACTTATTTGTTCTCTTCAGTATGCCATAGGCTATGGAACAGACAAACGATAGTGGCCAACCTGCTAGTTATATACCAACTAAGGTGAAGTGAATAGTGGTGAGAGGTATGAAACTTCTCATATGGTCTGAATGCTACTATCCGACCGACATCTTAGATGTCTCTGTGGCGGATAGCGACTTGCATCACAGCAAGTACCGAGAGCGGCGACCCCTAGCCCAGGTGGACTAAACTAATGTGATTAAATATGATTTGAAGGAAACAACTACTCAGCGGGCAAATACCCCGACCTGCATTGAATTACACCTTCAAATCATGATAGATCGATAGCCAATATCATTTGTCAATTCCTAACCAGACATAGATCGATTTCGAACTTATTTGTTCTCTTCAGTATGCCATAGGCTATGGAACAGACAAACGATAGTGGCCAACCTGCTAGTTATATACCAACTAAGGTGAAGTGAATAGTGGTGAGAGGTATGAAACTTCTCATATGGTCTGAATGCTACTATCCGACCGACATCTTAGATGTCTCTGTGGCGGATAGCGACTTGCATCACAGCAAGTACCGAGAGCGGCGACCCCTAGCCCAGGTGGACTAAACTAATGTGATTAAATATGATTTGAAGGAAACAACTACTCAGCGGGCAAATACCCCGACCTGCATTGAATTACACCTTCAAATCATGATAGATCGATAGCCAATATCATTTGTCAATTCCTAACCAGACATAGATCGATTTCGAACTTATTTGTTCTCTTCAGTATGCCATAGGCTATGGAACAGACAAACGATAGTGGCCAACCTGCTAGTTATATACCAACTAAGGTGAAGTGAATAGTGGTGAGAGGTATGAAACTTCTCATATGGTCTGAATGCTACTATCCGACCGACATCTTAGATGTCTCTGTGGCGGATAGCGACTTGCATCACAGCAAGTACCGAGAGCGGCGACCCCTAGCCCAGGTGGACTAAACTAATGTGATTAAATATGATTTGAAGGAAACAACTACTCAGCGGGCAAATACCCCGACCTGCATTGAATTACACCTTCAAATCATGATAGATCGATAGCCAATATCATTTGTCAATTCCTAACCAGACATAGATCGATTTCGAACTTATTTGTTCTCTTCAGTATGCCATAGGCTATGGAACAGACAAACGATAGTGGCCAACCTGCTAGTTATATACCAACTAAGGTGAAGTGAATAGTGGTGAGAGGTATGAAACTTCTCATATGGTCTGAATGCTACTATCCGACCGACATCTTAGATGTCTCTGTGGCGGATAGCGACTTGCATCACAGCAAGTACCGAGAGCGGCGACCCCTAGCCCAGGTGGACTAAACTAATGTGATTAAATATGATTTGAAGGAAACAACTACTCAGCGGGCAAATACCCCGACCTGCATTGAATTACACCTTCAAATCATGATAGATCGATAGCCAATATCATTTGTCAATTCCTAACCAGACATAGATCGATTTCGAACTTATTTGTTCTCTTCAGTATGCCATAGGCTATGGAACAGACAAACGATAGTGGCCAACCTGCTAGTTATATACCAACTAAGGTGAAGTGAATAGTGGTGAGAGGTATGAAACTTCTCATATGGTCTGAATGCTACTATCCGACCGACATGTTAGATGTCTCTGTGGCGGATAGCGACTTGCATCACAGCAAGTACCGAGAGCGGCGACCCCTAGCCCAGGTGGACTAAACTAATGTGATTAAATATGATTTGAAGGAAACAACTACTCAGCGGGCAAATACCCCGACCTGCATTGAATTACACCTTCAAATCATGATAGATCGATACTAAAAAAAATAGATATATAATATATATATATATATATATATATATATATATATATATATATATATATATATATATATATATATATATATATATATATATATATATATATATATAGTAGAAAGAATCTTGGGTGAGGCCCGCAGAAAGAAGGAATCCATCAGCATGTGTTTATGACATCAGCACGGCAATAGCTAAGTTGTAAGGATGGGTACAAAGGAAATCACTAACAGTTAGCCAGTCGCTCATTTGTGGCTACAATTGAAAAGCAACGTCTTTACAAGGTGACAGACAAATATTGCCACGGAGGCAACTATAGTTACTTACGTGGAATTGGCTATCGGAAGAGTGTAAAATGATAGAGCATGAAAGATGTTATTACGGAAGAAAAAATCATTGTCTATTATTTTACATTCCCTGGGTAGGGAATTCTACGCAGGTAGCAATAGTGGCCACCGTAGCAAAATTGTCTGTCGCCCTGTAAACACAGGATCTTTCAATTTCAAAAAAAATTTAATCGACATAATTGCGGAGTTATCTCGGACAACGGAATATCCAGCTCTCAAATGAAAACTGATCACATAATATTTAAAACCAAACAAATAGAAAAAATATCTTTCAACTTCAGATCAACATGAAGGCGAATCACATTTAATATATACCCTTTCAATATTATTTTTTTTTATTAAGTAATTTTTAAAGGCCTCAAACGATGTAACGATTTTAGTTAGTTTATTTCAACAATAATTCATAATTAAAAAAATGTTTTTAAAATCCTCAGAAGCGCATCACATAATGTTTGTGTTTTACATAAACATTTTTATTTAGAAGCATGTTTCGTATGAAAACAGGCATTGTAATTAACAGTCGGTATATTTTTGCTTTCAATGATTTTCACTTAGTAAAAATGTAATTTTCATTGTGTATAAATTACATAAAATAAAGCTCGAGAACCGATGCTGAATGCTGGCTTTTAAGTTTTTAGCGAAATTGGATTTCCATCCATTCTTGTTAGTGTTTATTATATTGGGTCAAGTTTTCCTTTTTGACTATTCCTAATTATAATACGTTGTACAAAATATGTATAAATCACTTTATCTAAATACAACTTATTATATACAAAACTAATTTATTCACACGTTTACCGAGTGTCAACGAAATTACTTCATTATGAAAAAAGTTATCGATTTGAAGTTTCAGATGGATACATAGTGTGCCTAGATGTAGAATTCAAGCACAAAAACATCTGACTGATGTTTGAGGTTTGACTGAAAACAATATTAAATTTATTATTTTAAATGGGACTCCCTGTATATCTTTACATTTGTATCATACCCCACACACTAGCACACGCACACGCACACGCACACCCACAAGCACACCCGTACACGCACCCGCACACCCACAAGCACACCCGCACACGCACCCGCACACGTCCGCCCGCACACACGCACGCACGCACGCACCCACGCACGCATGCACCCACGCACGCACGCGCACACGCCCACGCATACGCGCCCACGCGCGCCTACGCCCACACGAATGCACGCACGCACGCACGCACGCATACACACACATATACATGTCTTCAAGTCATTGTGGGGACACAGGATATTTACAATGTTGTGGGGACTTTGAAAGTGTATACGTAGCCATGTTGGTTACGTCATGCTGATTACGCAGGTATTTTTCATTTTACAATACACTCGCTCGTTTTCGAATACACTCCTATAGTTATTGTGGGGACATCTTATATGTAATATAAATTGTGTATACGTGTACCCACTTTAATTGCCAAATAAAACTTGTGTATATGAGTCCCCACAATAAATTTAAAATGGAATGTGTGTAAGTTCCCGCAATAATATATGAGTCTTACTTTTTGTGTATACGATGAAATATTTAGTTTTTTGTAGTTTTTCACTTTACCACAATAATTTTAAGACTTACTTCTAAGATAATCGGTCAGTGAATTATTCGATTACAAGTAATTATTTGATCTCATACTCATTGTGTTATTTTCTGAAAATTGAACTGAACTGATGTCCAGGTTTTTTATTCTAATCTATAACAAATATAGTCAAATAACAAATCTAGCAAACCAAACTATTTAAAATTGACAAACGACAGTATCAACACCAACAGAAGTTGTCCCTCTATAGGTGAACAGCGTAAGTTAATTTGAAGCGTTCGGGTTTCATGTAGAACGGTTCGTGGATCGTTCAGAACTAAGAGAAGTGAGCACCTGGTTCTGCGCAATTGATGTATCGTCCTAGAACTGTTCATATAAACTGTCTCACAGCAGCCAAGAATCTTGTGTCGCAGCTAAGAAGCTTAAGTTAGTTTAAACTTCTTGCATTGTAGCCGCAGGGGCGTGCTCAGATTAGACACTCAAGGTTGTGCCGTTACTATGGCGCTTTCATAAATGATCATTTAATTACATTTTTAAAGTCACTTTTGATATTTTGGACACAAAAAGGAACTAAACGGTCACTAATTATATATGTAACTATTCATAATCACGGTATTATACTGTGCTTTCATATTCATAGTTTTGAAGTTAATTAGGTATTGAAACGGAATTAAATAGTCACGTAGTTTCATGAAAGCAAGTGTCAGAGGTGATACAAAAATTTCTCTAGATGAAAATGTATTATTTTTTTTCATACAGTTGAAATTAATTCGAAATGCAAAGCAGAGGCTATGGTATATACACAAGCTCGCGACTTTAGCACTTCATGTTTATTAAGAAAAACTCAAGTTTATAAAATGTTATGATCGCTTTCCTTCTATTTTATTAATATGTTATTTGTTTAATTTTTCTCTTGGATTTTTTTTAACTGAATAATTTTTTCAATTGTTTGAAAATCTACTATAAATTTAGTTCTACTCAAATTGCATTATAGACCTTATTTTTGCTTGAAAATGTTGGTAAATCATTTATTTTACATACACTGTCTCCCAGGATTGATGCAACAAGAGAGATGTGTTGGACCAAACATTTTTGGATTTGAATGTTATATTTTGGGATAAAGCTTGTCTGATTTAAAACTAACTTTGAGTATGTTTTCGCTTTTGAAAATCAAGAGTACCTTGACAGCTAATAAGAAAACAATTTTTTCTACAACCGAGCGAAAAGTGAAACTTTGCGCTTCCAAAAGAAAGCGCAAAGTTGCACTTTTCCAAGGAGCGAGCGTTTTTTTACTTTGTCGCTCGCCAAGCGACAAAGTAAACGATTAGTTACTATGGAAACCATAACAAAGAAACGTCTAGTGTATCTACGACTTTTGACACAAAAGTAAGCATTGGGGGTATTTGACAGTTCAGATTCCAAAAACATTTAGATTTTGTTATACATAGATATAAATCATAAAATGACAGTATTTAAATAAATAATTAATAGGTACTAAAGCAATTTTTTATTTTATTTTGCAGTAAATACCATTTTAACAAACATTTCTACAAAAACATGTGTAGCGCAAATTGATGCTCACGTTTTGAAATCTGAACTGTCAAATTTGAGGTTATCAATAATTATTAATTTTTACCAAACATTTTTATAAAAACACCGGTTGTAGAAAAAATTCTGTGTGTAATTCGAGCATAAAGTGACGTTACCGCTCTCGCGAGATAGCTGCGCTCAGATACGCGTCGCGCGTCAAACTTCTCGCTCAGAGCGACAATATATTACTTTGCGCTCTTAATATACAAATAGCTATTTTCGTCCGGTAAAATACCTTATCCCTTCATATTGTGGCAAACGTTATTGAGAACATTTGTGTGGATATGAAAGAATACATATGGTCCCATGCAAAATGGCTAGCTGATTAACTTTGATTAAACCGTTGTTTTTCAGATGATACGGTATGTGCTCGAAATACTCAATGTAGCAGATTGATTGTCTCGAAATTATGCTTTACAACATATAACTTTGCATTATACACCCTTAAAACACAATTCCGTATTTCGAGTGGAGACGGTTTTTTAACGTAGGTGGATTTTTCTGAAACAGGGACATCATTTTACATTCTGAACAATTTTTCTTAATAACATTTTGCTATATTACGAACGAATATAAGTTATTTTATCTGACATGAAAATAGTACTTTATTTAAAGAGTCCCTTTACAAAAAACCAAAAATAATCAGTTTTAAACCGCTTAATCCCAAAATATAGAATTCGAATCCAAAGTTTTATATCCAACATACCTTTATTACATCAACCTTGGGACAACACCGTTATAAATACGATGTTGGAAAAGCTAAGTGGAGAAACACTCAAATCGAAGGAGTTCAGCTAAGCTATGATCTAATCGTCATGCGTGATAGGAGTTTTCTATTCTGTTTAGTTGGTTTGTGCATGATTTACTGCTCATGCTTATTTGTTGATAATTATACTCTACGAGTTGAATAGTTTGTTCGTTATTATAGTTTACTTCAGATTTACTGGGCACATAAAAAATGTCGGCGTCTTTGATCTTCACCGCGCCATCAAACACGCCGACATTTTTTATGTGCCCAGTAAATCTGAGGTAAACTATACATGGCAGTGTGTTGATATATTGAAAATCTGCCGATTTTAATTGATAATTTTTCAGACAATAAATTTGGAGTTGAAATATTTTGAAACATCGCCTTCTCTTCGTTACGTCGCCACCTTTATTCATTTTACTTCTGTCGTAAAAGATATAGAGACTTAAAGCAACACCATGCAAGAACGTAAACGTAAATACTTTGACGTAAACATGACAGAGATGATACGGTCGTGACTTTAAAAGTATAGTTATAAAGCATCGTTTGGAACGTAATCACGTATATATACGGGCAGATCGCACGAAGGTCGTTTATTGTTGTTCTGTTGAACTGTATACTACGTAGTTCACTGTCTGTGCGTTTTAACTTAACCTCACTTTTTTTGGATAATTATTAGAATTTTATTTAGAAAATAATAAGGTGCCTATAGGTATGGAAGAAATTGTTAACACCTTTGAATGAGGATAGTGATGATGATGATGGAGTTCAATTCAATTCATAAACTTATTTGAACTGTTGGATTTTACCAAATTCTTGATTTTATCTTTTAAAGTTTTAATAGAAATTAATTTTCCCGTGATTTGTAAGTATATTATTTTTCATTTGGATTGAATTTCATCGTCCAGGGTTCTCGTATGGTTTATGGCACACGATTTCCTTTGTAAGATGTAAATAGTTCTCACTTGTAAAATGAGTTCTTTTATTATTATTCATTACTTGTTTATATAATATAAACAAGTTTATATAATATAAACAAGTTTATATAATGTAAACAAGTTTATATAATATAAACAAGTAATGAATAATTATTGTTAGTCTTTGCTGTTACTTGCGTTCGGTTTCATATTTTGAAATTACCAGTTGTTCGGTTCTAAGTGGATGTTTCCGAAGTCACACTCGGCTCGATATCGCTACGTCTTTGCTATACGTACGTTCACGCAAAGTTACGTCGGACGTAAGTATAAACATACGAAAAATTGCCACTACGCATGCGTAGCTGTCATTCGCTACGTTTTACGTTTACGTTCTTGGTGTTGATTTAAGTCTCTCTTTATTTACACACGATAGTTTACCAAACAAAACCAACTGCGCAAGTTATTTTATATTGTCCAACTATACAACTATAGTTCGCCTGTATGGTTCATTTACGTAGACATATTTAACAAAGCTTCCATTACCGTCGAATGCTCTACTAGTGTACAGTTCAACAGCATGCCGCGACACGAACTGTGCATCTCCGTCTCTAATAGTTAGCTCAAAAGCCTAGCAGCGCTACTATAGCCACAGCTCTTCACAAATAATCGACCACCCTTTGCCGCGAACCTTTTTCCAGCTTTAATCAGTTCTAAGAATTCACATTTAATAATACGTATGCAAATTTTGTTTCGCGCATATGCAGTGAGCTTTCATTACCGTTGAGTGCGCAGATCCTACCATAATAGCTTTCTATTGCGCATCTCAAATGCCCTACTTGTGTATAGTTCAACTGCATGTCAAGACACGAACTGCGCAACTCCATATCTAATAGATAGCTCAAAAGCCCACTGCGCTACTGGTTAGTGGTGCAGTGGGCTTAGTGTGGTTACATTAACTAGTCACAGCTCTTCACAAAGAATTGACCTCCCTTTGCCGCGCATCCCTTTTCAGCTTTAATCAGTTGTAAGAATTCATATTTAATAATAATACGTATGCAAATTTTGTTTCGCGCATGCGCATTTAGCTTCCATTACCGTCGAGTGCGCAGATCCTGCCGTAATAGAATTCTACTGCGCACCTAAAATACCCTACTTGTGTACAGTTAAACTGCATGCCACGACACCAACTGAGCAACTTTATCTATAGTAGTTAGCTCAAAAACCCACTGCGTTACTAGCCACATAAACTAGTCACAGCTCTTTACAAAAAAATTGACCTTCCTTTGCCGCTCATCTCTTTCTAGCTTAAATCAGTTGTAAGAATTCATATTTAATACTACTTATACAAATTTTGTTTCGCACATGCGTATTGAGCTTTCAATATCGTTGAGTGCGCAGATCCCGCAGTAATAGCTTTCTACTGCGCATCGAAAATGCCCTACTTGTGTACAGTTCAACTGCATCTCACGACACAAACTCCATCTCTAATAATTATCTCAAAAGCCCACTGCGCTACTAGCCACATTAACTAGTCACATTTCTTCACAAAGAATCGACCTCTCTTTGCCACGCATTCCTTTCCAGCTTTAATAAGTTGTAAGAATTCACATTTAATAATACGTGTACAAATTTTCCTCCGCCAATACGCATTTTGTTTCGTGCATGCGCATTATATTTTCACATGCGATTTATGGCATGATTTACTCACCTTCAGTAACCTTCAGTGATTTCTAGTAATTTCCTCCGTTAGCTTCCACGGATTATACAATGAACTCGATTTTCTCCTCGCGTCTCTTCCATATTTGTTTTGAACATTTAATATTCGTAATTAAAAGACAAACTTTAACATTCGACCTTACCTTGAATATTTTCCATACCATAATTTAAATGTCCACACAATAATTGGGGGCTATGAATTTCTATACACAATAATATACAAAATGCTGAAACTGCGTTAAAATAATAAACGATGTAGAGGGCGCCACTTCCCAGTAACTGCAAAGTGCCCATAACCATAAGTGAATTAACTAATGTATAGTTGTGTATACAACAGTTCAATTTACCACATTGTGGGGACTATAGAAATGTTCATATAACTTTCGTAAAAGAAGAGATAAAATAATATCGCGTTTGTGTCCCCACTAATTTTGAAGTCCCCACAGTCCTGGTTTTTAGTCGATGAAAAACCCCACAATAAATGCAAGACATACGCACGCACACACACACACACACACACACACACACACACACACACACACACACACACACACACACACACACACACACACACACATCCAGGTGTTTCAATCATTGTGTGGACACCCGTATTTCACCGACAAGTGTGGCCCTCGGAGTTGTCATAAGTGTGTGGTTAGATTTTTCTAGCTGTCAAATTTGCTATCTGTGTCAATCTGATACACTCCCTCCATCTATTACTTTTTGGGCAAACCGACTTGTGGGGCCGGATCCCACTTTTCTGTGAGGAGCAGGTCAGTATCTTATGTGGCCTTACACACATTTACACACAATTATTCCACCATTTTTTTTCAAAACATCTACAATCTCTTTAGTACACTGTTTTATAACTTGTGTCATTCAGGGATCATTCAGTATGTATTAATTTTTTTATTTTTAAACTTCGATTGTGACCGCAATAGTTTGTTTTTCTAGGTTATTTTTTAAGAAGTTTCCTGTTTGGCATTTCAATAGTAAAATGCATTTTTACCCGTGAGGACAAAGCTTATATAGATCTATAATCTTTGGTGAGGAGGCCATATGGATTAATTAAAATAAATTTGAATTGTGTCGACGTGTGTAAGGCCACACAATAGATCCCTTCAGTCTGATGTTACACATTCGTTTTGAAATTTAAACAATAAACTTAATATACTATAAAGAACAACTGTCAGATAAATTTTTCTTAAGGAAACGTGTTATTTACCTTTCGTTAAATAAGTTTATAAATCAATCAATTCTAATATAATGTGATTTACAATACATAACAGGACATGTATATGTGCTGACTGAATGGCTATAAACAAGAGCAATTTAGGTGACTGACTGAATTTGTTGGTTTTGTTTTTGAGCTAGGAAGAAAACTCAAATATAAGAGTTCCCAGAAATTCTAAATATGGAAGCAAAAAACAATTGACCATCAATTAAAGCAGGTATGAATAAAGAACTAAAATACGAAAAAAAAGTTTTTATCACTCAAAAGTGTGAAGGCTAGTTAATAGCCAATATACAGGGTTATTCAGAATTACCGGTCAATACTTCAGGAACTGATATAAACAAAAAATAAAATGGAGTTTGTTACATAGACCACAGTCCTCTACCACATAATAAGGGTGATACAAGCAACCAAATGGGAACTCAGGAAAATCACTTTTTAACGATTACTTCTAAACGGCTTGTAATAAATATCAAATTGTAATTTTAGGTAGGAATAAAGAGTAGTAAACCCCTTTTGAGTGTGTCTTCTGGAATTGACACTACTTTTTTTTTTTGGAGGGTATCCGCCTTTTCTCCCTTATTTTCAAATTTTAAGATAAAAATCGATAACAAAAATTTGTCCTAATTGGTTTTAAAAAGGTATTCTTGTGGATACACAGTAAAATGAGCTATTCTTGAGTTAACTGCTTTTTTGTTCGACTATGTTCATCTCAAGAATTTGCATTTTTTTCGCTTCATAAAAATTAAGACCAACATGATTTGTTATTCTAAAATTTAGATTTATCTCTCTACTGCTATTGAAAAGAAAGTTGAAGAAATTTAAGCATGAGGAACATGTCTTTTATTGTATGGTATTTTAAAAAATGTTTCCTAGATCTGAGACTTTATATTTCATAAATAGTGTTACTATAAAATTGTTTTAAAATAACAGTGACCACATAAAAAAAATAACATCAAAAATACATATAATTCAAAAATCAAAGCTGCGCACAACGACCTCCGTCTTCGTCAATGTATAAATAAGTAATTTTAAATTAATTGTATAAAAAATAATACGCGACTCCATTCAGTGTATCAAAAAAAAATGTAATTTCCCACAAAATAATTTCCAAATGTGGCTGTGCCCAGACATTTACTTTAAACGTATGCTGATGGTGGGTCATTTTTATTGTCTTGGATTTTCGTCAGCCCAAATATGCTCATTGTGAGAACTAAATTTCACTTGCCTGGTAAATGTAGCCTCGTTCGTAAACAGAGTATTATCTAGAAAATCTGGAATAGCTTGAATTCTTTCACTTATTACTATGTAAAACCCAATACGCCGTGACCTATCTCCTAGTAACTGTTTTCGAACTTGTGAATATGAAAGGGATATAACTGCTGCTCCTAGGATACTGGTTCGGAAGATATATATTATAAGAGTTAACTTTCTACTACTAATAGTGGGATCTTCTGATACAAAATCCAATATGTTCTCCTCCACTCCCTCCAGTTCTTACATTTCTTGAGTTCCCTATCTTTCACTTCGTGGTTTTACACTGTCCGCTTCGCGAAGTCATTGTTCTGTTCTTAAAAATATTTTTATGTTTGGAAGATGTCTGCGAAATTTTTTTCTCATAGCTCCTAGTTACAGCAGAGCCATTACTCATACAATCCTCTAGAGATAAAATCATACCTGTTAATTTCGCCGTAATATACCATACATTTTTTACTTAGATAATACTAGTGCTATACAATTTAAGAAACTATATTGACAATAGATGTTAAATTCAGCCTAACACGATAAATCATGTTATTTTTGAAATGAAAATATGCAAATTCTTTGAATGAAACCCGAATAAAAAATTAAATAACTCGGGAATGGCTCTTCGTACCGCATATCAAGAAAAAATACTTATATTGAGCCTATTAGATCAAAAAAATATTTTGCTTGTCGACTTATATTACAATATTTCATTACTTCTGGTTTAGACAGAAATGACAAAAATTATTTATTTTTCTAGTAACCAAATAAACATTTTCAAATTTGATTAATCAACCTTTTTCCAAATTCAGCTTTGAGACATCTCCGTTGAAGTATTTAATCTGCATAAGCTTAATCTCAGATTGATTATTTTAATTATTCCATCAGATAATTTCGTCTTATTTTTTATTATTGAAAAGTGACGCACTCCAGTTATTTCGAAAATATGAACTGAGTGCAGAATAAAATTACACAGTATTAGTCATTTTTACAACTAAGCAATAAAATAATTGCATATATTTTTTTCTACATATTTTATTTGTTCTTTAATTATTTTTCTATTTACATATTATTCAGTTTCATCATAACAAAATATTAAACCAAATTTTAGAATGTTTCTCCATAATTTAAAAATAAAACGACAGTATCGAGTGTGACGATTAAAATAGTCAACTAAATATTAAGCTAAACCTAAATAATCACTTTGATAAATATATCTCAAAACCTGCTTCAGTAATTTTAAAAGGCCACACAGTACATCCATTTTAACACACATCTCAGAGAACGGAAATTAGAAACAAACTATGATTTATATAAAGATAATTGTAGGTGGCAGACCATACAGGGCCCCACAATGTTAGTATTAGTTTGGTTGGAATAACTTATAAAGTGACTTATGGGGACATTTTCTAAAACACATTTTTTTAGGGATAGGGAGGTATCGTAGAGTCGATTAAAATAGGTTAGCCTTGTGTGGCCGTGTGTATGGCCACACAATTCACGAGGGCCACACGTATCATGTTATATTCTGGTGTCTGTCCACAAAATGATGAGGACACTTACGCGCGCGCTCGCGCGCTCGCGCGCCCACACACACACACACACACGCACACACCATCACACCATCACACGCACACACGCACACACACACACACAGAGTAGGTTTTAAAAATCATGTCGTATTTAGTTTTTTAAATATTTATAATAAACCGAAAATAAATGCCTTCTTCTCTCTCACGCTACAAAATCCTAACCTTAAAGGAACGGGAAAGATGGAAAATATTATGACGTCTAATTAATACTAATTGTTAATTGATTTAGACTCAATATTTTCAATATCATTTTATATTATTCATTAGAGAAATCCAATAAAGCAGGCAATAATTAAGCCCTACTTACCTTACAATTTTATTTAAACAACTTTAGTCAAATGTACACAGGTGCACAATCTCAGTTGAAACGCCAAGAAACCATGAAGCTGAATTGGCGGGATGATAGATCGTTAACCACATATATTATAAGTTTGGACTTTGGATTCGGCCCCTGCCACATCACTGAAATCAGTGTAACCAACCTCCGAGTTTCAATTTACCGTATTTGAAGTCAAAAATTAACGTACTTGACACAATTTTTTCTGTACACGTAAAAAAAGCTAATTACCTATGATCTGTGGATGGTTTTAAATTTTTTTCATGAATGTGAATCACTATCGCTGTTACTTAAATTATTGTCAGACCTAATTTTTAATTATTTCCAATAAAATAAAAAACGAGTCACCACTACAACACTACAGAGCAAAACTGACCGCGAATTAGAAACGAATGAATTGAAATAGACAGCTCAAAAAATTCTAAATGTAGAAAACAACAAGTGTTGGCGTGTCCCGTGAGCTAATAGGTTTGTTCAAGCAGACAATTTCTCATAGTTTGCTGACTGTAGAGATGCGATTGTCATTAAAGTTCCGAGATATAAAGATGTATTTACTGGGTTTCATTTACTCTTTACTCGACTCATCAATTTTCTGACGCCATTCTCGTAAACTACACTCTGTAGGGTTAATATTCGAACTTAGCCCTACATTATGGTATGTTCTAGACGTTGAAAAAAAAATTTGTTCACTAATTTTTCATAAAATGAGCCTTTTGTTAATTAACAATTTTTTTTAAAAGTTCGTACTTATATTTCAAGTCGGATAATTTTTTAATTTTTTTTTTTAATTCTATAAGAAATAAAAAAAAAATTTTGACATGTTTATGCATACGGTTGTTTTTGTTGTTTTTCTTCTATCTAAAAAAAATATAAACACATTCGGCGATTGTTTATAACAAATTGTTTATTAAATAAGCAAATAAATTATCAACAAAACACATTTTTTTCCACCTTGTACAAAATTACATATGATTAATTTTAACAATAAAAATTTTTCTTAATAAATAATTAGTTAAAATAATAAAAAAAGTAAAAAAATGATTACAAACAATTAAAAAAATTTTTTAAGAATTTTTTTCCAACTAATAAATATGTAATTAATCTATTTGTTTATAAAATTTGTGTAAACAAATAGCACTAAAAATTTAAATTTTATGTAATCTTATAATATTTTTGTATATAAAAAGAGTAATTATAATAATTATAATTAATTAATTATTAATTAATATTAATAAAAAAATTTTTTCAACCTCTCTTTTTAATTGTTTAGTTCTTTCTTAGCTTAAATAATTAATAACTAATAAACAATAACAATTAATAATATCGTAATGCCATAATCTCATAAAGCATATTTGTCATAAAGTCTCCACGAAGCAACATAAATTTAACAGCGTTTGTTTAACAATTATCCTACTTGAAATATAAACACGAACTCTAACAAAATGTGTTAATTAACAAAACGTTTATTTTATGAAAAATTAGTGAAAAAATTTTTTTTTAGAAATTAAGTGAAATTTTCTCGATTGTACCAGAATTCGATGGCAATCCTATATTTTTGCAAACTTTTATAAACACCTGCATTCATGCCCAGGGCATGACCGTAGACGATCAACGCATTTTATTAACCTTGCACATAAAAAATAAACTTCGCGGTAAAGCCGCAGGAATAGTAAATTCACGCAACCCAAATACATGGGGCGAAATAAAAGCATTACTCGTTGCTCATTTTGGCGATCCACGTGATTTGACCGCCTTAATACAAGACTTACAGCGTGTTCAACAACTACCTAACGAAACCGATTTAACTTTTATTTCGAGATTGCAAACTCACAACACAAAAATGCATGCTGCTGTGCAAAAACAATGCCTCACGCTTGAAAAAAAAACCGCGCTATCTAATTTAATTGAAAATATGACATTAACTACACTATTAACCGGATTAGAACCAAAAATAGGACAAATTGTAAGAGCCGGAGACCCACGAAATATGTTAGATGCGATAAATCGTGTTAAAAGGGAACTTCAGTTATCTTATTTTGAATCTCAAAAATTTACAAATAAAACTGTAAATAAACCTATGCAAAATTTACCAATGCCATCTAATTTTAATAATCAAAAGTTCTGTTCTTATTGTAAGCGAAATGGTCACTCCTTTAACGAGTGCCGTACACGGCAACAATTCACTCCACAAAACCAAAATTTCAGACCTACGTACGCGAGTCACTCAAGACCTAATTTTCAAAATTTTTCTAATCCTCAAAGACATTTTTTGCCACAACAAAATTTCCAACAACCAGGCCCATCGCAACAAAATAGACGTTCTGTAATGAGGCCTAATTCAAATTTTCAAAACAGACCTTTCAATCAACAAAATAGTAATTTTAATCGTCCTAACCCACAAAGGACACATCATGTAAATCTTAACGATTATTATAATCAACAAGAATTTGAAAATACCGATTTTTACAATCAGTATGATAATTATCACGACCAACAATTCGAAGACTATACTCAAAATTACCAATCAAATTTAGATTTTCCTGTTAACCAGCAAGAGAATTATACTGCTAATTCTCAAGATTTGTATGAGAATTATATTACTAATTCCCAAACTTTGCATGATAGTTGTACAGCTAACTCTCAAAATTTATGTGAGGATTATACTGATAATCCTCAGGATTTTCGGACAGATCCGGAGTATCCCACGGGTACTCCAACACAAATCGAACAAATGTCCCACCAAATACAAAATATGAATCTACGAGACCCGGACGAAGAACAATGCTTCACACCGTAAATTCAAAAACTTATATTATATTAAAGACTCTAACAACAATTTCAAAATTTTGATAGATACCGGTGCTGGAATATCCATTTTTAAACCAAATACTTGCAAATCAAAAAGATACCCAGAAAATGTTTTAATTCAAGGCATAACTGATCAAAAATTAATTATTAAAGAATCAATTTTAATTCCGTTTATACCCAGCGATCCCCATAAAGTTTACATTTATAATTTGGATATAGGATTTGATGGACTTTTAGGTTCCGACTTTATGGAACATTACAAATGTGTCGTTGATTTTAAAAATAAACGATTAATAACCAATTTCAAAACTTATCAACTTTTTAAGTTATCAGAAAACTCAGAACCCGTAATCCCCAAGTTATGTCAAAATAAATGTCAAAATTCTATCCGAAACGTAATTTCGATCGAACCTCATACTGAAAAAGTATGCAAATTAAAATGTAACTTAGTTAACACTGACGATATACTGCAAGCGCAGGAAATTGAAAAGGTACGATTACCTAATGCTCTGGTAAAAATAGATGAAAAAGGCGAATTTGTAACAATAGTAATTAACCCAAACGCGATTACTAAAACTATAATTTTTTGCAACTTAAACCTCGAACCAGTCCAAATTTCAAATCAATTTTTAATTTAAATACTCAAAATTCTGACCCATACATACAGACAGACAGAAATTTCCAAATAAAAAATGAATTACGCTTGGACCATCTAAACGAAAAAGAAGCCGAAATAATAACGCAGATTTGCTTAGACTTCCAAGACATATTCTACTTAGAAGGAGATAACCTGACTTTTACAAACGAAATTAAACACGCGATTGACACTAATAATTCTAAACCTATTTTTACAAAATCTTATCGGTATCCCCAAATTCACAAAGAAGAAGTAAAAAAATCAAGTATCAAATATGTTAAATCAGGGTATCATTCAACATTCAATTTCACCTTGGTCCTCCCCTGTTTGGGTAGTTCCAAAAAAACTTGATGCTTCTGGTAAACAAAAATGGCGCATTGTAGTTGACTATCGAAAACTCAACGAAGTAACAGTCGGAGATAAATATCCTTTGCCTAACATATGGGATCTTTTAGACCAGCTTGGAAAATGTCAATATTTCACCACTCTAGATTTGGCATCGGGTTTCCATCAGATCGAAATTAACCCCAAAGACGTTCAAAAAGCTGCTTTTACAGTTGAGAACGGACACTATGAATTCGCACGCATGCCCTTCGGTTTAAGGAATGCTCCATCGACATTTCAAAGAGTGATGGACAATATTTTACTCGGAATTCAAAATGAAAGATGTCTATATGGACGACATTATCGTTTATTCGCCTACCATCCACGAACATATTTCTCGCGTAACCGAGGTATTTAAACGACTTCAAAAGGCTAATTTAAAAATACAACCCGATAAATGCGAATTTCTACGAAAAGAAGTCGCATATTTAGGACATTTAATAACAAAAGACGGTGTAAAACCTAACCCGAGTAAGGTTGACGCTATTTTAAACTTTCCACAACCTACAGATCAAAAAAGAATTAAATCGTTTTTAGGACTTGAAGGTTATTATCGAAGATTTATTCCAAATTTCTCTAAAATCACTAAACCAATGACAAAATTTTTACAAAAAGACGTCCCCTTCAACTTTGATAATGATTGCCAAAATTCATTTGCCGAACTTAAGCAAACATTAACCACGTCACCCATTTTAATTTATCCAAATTTCAATTAACCTTTCGTGTTAACTACGGACGCCAGCGCGTTCGCGATTGGCTCAGTACTCTCGCAGGGACTTATTGGTAAAGATTTACCCATTGCTTATGCTTCTCGAATTTTATGCAATGCTGAAACCAGGTATTCAACCAATGAAAGGGAGCTTCTCGCCATAGTCTGGTCAGTTAAGCACTTTAGACCATACCTAGTAGGTAGAAAGTTCAAACTAATCACAGACCATCGACCACTCACCTGGTTATTTTCCATAAAAGACCCAGGAAGTAGATTAGCACGCTGGCGTTTAAAACTTGAAGAGTACGATTACGAAATCATTTATGAACCTGGTAAAATTAACAAAAATGCGGACGTTTTATCTAGGATAAAAATAAATCATTTTTCGGATTGTTCCAAATTTAATTCGAAAATCTTAGCCGCAAATGAGGATGACACAGACGACGAAGAACACACTAATGACATTACAGACAAACAGATCGCTAATGAATTCGACACTTTTGTTAATTTATATAAAACAAATTCCCTTATCGATTATTCCAAAATTCAATTTTCTAACAAACAATTGTTAGACAGGGAACATATGAATATTATTACATTCTTTCAACAAAATAAATTTGAAGATCTTCATTATAAAATAATCGAAGATATTTTTGAGGAACGCCCTGATTTTCATAATATCCAAATTAATACTGTTTTAAGTAAAACTGTCCGGAAACGGAAATATTTTATCATTCCTTTACCTTTTGATCAGCAATCTGTTAATGAAATTTTATTCTTTACATTATTTAAATATCAAAATGAATTCGACCTTACGCAAACGTATCACGTTGAAAATAATCTAGACTTGCCAGCATTGGAAATGCTCTCATTCATTTTTGCAGAAAAGGATTTAAAATTAGTAATCTGTCAAAATACGGTACAAGTCCCAGATGAAGATCAAATTCCAATTATATTAGACCAAAACCATTCTGGAAAAAATAATTTACACCGCGGAATAAACGAGACCACTCGAAGAATTACGCAAAAATGTAATTGGCGAGGCTTATCTAAAGACATCGAAAATTTTATAAAGAATTGCGAAATTTGTCAAAAGACCAAAGTTTGTCGCAAAAATTTAAGTAATCCATTAGTATCACTGAAACTTCACAAACACCATTCGAGAGAATTAACATCGACATATTTGAATCACCCACACGAAATCACACCCTTACTATTCGCGATGAATTAACCAAATTTACGCAAGCTTATGCACTTCCGGATAAAACCGCTAAATCCGTTGTCAATACCTTGTTACTATATTTCCAACACTATGGTACACCCCTAAAATAATTTGCCACTTCCTATAAAACTATCAAAAGTTCCTCAATACTTGGATATTATCGAGATCCGAGCATTTCAAACTGACTCAAGCTTAATTTTTGTTTTAAACATACCATTGGTAGATCCCCAAACCTATATAGCCTATCAATTATATCCCATTCCGATCCTGGATAATAAAACTAGGTTGCACCACATCTTATCAGTTTTCATAAATATATCGCGAGAGATGATGATTCTTTGATGTTCATACCCATCCCGGATTTAAAAGAATGTCGACAACTCAACATTGGAACCAAATTATGTTCAAACTTGTTCGTCTACCCGATAGACAACACTGCCATCTGTGAAGCTAGGCTTTTCAAAAATCTACGGGTCGTACCCGAAAACTGCCAAACTTCGTTCATTATAATTCAAGGCTACAATGTTCAAAAAATTCAGGAAAAACCTGGTTAATAATCAATGCAGAACCTCTGCATGTTACTATCAACTGTCCAAAGAGAAATTCATCATTACCAAAAATTTCATTTTAAAACTACAACTCAATTGTTATGTTTTCGTTGGTATAAACAAAATCCAAGGCAGCTCAAACGAAATACTAGATGTTAAAGAAAGCATTCACCCTATTCAAATTCCATATGAATGCTGTAACGTACTTCCAGGCAAAACTAAATTACCAAAATTAAAACCGTTAAAACTAAACAATCTAAACACTGAAGACCTCGAGATTGCCAAACATAAATTGGATCAATACTCGAAAGACTTGGATGATTTAATCAATGAACCATTTATTACCAAACACATCTCCTGGTTCACATATTTCATAATAACACTAATTTTTGGACTACTAATTCTCTACATATTTTGTAAATGCAAAACAAGAAGAAGACGCAGATAGCCATCGACGTAACTGCATCACCTCCACCTCCATCAGGATCTAGTAGAACCCTTAGAAGTTTCACCAACATAATCCCCGCAAGGAAACGACCTCCGATTCGTGACGAAGAGGAAAATGAAGCAATAGAACTCACTTAAAAATAAAAAAAACTCTGTGCATTCTGTGTTTTATCGTGGACCTCAATAACTCATTGTGAAGCATATTGCCTCCAGTGAATGTTATCACATAAAAAAAAAATTGTATTCGCTTTTATTTCTATAAAGTTTTGTATTGTATACTAACGTTTTGCATTTTTACCTTCTATATTTAATTTTACTATGTTTTACACTTTTACCTTTTACATTTTATATTTTACGTTTAACATTTTACACTTTGCATTTTGCATTTTGCATTTTACCTTTGCATTTTATATTTTACATTATTAGATAGTGCATTTTACATATTATAATTATTGCACTTTTACGCTCATAATCTACCTTTACATTTTATATTTCAATTCTTATTTTACAATTTGATTTATATTCTAAATTTTGTATTATCCAAAAGTTGTTGTATAAACACCAACTTTTTTTAATAAGGAGGAAGTTGTTATATAATATCTACGCCACTGTATGTTAACTTATACACGACTTTGGCTTCACTTTATATTATCTTAGAGTATCATATTACACCTACGTTACAGATAAAAAATTCTCTCTAAGAATAAATTACAAACTGCTTATTTAGCACTTGCTTTGTTTCAAGTCTGGGAACTGTTGTAAATGCTTATCCAGCATAAACCAAACATATTACAAATTAGCTCACCACATTTGTAAAATCAGTTTTATACTCACTATGTTTTAATAAACATCTTTAATATTCAATTCATTTTATTCATCAAGAGTCAACGTTGACTCTCAATTAAATAAAAAAAGATTTTAAAAAAGTCATTTATGTAAATAAAAATATAAGATATATAATGTCTTATATATATATATATGTATATATATAGTATATATATATATATATATATATATATATATATATATATATATATATATATATATATATATATATATATATATATATATATATATATATATATATATATATATATATATACTCCCTGAGGTTTCTTTAACCCTTATGATATTTGAAGAGCAAGGACTTTTTGAAGGTCGAATTACACCTAGTTTCAAAAGCCGACAATCTCATTATTTATATGCTTTTGCATATAAAGGAAATGTTTTTGTTGAAAAGGTTCATTAGTGGTTAATTCAATTTTTGTGTTTAACCAGGTGGGTCAAACCTAAGTCAGAAGATGCCAGTTGTTCAAATATTTCTGTTACTGATTTTGAAAGTATTATTTGACTGTCCTTTAAAGTACTTTCTGATTGTAGAGAGCAGGTGTCATGTTTCTCAAATCTTTTGTTTAGGTTATCATTTTTAAACTTTGAGACAATAATTATTTTAACACACTGGGATTCTGATTTAGTAACATCCTCCAACTCCCCTTACATTTTCCTTTGGATTCAAAATCATATTAAAACTTTTAGAAAAATCAATGCATAAAATGATGTTATGTCGAATACTCGGTACTATTAAAAATTTTAAAACTTTGGTGACGTTGTTTATTGAAATTGGTAAATCTACAGTGCGATTGTCCATCAGCTGTGGACACTTGTATGTTATTGACTTGATAATTGATTTTTAAAGTGCATGTTTAAGATGTGTTTAAATATAGATTTCCCAAAACACATTGCATCGCCTCGGTATCTAATAAAGCGGGGATATTCATATTGTTTATAGTGACCTCGATATATCGACGTGAGTCATCATTGAGAGATGTGAAAACAGGAGAAATGTGACCATTCTTATAAAAAATTTTGACAGTATTCTGCCCATCTATTATTTTTACTGAACTGAAAATAGTTCATTGGAACTTTAAATTGTTAATCGGGCTTACTTCTTAGTCAGCGTCTGCCAATCTGGACACCGTAGTTATAATGTTTGTTGAGTTACAATTTTGGCATTTAGGTTTATTGACATTTTTCTTTCGCAACCATAACAGAATAATATTTTAGGTTCGTCGCATTTGTTGTAAGCATGACCTATCGTTTCGTATATATGTGTATATATATATATATATATATATATATATATATATATATATATATATATATATATATATATATATATATATATATATTATCACATTTAGCAATATTATAAATTATTTTAAAAGGTTTTTAATTATTTTCATTAGAATAATAAAATGCAGATAAATAGAGCTACAAAAATAGAGTGCAAACGTGCAGTAAAAATAAAAGGTTTAATAAATACAGTAGTATGCATACATTTAAAAATGAACAATTGGAGAAAACAATTTTAATTTAGTTTATAACATATGTGTAGAAGAATTAAGTATTTATTGTTCATATAAAAAAATGTAGTTAGTTATAAGGTATTTGCAAAGCCAAATTGGCCATAAAAATTAAAGAAAAACAAATAAAAAACAAGAAAAAAGGTGTCAAGTTGAAGTCCTGGATCTCCACTGGCAGAGCTGACGAGAGACCTATTGTGTATTTCCTGCCATCGAAAAAGGTGTCACCAATGTAGTCCCATATAAAAATTCACTCCAATCAACTCCAGTAGTATCAAAAGTTGCATAATTTCAGGGAAAAGATTTTACCTATAAAAGAGACAATTGTTATAGTATAAACTTTTAAAAGGGGAAATTTATGAAAATCTAGTATAGAGTCAATGTAATTGAACTTTATATAAAAGTTAAAAAAGCAACAATCAATAAACAGGGGAAAATATTGTAAATTATCTTAAAACTTTCATAACGAAACATAAAAGTGCATGGTCTGTAAAAGTGAATATAAACTGAAATAAAACTTACCAAACAGGGGTCCAGTAATGTGTTTAGATCAATGCCATAATAATTTCTCCAATATTGGGGTTGAAACATAAACATTTCTTGATTTTTGTATGTGTGACAGCATAGTTGAAATATATTTTCATAAAAAAAAAAACTAAACAGGAAATCCATCGATGTGCAAAGACATGCCATTAGGACAAAGAAGAAACTCAGTGCTTCGTGTGTGAGTGGGGGTAGCTCAAGACACAGTGAAAGTGTGGTAAAAGGGTGAAACCAATTTCGACAGCCTACAAAATGTAGAAACAAAAATATTAGTTTTGAGTAAAGATATGTTAACCTAGATATGAAAGATTTGTTATCAGTAGTTATTTAGTTCTAGTTATATAAAAAAAGGAGTTTGTTTAAAATTATAGGGCACTTGTTAAGAAAAATTTAAAAAAAAATGAGATGTGAAAGATAAAAATTTTTATATTGAACGTAACACATGCAAATTTACAGAAAATTCTCAGGAAAGTATCAAGAAAAGTATATTGTATTAAAAAGGCAACAAAAAAGGTAATATAAAAGTTTTTTATTTTCAAAATTAAAAATATTTGACATAAAAAAATAATTTGTCACAACTAGTCAATTTTGAAATTTGGTGATTTTACTATATACAAAATTAAAGTAAGCAGAGAAAACAAGTGATAGTTGGTTGTTATTGATAGAAAAAAGGGAGTTTGAAAATTTTGGGAAATCGAATGCAATGAAATAGAAGAAATATTAAGAAAAGAAAAGGTTAGGAGTAAACTATTGTAAATAGAAGGTTGTAAAATAGGAATTCAAGCCAGAGAAATAAAGTAAAGAAAAAATTTTTGTAAGTACTTACTTGTTATAAGAAATCCAGCTGGCCACAAAGCACAAAATAAAGTAAATAAACTACACAAGTAGAGTAGGAAATTGGAGCGGCCATAGCTGGACATTAAAGTGTGATAACAGCTGAGAACTAAGAAACGACAGGTTGGCCAACTGTAAGGATTGAAAACAAGGTAAAATCGCGAGATATAAAATTTTGGTTGGGGTAATTTAAATTAAAATTATAAATATATTTGTTAAAATTTTAAAAGGAATTATTAAATTAAAAACAACTCCTTTATTGTTTCCTGAAAGTGTTTAGTTTTTTTATGTGTACTGATTTTGCGAATTTAAATTTTGAAATTATACTATAGAAAGAACAAATTTGAACCTGCATCCTGAGTGAGAGTAAAAAGAAAATAAAAAGTAAGTAAAACTTGTAAATTAAAATATGAGCTAGTTTGGGTATACAAGGGCATAAATAAAAAATAAATACAAATTTAAAATAAAAGGCGCCAATCTTCATAAATTTTAATAAACCACAAAATTGTCAATTTTTTACAACTGTTTACTAAAACAAATTCAAAATTTTTACAAATTATATAAATAAAAAAATTAAATAAAAAATACAACAAGACACAAATACTTATCACAAAAAAAAAATATATATATATATATATATATATATATATGTATATATATATATATATATATATATATATATATATATATATATATATATATATATATATATATATATATATATATATATATATATATATATATATATATATATATATATATATATTTTTTTTTTTGTGATAAGTATTTGTGTCTTGTTGTATTTTTTATTTATTTTTTTATTTATATAATTTGTAAAAATTTTGAATTTGTTTTAGTAAACAGTTGTAAAAATTGACAATTTTGTGGTTTATTAAAATTTATGAAGATTGGCGCCTTTATTTTAAATTTGTACTTATTTTTTATTTATGCCCTTGTATACCCAAACTAGCTCATATTTTAATTTACAAGTTTTACTTACTTTTTATTTTCTTTTTACTCTCACTCAGGATGCAGGTTCAAATTTGTTCTTTCTATAGTATAATTTCAAAATTTAAATTCGCAAAATCAGTACACATAAAAAAAAACTAAACACTTTCAGAAAACAATAAAGGAGTTGTTTTTAATTTAATAATTCTTTTAAAATTTTAACAAATATATTTATAATTTTAATTTAAATTACCCCAACCAAAATTTTATATCTCGAGATTTTACCTTGTTTTCAATCCTTACAGTTGGCCAACCTGTCGTTTCTTAGTTCTCAGCTGTTATCACACTTTAATGTCCAGCTATGGCCGCTCCAATTTCCTACTCTACTTGTGTAGTTTATTTACTTTATTTTGTGCTTTGTGGCCAGCTGGATTTCTTATAACAAGTAAGTACTTACAAAAAATTTTTTCTTTTACTTTATTTCTCTGGCTTGAATTCCTATTTTACAACCTTCTATTTACAATAGTTTACTCCTAACCTTTCTTTTCTTAATATTTCTTTTTATTTCATTGCATTCGATTTCCCAAAATTTTCAAACTCCCTTCTTTCTATCAATAACAACCAACTATCACTTGTTTTCTCTGCTTACTTTAATTTTGTATATAGTAAAATCACCAAATTTCAAAATTGACTAGTTGTGACAAATTATTTTTTTATGTCAAATATTTTTAATTTTGAAAATAAAAACTTTTATATTACCTTTTTGTTGCCTTTTTAATACAATATACTTTTCTTGATACTTTCCTGAGAATTTTCTGTAAATTTGCATGTGTTACGTTCAATATAAAAATTTTTATCTTTCACATCTCATTTTTTTTTAAATTTTCTTAACAAGTGCCCTATAATTTTAAACAAACTCCTTTTTATATAACTAGAACTAAATAACTACTGATAACAAATCTTTCATATCTAGGTTAACATATCTTTACTCAAAACTAATATTTTTGTTTCTACATTTTGTAGGCTGTCGAAATTGGTTTCACCCCTTTTACCACACTTTCACTGTGTCTTGAGCTACCCCCACTCACACACGAAGCACTGAGTTTCTTCTTTGTCCTAATGGCATGTCTTTGCACATCGATGGATTTCCTGTTTAGTTTTTTTTTTATGAAAATATATTTCAACTATGCTGTCACACATACAAAAATCAAGAAATGTTTATGTTTCAACCCCAATATTGGAGAAATTATTATGGCATTGATCTAAACACATTACTGGACCCCTGTTTGGTAAGTTTTATTTCAGTTTATATTCACTTTTACAGACCATGCACTTTTTTATGTTTCGTTATGAAAGTTTTAAGATAATTTACAATATTTTCCCCTGTTTATTGATTGTTGCTTTTTTAACTTTTATATAAAGTTCAATTACATTGACTCTATACTAGATTTTCATAAATTTCCCCTTTTAAAAGTTTATACTATAACAATTGTCTCTTTTATAGGTAAAATCTTTCCCCTGAAATTATGCAACTTTTGATACTACTGGAGTTGATTGGAGTGAATTTTTATATGGGACTACATTGGTGACACCTTTTCGATGGCAGGAAATACACAAGAGGTCTCTCGTCAGCTCTGCCAGTGGAGATCCAGGACTTCAACTTGACACCTTTTTCTTGTTTTTTATTTGTTTTTCTTTAATTTTTATGGCCAATTTGGCTTTGCAAATACCTTATAACTAACTACATTTTTTATATGAACAATAAATACTTAATTCTTCTACACATATGTTATAAACTAAATTAAAATTGTTTTCTCAAATTGTTCATTTTTAAATGTATGCATACTACTGTATTTATTAAACCTTTTATTTTTACTGCACGTTTGCACTCTATTTTTGTAGCTCTATTTATCTGCATTTTATTATTCTAATGAAAATAATTAAAAACCTTTTAAAATAATTTATAATATTGCTAAATGTGATAAATATATATATATATATATATATATATATATATATATATATATATATATATATATATATATATATATATATATATATATATATATATATATATACACACATATATACGAAACGATAGGTCATGCTTACAACAAATGCGACGAACCTAAAATATTATTCTGTTATGGTTGCGGAAAGAAAAATGTCAATAAACCTAAATGCCAAAATTGTAACTCAACAAACATTCTAACTACGGTGTCCAGATTGGCAGACGCTGACTAAGAAGTAAGCCCGATTAACAATTTAAAGTTCCAATGAACTATTTTCAGTTCAGTAAAAATAATAGATGGGCAGAATACTGTCAAAATTTTTTATAAGAATGGTCACATTTCTCCTGTTTTCACATCTCTCAATGATGACTCACGTCGATATATCGAGGTCACTATAAACAATATGAATATCCCCGCTTTATTAGATACCGAGGCGATGCAATGTGTTTTGGGAAATCTATATTTAAACACATCTTAAACATGCACTTTAAAATCAATTATCAAGTCAATAACATACAAGTGTCCACAGCTGATGGACAATCGCACTGTAGATTTACCAATTTCAATAAACAACGTCACCAAAGTTTTAAAATTTTTAATAGTACCGAGTATTCGACATAACATCATTTTATGCATTGATTTTTCTAAAAGTTTTAATATGATTTTGAATCCAAAGGAAAATGTAAGGGAGTTGGAGGATGTTACTAAATCAGAATCCCAGTGTGTTAAAATAATTGTGTCTCAAAAGTTTAAAAATGATAACCTAAACAAAAGATTTGAGAAACATGACACCTGCTCTCTACAATCAGAAAGTACTTTAAAGGACAGTCAAATAATACTTTCAAAATCAGTAACAGAAATATTTGAACAACTGGCATCTTCTGACTTAGGTTTGACCCACCTGGTTAAACACAAAATTGAATTAACCACTAATGAACCTTTTCAACAAAAAACATTTCCTTTATATGCAAAAGCATATAAATAATGAGATTGTCGGCTTTTGAAACTAGGTGTAATTCGACCTTCAAAAAGTCCTTGCTCTTCAAATATCATAAGGGTTAAAGAAACCTCAGGGGAGTATAGGCTGTGTTTCAACGGTCATAAACTAAACTCTATTACTAAACCAGCTTCATATCCTTTAACCGATTTAACCAGTATTCTCGATAAGTTACGCGATGCTCATTTTCTAAGTACAATAGACATAAGACAAGCCATTTTTCAGATTAGGTTAACACCAGATAGTTGTGAGAAAATTGCATTTAGAGTTCTAGACCGAGGCTTATACGAATTTGTAAGAATACCGTTTGGTCTCATTTCCAGTGCGCAGAGCCTCCAGCGAGCCATAGATAAACTTTTTGATGCCTCAGATATAGAATCTCATGTTTATGTATATTTAGATGATTTAATAATAGTTAATAATTCTTTTGAAAGCCATATTCATACATTATTAAAAGTTCATGATATTTTAAGATCCGCAAGTTTAGCGATATATTTAAATAAATGTAATTTTTGTAAATCTACTCTTGCACTCTTCGGTTATGTGATGGATAAACACGGGTTGCACACCAACCCAGATAAAGTGGCCGCTATTTGTGAGTATCCCAAACCAAGAAATACCACTTTTTATAGAAGATTTATTAATGATTTTTCAAAGTTAATAGTCCCATTAAATAATTTAATTACAAGTAAAAAGAAGGGTAACAAAATAATATGGTCAGAGGAGGCAAATACTCCTTTTGAAACTCTCAAAGCCTGTCTTGCCTCAGCCCCCCGTATTGGCTAATTCTTATTTTTCAAAAATGTTTACAATCTAAACAGATTCTGGTGACTATGCCTTGGGAGGAATTTTAACTCAAGGAGAAGGGGAAAATTAACATGTAATTACTTATGCCTCTAGAACTTTGACAAAAGCCGAAAGATCGTATACCACCACTGAGCGCGAGCTGTTGGCTATAAAGTTCGGATTTCTAAGTTTCTCCGGTACATACAGGCAACTAAATTCCGTGTTATTACTGATCATTAATCTTTTCTATGGCTTCACCGTTTAAAGAATCCGGTAGGTCGTCTAGCTAGGTGGGCCGCTGACTTTCACAACATGACATTGAGTATATTCATAAATCAGGAAACTTAAACGTGGTACCAGACGCCTTGCGAAGGGCTCCTATATGTGTGGAGGAGATCGTGGTTGAGAATCATGATAAATGGTACGAGAAAATGCTTAAAAAAGTCACGGAAGATCCTAAAAATTATCCTTTGTGGCATGTTAGTGAAAATTCCTTGTATAAACTTATAAATCTAAAACATAACATTCACACTAACAGTAAGCAATGGAAATTGGTAATAATTATGCAAAAATTTCATAACGACCCTTTATTTTCTCATTTTGGTGTAATGAAAACGTTTAATCGAATTACGAAGGAATATTTTTGGCCAGGCCTTAAATCTGACCTACCTGACCTAAATACATTTATAATTGTCAAACATGTAACGAATAAAAATCTTCCCAGTTAAGATATGCAGGACTGATGGTTGCACCTAAAAACATATCACACCCGTTTCAACTTTTATCAATCAAATCAAAAAGTGGAAATGCTTATATATTAGTTGTCGTGGACTGGTTCACGAAGTTTAATTTTATTTTTAAATTAAAAAGGGCTTTGACTAAAAATATTTGCGCTCTACTTGAGGAAAATGTTTTCCTGATATTTGGTATTCCGCAGATCATTGTGGTGGATTAAGCAATTATCAAGTACAGCACGTATGGTATAATGCAAAATATCATCCCCAAACTAATAATACGGAGGGATCAAATAGAATGATAGGCACGGCTATTAGCTCTTACATTAAAACTAACCATCCAGAATGGGATGGGATTTTTATCCCCAAAATTGCTAGTGCCATTAATAATTTTGTACATGAGGTTACTGAATTTTCACCTTCGTTCTTAAATTTCGGCAGACATATACCTATTATAACAGGTGAATTTTATGGCAAGGTATTAACTAGAAACCTTTCTTCCTTTAATTTTGAGAACAGGACCATTATAGTAAACAAATTATGTAAACTACCTCAATCAGCAGGTATCTGAAAAAATTAAATTGTCCTATGAAAGGAACAAAAAGTATCATAAACCAATGAAACGGAATATTGAATTTGAGGAGGGTGACGTGGTGTATAAACACAATTATGTTTTCAGTGACGCAGAAAAGTATTTTTCCGCCAAATTAGCCCCTAAATATGTGAAATGTTCTGTTTTTCGCAAAATATCTCCTATGATATACGAACTACTGGATGAAGATAACAAGAATATCGGGAGATATCATATAAAAGACTTAAAGATTTTGCCTGGTATCATTTCAGCTGATAACCCATTTCAAGGTTCGAGAATTTATCTTAACAAACCTCGCCTCGCGGAAAAATAATTTTGAAAATAATTCTAATAGTAAGTTTCTAAGTATGTAAATGAATTCCTTACCCTGTCCTCGGAGATCTCAGACGACGACGTTCTTTTGCATTAACGTTTAATTTTTTTATTTTTTCAGACAACCTACGTCCGTAGGAGCCTGCTTGTGGTTTTTTAAGGTTAATAAATAAAAAACAATGTAGATTTTTACAGTAAAATCTAATGGGGAGGACCCCTCAAGCCAAAATCCACGGATTATTAAAGCTGTCGAAGAAGTGGACGCCGTCTTCGTGTCTTGGATACCAAAAAATAACCCAGCCTTGTGCGTGGAAAAATTTCTTAGTGACTATTTTACGACTTCTGGAGCCCGTGTGAGATCTATTATCTGTGAAACGTTCAACGAGCAACCGTCCTAAGGGCATTAGATCAGTTGGTGTTTAATAATGGGATTCACACCTGGTTTTAAGTTAATTATTTGTCGTTCGCGGAATGTCCAACAGTATGAATGTAAAAAGTGAAAAACTGTACTTTTAAAATGAATTTAATATCACGATGCTCTCTTGTTGAGTAAATGACAGAAAGCTTAAGACACTTTTCCAACTTGAATTTTAAAACGCCCTATAAACTTAATTAGCTGCAATAATGAATTTGTACATGTTTAGCCAATATTTCATAAAATTTATGTTTTTTGAGTCTTCTCTCTATTTTCGAACATATACAATGTTTTACCTTATCTTATATAATTTGAAAGTATACAACACTCTCAAGTTTTTTCTTTTAATAAACATTAAATGTAAAAACTGAAATTAATCATAATAAACTAATATCGAATATTTTCCGCATTAGCTATTTTTAAACAGTAAATTTTTCGAGGCATGTATTTTGATTTTATCTCTTATGGAATATCCTTCCATTCCTCACAGAGCACAATTGACAATTGATTCAAAGTATGTACAATAGGACTAGATCGGATACCACTCCTCAGTACATCTCAAAGATGTTCTATAAGGTTTATGTCTGGGCTTCTCGCCGACTATTGCCATCGATCAATGCCAATTTCCTCAAGGTAATGAGTAACTATTACTGCAACGTGGGATTGTGCATTATGGTGTATTAAAACAAAATATTCTCCCATAAAAGTGGCAAAAGGAACAATTTATTTTACTAAAATATCACGAATGTTCAGTTGCGGACAATAAAATTGAGGCAATTGTTACATTCTAACAGCAATCAGTATCTGACATTTAAATTTGTCAAAAAAATGGATATAGAAATTATGCCTCATATTAATGAAATAATAAATGCCACTTTTACACTATGCAAGAAGAGCTGTCCCATTTTGTATTCTGCGACCGTATATGTTAGCCATTAGAGACTGCCAAGGTAGTACAGATAATTCTGTAAGATTCGTAGAGAATCCCATCCCAGACCATAACGGATCCTATGTTGAACCTAACTTTTTCAATATCAGACATTGTCTGAATGTTGTACCTTGTGTTCTCCATGCCCCTTGATGCCCATCAGGGCAATTCAATAAAAATCTCCATTCATTGAAAATTATGCTCGAGCCCAATCTCTATTGTTTCACACAGAATACACTTACAAAATTTCGCCAAACTCTATAATGTTGCTGAGGTAATGTTGGCCCAGTGGCTAGTATTCTAGCAAATTAACTTTTATAAACTATTTGTGCACTTGTTATTGCGCCCTCAGCATTTGTATTAAATGCACATATGTTTCCCAGAGATATCTTAAAATATACAGACGACTATATTGACCATTGGCATCGAAGTTTTTCGTGGATGGCCAAAACCAATTCTTTTGTTACGTACGTCGTCCAGTTGCCTCATATCTTCGAATTGCTAGAGTCATCAATCTAGCTACATGCTTAGTAGATATAGGCATTGAAAGCTAAAATCGTGCCTTATTTATTTAAGTACACTACGAAATCAGCACTATTAGCAATAATTATGAATTATGACACCTACGATAGCCATAAATATGGAACTTTGTTTTTTCAAGACCTTGCAAGTTAGTTGTACTGATTATTGAGCCAGTGTGATCTAAGTTAAATAAAGTTTATTATTATTATTATTTTTTTTTTTCGGTTTCCCGATGCCGGTCAGTCCTCCCGTGGCCTCCGACGCCTCACGGGAGTCGCGCCGGCGCATCAACTACAGCTACTCTCCACATTCCGCAGGGTTAGTGACTGTAGATACCAGAATCGTGTGCCCTAAGCAGACGGAGAGAACCCAGAATGACCGCCTTCTGTATTTGACCTGCTAGCCACTCGGCTGGTTTTTGGCAGGCCGGTATGATCTTCAGTTCCGAGAGCAGCGTAGGCTTTATCCCTCCGAGTACACCGATAATAAGGACGACCATTTTGACCGAGTAGCCTGGGTACAGCACTTGGAGCTCGTACCGGAGATCGTGATATTTGGTCCGTTTCTCCTCCTCCTTCAAGGTGATGTTTCTCTCCGCAGGTGCCGAGAACTAGATGACATACATCACCTTGAGTTGATGGTCGAGGAGGACTATGTCAGGCTTGTTGGCTTGGATTAGCCTGACAGTCGGGAACGAGTAGTTACAGTAAATCCGGCATTTCTCGTTCTCGACAACGGACTCAATATCTCCGGGGACGTAAGGCAGCACTGGTGTCTGGTCTACCCCGTACGAGTGCCTTAGATGGTAGTATAGCACTCGTAAGGCCACGTTATGTCGGTGGATGTAGGCCGACATCGCATATATGGGGCATGCAGAAAATAAATGCATGAGCGATTCCGGCGCCTGATGGCAGGTCCTGCAGTTGATATCAGGAACCTCTACACGCCACACGCGGCTACGGTAGACCAAGGTGTTGATAACACCATCTTGGCAGGCCATAATGAATCCCTCGGTCTCTGACTTAAGCCCTGCTGACCTTAGAAAGGCGAAGGTCAGCCTGGTCGATAAATCCAGTGTTTCGATGTTCTTATAGAAGACACCGTGCTGGGGTTTATCGACGTGCTGCCGAAACAGATTTTCCTGTTCGGCAGCTCTTATTCGGGCTTTCAGACGATTTGGCTGTAGTTCGGTGACTGACTCAACATCAGCACCTCGCCGGCCTCCTCGCCTGATGTCAAATGCGAGACCGAGTTCATCTGCGGCTCTTTTTGCTGCCTTGAACAATCCTGCTCCCACTCCTACAGTTTCGTGATGTTTTACGAACCACAAGAGGGGATCTGAGCTCCTGAGTATGTTACATGCCATACTCAGTACTACTCTGCCATGCGTACACTCCAGGCTCAACAGTCCTCGGCCCCCCCGTTGACGTGGGAGGTACACACTGCAACACCCCCCGTCCAATTGTTGGCATAACACAATAAGCTGGGGGTTGTACTTATTGACCGGTAGCTCAGTGAGCAGGTCGTGAATAAGGGCTTAGATTGATTTGAGTTATCACCAAAATCTAGGCTGGGCGCCAGGACTTTTGCAAGTACGAAATAATTAAAATTTTACTTTAAAAGGTAAAGATAATGTTAAAACTTGAATTCGGTTGGTAAGGAAGTTGAATCAAAAGATATTATTTTATAAAAAGTATAATCAAGACTAGCATATGTACACAATATTTACAAGTCAAAACAATTAATTGGGATTGAAGACCAAAAACTAACCAACAAAAATGATATGTGAAAGAGAAAAAAAATGAAAAATGAAATGCCTGATCTCTCACAAATTTCTTCTGACCAAATGTAAATGTTTACTGGGGACGAAGATCTTATGTATTTCCAATGGGTTAGTCCAGCGAAGAATCCACCAACGGCTATGCTCTTAATGGGTTCGGTGTCAATTTGACTCACCACTGTCAGTACTGCAGTTACCCTTGAGAAAAAATGCCAGTTGTGTAAAATATCGTTTTTCTGCTCCACCCAGTATATAATGATCAGTTCGATCCACCAGTTATCCTCTTCTCATGGTCCAGGTATTAACATAAAAAGGGGAGAGTTTTATGAGATCAGTATTACAGGCAAAAGAAAGTTAAAAGCTGTGACGTTTGATTTGTCCAGCTACGCAGACAAAATATGAGTTAACACAAATTTACAGAGTAAACTGCAAACTAAACAAATTAGGATCGATATCCTACAATATTTTAGGAAGTTGAAGACTTAAACTAGCTTAAGTATCAATAAAAGTTACGTTAAATAGACAAAATAGTAGTCCAACAAATAAACTAGGTGTAGCTACGATAATCAACAAGTGAAATAGGTATTCACTAAATGTTAAGATATTTTTGTACTAAAAGAAGTTAATCTTCAAGAAAATAGAATTTGGAATGTCTGTGTACAGACAGTCAACTAGAAAGATAACGTAAATAAATATTTGCTAAATATAAAACAATATGATAGTTTTCAACTTAAAGGTAACGGTAAATTAAATCATTTATTAGTTCCTCGGAGAGAGGTTCTAATAAATTGCAGATAAAGTTAAATAAAGATATATACATGACTATATGTTTACGTTAGATAATTAAAAGTTAATCAAGTGCCAGATTACTAGGCAGGTATCTTTGCCAGAGAACTAGGCAAAGTTCCACTAGAGTAGCATTCCTAACTAAATACTAAGAAAAGTTCAAATTCGATATTTTAAATTTAGAAAAAACCTTACGTTACTGAGGTCTGGTTGATAAATATATGCACTGATATAAAATAATCCACCACAAAACAAATGCACCAAATTAGATAATTTTCACAATTTTCACAGGTTATAAACAAATAGGTTTGGTCCAACCAGGTGTACCAATCTCCAAATGTCACCAGTCACCACTTTCAGAGTGCTACCAACGTAGCTAAGTGACCTAAAACATCAACAGGCAAAGACAGAACATAACTAACTACGATACAAAATGGCGACATCCGTTGCCAAGTAAATATAAAATTTACAATAACCGAAAGTTAGTTTAAATTAACACACGAAATTATTACAATATCAAAGTGATATTAGATAAATTGCCAGCAAGGCACGATAAATTGATACTAATCAATATTAATGATGGCTGTTCCAAAGAACAACCAAGGTGAACTGATCACCGAAAAGCAAATTCTCCCAAGGCGTAAATTAAGATAATTACGGTACAATACTATTATGAAAATTACCTCAAAGGTACTTTAAATCAATATAGCAACTTTTTAAATAATGATTAGCATAAAATCACAAGATAACACCAGAAAACATATAAATTTTACCAGACCGCAGAATTATAGATGATTTCCATTTGAACGCTGCACTAGTAAGAAGAAAGTAGCATCGTAGTATTCTGCTACCTAAACTCGATTATAGTTTGGAAAGAGACAGACATTTGAGAGTGGAGGATGAGCAATAAAGATAGATGGATATTTAGTGCAAAAATCTGCAAAATCAACTGTTCCAGTAGAAATCAGTGGCCCCATCTAGACTAGACTGGCAGAAACTTAATTCATCGTGGAACACAACACACTGGAATGAAATAGCTTGCAATTTCGTTACAACACGAGGAACGGACGATCTAGGATGAATACTTTTGTGAATGTGATGCTCTGGATGCATTTCGCACCAAAGTGCATGCATTCGCGCCATGTATCCCCTTCACTCAGGTTCGCTACTCTCGCGGCAGGTCAGCAAGTCATCCCGAAGTTCCCTCGTTCACTTAAAGCGTCCATGTGCAATAGCATTGTCGTCATCGTTAGGACCGTCCGGTAAGGCCCCTCCCATCTGTCCTTGACCTCCATCCGACTGAGGTCGAATGTGAGGGGCCCTTCTAAGGTTATATGTAACCCATAGCAGTAAGAGTACCAGGGTGGTTAGCCCTGGTACTCCCGGCGGGCAGTTATCAGGCAGAGTTGCCTCTGCCTGTCCAGGGTGCACCAACGTGGAGGTTATTATTATTATTTTTTTTTTGTTGCCCGACGCTGGACAGTCCTCCCGTGGCCTCCGACGCCTCACGGGAGTCGCGCCAGCACATTAACCTCAGCCACTCCCCACATCCCGCAGGGTTAGTGACTGTGGGCGCCGGCACTACTCGTTCTCGACAACGGACTCAATATCTCCGGGGACGTAAGGCAGCACTGGTGTCTGGTCTACCCCGTACGAGTGCCTTAGATGGTAGTATAGCACTCGTACCACCACATTATGCCGGTGGATGTAGACCGAAATCGCATATATAGGGCATGCAGATAGTAAGTGCATGAGCGATTCCGGCGCCTGATGGCAGGTCCTGCAGTTGATATCAGGAACCTCTACACGCCACACGCGGCTACGGTAGACCAAGGTGTTGATAACACCATCTTGACAGGCCATAATGAATCCCTCGGTCTCCGACTTAAGCCCTGCTGACCTTAGAAAGGCGAAGGTCAGCCTGGTCGATAAACCCAGTGTTTCGATGTTCTTATAGAAGACACCATGCTGGGGTTTATCGACGTGCTGCCGAAACAGATTTTCCTGTTCGGCAGCTCTAATTCGGGCTTTCAGACGATTTGGCTGAAGTTCGGTGACTGACTCAACATCAGCACCTCGCCGGCCTCCTCGCCTGATGTCAAATGCGAGACCGAGTTCATCTGCGGCTCTTTTTGCTGCCTTGAACAATCCTGCTCCCACTCCTACAGTTTCGTGATGTTTTACGAACCGCAAGAGGGGATCTGAGCTCCCTGAGTATGTTACATGCCATACTCAGAACTACTCTGCCATGCGTACACTCCAGGCTCAAGAGTCCTCGGCCCCCCCCCGTTGACGTGGGAGGTACACACGAGGAACGGACGATCTAGGATGAATACTTCTGTGAATATTCATCATCTTGCGGGTATCTGTCTAATTGACGCAGCTCATCTACCCTCCACTTTACTACTCCGAAGGAGTAGAGCAGAATCGGAACGGCAAGCATATTAGTTGCAGACACCTTGTTCTTCCCCGAAAGTTCGAAAGACCAAATCTTTCGGAGGCGGTGTCTGTACTTGCCGCGGAGAGAATCTTTTATTTGTGATACATCCTGGATGTGCCTTTGTTGCACACCCAGATATGTATAGGTCTCTCCGGCATCCAGATGTCTTAGGATGCTTCCGTCTGCGAGCTGCGCATCTTCAGAGAATTCCCCGCATCGTCCTCTCTTGAGGTGGACGACTGCACATTTGTCCAACCCGAACTCCATACCAATTGCCCGCGTATATTTTTCGACCACCCTAAGAGCGTTTTGTAGTTCGCGCTCTCCGGAGGCATAAAGTTTAAGGTCATCCATATAAAATAGGTGGGTGACCTTATGCCTCCGGTCGCTGGGTGGCCCACATTGATATCCACGGGTTTGGCGGAGCCCAACAGACAACGGCAGCAGTGAGATGCAGAAGAGGAGAGGACTCAGGGAGTCACCCTGGAAAACTCCTCTCCTAAATGCCACCTGCCCTGTCGTGACCCGCTGTGCACCTGATGTTATGGTGAAGCGGGTCTTCCAGAGCGGCAGCAGCTGTTCGATGCATCTCACTAATGGTGCTGGTACCGCAAGACATTCGAGCAAGTACAACAATAGCTCATGCGATGTTGTATCAAATGCCTTGCGGTAATCAATCCAGGCCATCGATAGATTCCGCTTGTATTGCACAGAATCCTGTGTAATACAGCGCAGCGGGTCTATCAGCAGGCTGTCCTTGCAACCTGCCATGCCCTTCTTGGCACCACGCTGTTCGTGTATCTGCTGGAAGACCGGATCAACAGACCTCAGCGTCCTAGCATACAAGATACGTGTAAATATCTTGTAGCAGGAGTTAAGGCAAGTGATCGGCCTATAATTCCTCGGGTCGGAAAGATCCCCCTTTTTGGAGATTAGCACAGTACGTCCCTCGACGAACCAGTCCGGAATCTGCTGCCCCTCGTTCAACCATGAGTTGAAAACTCGCGCCAGACGGCGGTGAGTGGAAGGAAATTTCTTCCACCACCAGTTGTTAATGCCGTCTGGGCCCGGGGCAGCGAAGTTCTTGGTACCAACAAGTGCTTGTTGGACTTCCTCCGTACTGATTGCCGGGCACACTTCTTCTGGCTCTTCAAGATGTCTGTGACACAGAGCCTCGAAGTGTGCAATTGATGGAGTGTCGCTATTGAATGGACGCGGCGTTTCGTAGATTCCCTTCCAGAAGGTTTCGACATCTTCTACAGTCGGCGGATTCTCGACAACACGCTGTGGCTCTTGAAAGAGGCGGGAAGGATTCGTACGGAACAAATTGTTTTGTTCCATACTCCTCACCCGCCTCTTCAATGTTTTCTTTATCGCCATGAGCGCTCGGATCCTATCTAGACAGTGCTGCTTGATGGTAAGCATCACTGTCAGATTTAGAGTATGGTGTTGACGTCTTAATCCGGCAGCTATGCGCCGGATCCTGGGAGTAAAAATTCTACCAGTCGTCTTATATTTCACCACACTCTGGATCCGAGAAGCGTGTTGTCTGGCCGACTGTATCTTGCCTTCGATTTTTTGTACACGCCGCTTGGCTTTCTCGACCCCGTGATTGGTTGACCTCTCACGGGGGACGAGTTGTTTCGCGGCGTTGTACACGGCACAGTTGATTTGCCATTTGCCATTATTCTTATTATTATTATTATTATTATATACGAGTATGTTTAGAAATTGCATATCTTCCAAAAAAAGGCAGCTAGAGAGGTTAATAAAAGCACAGAAATTTTAGGAAATATTGGCCAAAGTAGTGGAGCATATCCAAATTCATTAATGAATCGAATTTAGTTCATATAATGTTTTAAATTTAAGAACAAAAAGTTACTTAGGTTTTCTGTCATTTACACGATGGTCATAAGCTACGGAAATAAAGAACCAATATTTTACGGATGGAAACAGCTTCAAATTTAAGAAAAAATCGGTTACTTGGTTATAAAGTTACAGCAAATCAAAATGAAGCGAAATTTTAGGTGTGCCCCTTTCTTTGGTTTTGGATGTACTAATTTACAAAATTATAAGTTTGTTTCTCACAAATCATCCTTAGATATAAATTATAAAGTTTGGGTCCAATAATATTTTTTGGGATTGTAATGAGCTGTTTCCAAAAATGGAAAAATCAATTTTCTATTTGCATAGTATGAGGATTATACTAAGTCTTGCAACTATTTAGCAATGGCATTAAACTAGATCACTGTACAAAAGGTATAATTAAATTTAAATTTGTAACTACTATAACTGAAAATTACATTTGCAACTAGATTCACTTAGTTCATGTTCAAATATAACATAAACCAGTATACTTATTCTTAATCTGGAGTTTAAATTAAAAACTCAAACTAAATTTCTTTAATATATTCACGAGAGTCTGAGCAGAGTTTAGTAAGTTGGATGTCTGGGTTACCCTACTACTATTCAACCATTGTGTCAAGTATTTTTGGAGAGTCATTATTGGAAATTTTAATTGTATTCATTTAATTACAATAGTTTGCAGTATGCTTCAAACCGCGAGCTTGTTATTAAGAGAGAGCTTTAATTGAAATTTCATTTTAATTGAGGGTGTTTCGTATATTGCAAAAAAATCTCATCTATTGTGCTATATTCTAATTGTCTTTAAAATAATTAGTACCTTTTGTTTGCATTGTAAATTATTTGCATACATTGGAGATAATAGCTAGTAAATTAATTTATAATTTGCAGTATTACAGTCATGGCACATAAAATATGTAAAGAATTTTATAGGTGGTGTATTCAAACCATATAATGATGTAACATGTAAGTGTTAACACACTAAATACACATATTTTTTTAATAATCCTAATAACGGGTCTTCATAAATGATCGTACACCACGTGACAAATTAGTTACCTATAACAACCTAGTCGAGTCGTACCGTCAGCAAAAGATGGCAACTATTCTTTAGGCACACACGTGCAAAAATCCTCAAAGAATATTGCCGTAATATGAAAGACACAAAATCGCAAATTAAAAGGTACCATTTGCGATCATTTATGAAGGCTCTGTATATGCACATACACGTACATTTTTAAATTTTACCAAATTGTCAACATATTAAAATTGGCCTTGAAAATAAGTACTACTACCTCTACTTTAAATGATCAGAAGTGCTGGTATCCATGTATTACTTGTGCTATGGCATACTAAGCTTATAATTGAAACAGGAGAGTTCAACGGTATTGAAATAATATATATATATATATATATATGTTAAATTCGTTTTCCGGGTATACTCCCGCGTAGGTGATAGGCCCCGAGAGGGACCGTGGTTGTCTGAACGACGTTTCGGCAGAATCTCATCTGCCATCTTCGGGTTCTAACAGATAACTGCTTACTGCGGCTTCTGGTAACTCGAACATTTTCAGTTCGAGTTACCAGAAGCCGCAGTAAGCAGTTATCTGTTAGAACCTGAAGATGGCAGATGAGATTCTGCCGAAACGTCGTTCAGACAACCACGGTCCCTCTCGGGGCCTATCACCTACGCGGGAGTATACCCGGAAAACGAATTTAACATTCACCACCCGCGAAAACCTGAAAAACAACATATATATATATATATATATATATATATATATATATATATATATATATATATGTATATATATATATGTATATATATATATATATACCGGGTGTCCCAGCCTCGCGTCGGCCAAATGTCCTGGCTCTCTTATAAGAGATATCGAAAAATTTAAAAAACGGGGTGATAGAGGGCGCAAAGGTACATAGCCTAAAAAATATTTTGAAATATACAGGGTGATCCATTGAGGCGTGACGATATAAACTTATGTTTTTTTTAAATGGAACACTAGGTATATTATTACATATTTGAATTCTACTTTTAAAGACGACTCAAGCGATATGCCACTTGATGGGTCTGCGATGGGTCGGTACCATAATATGGGTGAGTTTGTACCAAAAACATGCCAACTTTGTGAGCTCACTGTGACGTAATGGAAGGACATTTTGAGATCTAGATTATGTCAAAAATTGTCAAACACCCTGTAGTTTACGCTACTTTTATCGGATCTAACGAAATCGGTCATTTTATACCGGGTGAGTCAGGAAACGCCAAAACTACTTTTTTCTCATTTTTTTCAAATGGAACGCCCTGTATATTATGACACCAAAGGAAAGCCCTTTGAAAGAGCTTTCCACTGATATAAAGGTTCAAGGGTCTATCTATCATGGGTGCCAAGAATTTGATGGCAAAGTGGCACAATTCGAGGTTTATTAAAAAATTACGCTCAATTTTCAATTGTTTTGTGAATTTTCGCTTAAATCGGCGCTTTTCAGTAAGAAAATTTCAAAAATAATTATCCTTATACTCGGAGAAAAATACCGTACTTCAGTGCAGAAAAATACTTAAGTATAAAATAGTCAACGCCTGATAAATTTAATTTTTTTTTCTGAAATGCGTATATAAATTCATGTCATGACAAGTCTTTTCTAGCCCGACGTAATTTTGTCGCGAAATGATTTATTATTTTAGAACGGTGCTTAATAAAACGTAGCTTTTCGTAGTATTTTTTTCTCAGCTTTAAAATGGTGTAATTCATTCTTCTAAAATAAGACCAAAAAATACTTTTATTTTCAATTCAATGAAAGATAGTAAAATTTTTGTTAAGTTTGGAAAGCTGTTGTTCCACGTACTATCATCGAAAGAATAAATAAAAAAAAATTGTAGAGAATTTCAAATTGCTTCCAACTTTCAATTTATCGAAATAAATTCAAAAAAATCAAGTAGGTACCTGTCATAAAAGTACCAGTCTTGTCAATAATTTACTTTATTGTTGTAAAATTTCGAGTGTTGATATTTTTCTTAGTATAAACGAACGAGTAACAATGAAATTCACCCAACAAGAGTTAACTGATATGATATATTGTTTGGGAGAAGTTGATAGGAATTGCTTATTGGCATCAAGGATTTATGGAATGAAATACCCCGAGAGACGAACCCCTGATCCCAACTCATTCAAAAACTTGAGAGAAAGATTTGAGGACACTGGTAATGTGTGTTATACCAAAAGAAAATTGAGGAACATGGTTGTAAATAATGAAGAACACGAATTGACAGTTTTGCTTCACGTGCAAGAGAATCCTCACATAAGTTGTCGTGAAATTGAACAACAAACCGATGTAAGTAAAACTTCTGTAAATCGTATCATCAATAAATACAAATATCACCCCTATCACATTCAACTACACCAAGACCTTTATGGGGAAGATTTTCAAAATCGTATTAATTTCTGCAATATAATGCTAAATAAAATTAACGAAGATGCCCAATTTTTATCAAAGGTTTTATTTACCGATGAAGCTACCTTTCGCAGTAATGGGACAGTAAATCGCTATAACATGCATTATTATGCGACTGAAAACCCGCACTGGGTCAGGCAAGTGGATCACCAAAATCGATGGTCAATTAATGTATGGGGTGGTATATTAGACAACTATGTCATTGGACCGTGGTTTTTTGAGGATGGGGCATTAAATGGCCGAAGATATCACAATTTCTTGCGTTTGAATTTAGAGGGGCTGCTTCAAGATGTAGATGAAGACGTTAGAGAGAACATGTGGTTCCAGCACGACGGTGCACCCCCACATAACCATCGAATAGTAAAAGATTTTTTAACTAATTGGAGAGGGGAACAATGGATTGGTCGTGGAGGACCCATAAGATGGCCGGCACGGTCTCCAGACCTAACTCCTTTGGATTTTTTCCTATGGGGTTATGTGAAGCAGGAGGTCTACAGGGTGAGGCCCACAACCAGGGAGGATATGCAGGAAAGAATCGCTGCAACATTTCGCAATGTCTCAATAGCTACACTAGCCGATGTTCGAAGAACAACTGAAAATCGTTTACAACTGTGTATCAGGGAGAATGGGAACATTTTTGAACATTTAGTTTAATTTCCAGTGCTTCCACCCAGTTTCTTTCCAAATAAAGTTTTCGTTTCCTCTCTTTCTTGATTTTTTTTTTGTCTGCAGAGAACTATCATGGTGCAGATAAGTTGATATCATTATTTTCGAAATTGTCTTACTGAAAAGAGCCGATTTCAGCGAAAATTCACAAAACAATTGAAAATTGAGCGTAATTTTTTAATAAACCTCGAATTGTGCCACTTTGCCATCAAATTCTTGGCACCCATGATAGATAGACCCTTGAACCTTTACATCAGTGGAAAGCTCTTTCAAAGGGCTTTCCTTTGGTGTCATAATATACAGGGCGTTCCATTTGAAAAAAATGAGAAAAAGTAGTTTTGGCGTTTCCTGACTCACCCGGTATAAAATGACCGATTTCGTTAGATCCGATAAAAGTAGCGTAAACTACAGGGTGTTTGACAATTTTTGACATAATCTAGATCTCAAAATGTCCTTTCATTACGTCACAGTGAGCTCACAAAGTTGGCATGTTTTTGGTACAAACTCACCCATATTATGGTACCGACCCATCGCAGACCCATCAAGTGGCATATCGCTTGAGTCGTCTTTAAAAGTAGAATTCAAATATGTAATAATATACCTAGTGTTCCATTTAAAAAAACATAAGTTTATATCGTCACGCCTCAATGGATCACCCTGTATATTTAAAAATATTTTTAAACTATGCACGTTTGCGCCCTCTATCACCCCGTTTTTGAAATTTTTCGATATCTCTTATAAGAGAGCCAGGACATTTGGCCGACGCGAGGCTGGGACACCCGGTATATATATATGTATATATATATATATATATATATATATATATATATATGTATATATATATATATATATATATGTATATATATATATATATGTATATATACATATATATACAGGGTGGGCCAATGGGCCAATAGTGTCTGGACGGAAGATAGCTCGTTTATTCGAGGTGATAGAAAAAAACTTTTTATATAAAAACTGTTCAGTTATCAAAATTCCAAATCACAAAAATATTTTGATTTATACAAGATGTTCTGTTTACGTTGGGCAGTAACCAACTCTGTTAAGTTAAATAGGACACCCTATATATTAGTGTATATTTTATTAGAGAACATTAAGAGCTCTCCAATGAACTACCATAACATGTATTTCTTTTCATTAGTTTAAGAGATATTTGAAATTTTGTCGAAATTTTAACAGATAAACACCTTTATGATACACGTTGTATATTTTTAATTTGTAACAATTTTAAACTTTGTATTACGGCAATTGATTAACCTAGGAAAGAGCTCTCAAATCATGTATCCGAATTTGTGATTTTGTCTACAGGATGTTCATAATTCTATGATGAACTTGAAGATTTAAAAACCTCGATAACTCTTTTATTTTAAATGGAACACCCTGTATATTATTTCCTATTCTGAAAGCCGTTTTGCTACGCTTTCCAATGATACTATATTTGATATAGCTGAAAACAGCAGTTATTCAGTAATTTGAGATAATTTGAAAATTTTTTCATATTCCGATTTTGCACCAGCATTTCATATTAATTTAAAAAAACTAGTTCAAAACTATAAAGGTACACCTTAGATATTTTTTTATTATTAAAAAAAAAATAGTAACTAGGTTTATACTTCTGTAAAATAATACATTAAATATAAAATAAACATAACAGAAATTAGACAATCCCCAAATCCATCCAAAGCCGAAACTGCACGGGAGGGGATGTTACACAATTGAAAAAACGAACACGCACAACCATTCCCTTCGACATTGCCAGTGTTGATGCAGGAGTTCGAACCCGGGAGTCGAAATAACACAATAATCTAGCTACGATTGTCACTTAATGCGCTAGCCCACTCTGCCATCGACCCGCCATTACGTATTTTTAATAGCTAAACTAGACAAAAATTACTCACAAAATGTATTTAAATTAAAGCAAAATAAACAATTAAAGAAAACAAACAAAAAATTAAAATTAAAGCAAGTGTTCATAGTGCCAACCATGTTGCTCAATACAAATCTGGACTCTGCGGCAAAAAGACTCTCTAACGTTAGCCATCATTTGAGGTGTAATTGACGCAAATGCTTCCTTTATTCTCCTTTTCATATCTTCAGGAGTAGTGGGAGGTTCTTGATATACTTTTTCTTTAACGTATCCCCATAAAAAAAGTCCGGTGGGGTAATGTCCGGTGATCTAGGAGGCCAGCTTACTGGTCCACCACGTCCAATTCATTTATTTGGGAATGTTTGATTCAGCCATTCCCTAACGGCAACTGCATAATGTGGTGGCGCTCCATCTTGTTGATACCAGATATCTTGTCGTACTATATCCGGAATATGGTCTAACAGTTGGGGAAAATTATTCTGTAGAAAATCTAAATATTTTGGGCCAGGGTGCCTTCAAAAAAATTCAGATCAATTACAAAATCACCAATTACTCCTCCCCAAACGTGGGGACCATCTATGATTCTGATCTGATTATTTACAGTGCGCAAAAAATGTGGATTTTCATCGGAATAATAATGAAAATTGTGCCTATTTACACTTCCATTGTTGTGAAACGTTGCTTCATCTGAGAACATAACTTTATTAAGAAAATCTTGCTCTTCATTCATCTTTGCTGTTACCCAGTGGCAAAAATGCTCACGTTTTTCAAAATCTACTTGATCTAGCTCTTGATGCAACTGTACATGGTATGGATGATATCTATTTTTTTTAATGACTCTTCTTACAGTTGTCCTGCTTATGCCAAGTTCAGTACTTAATTGCCTCGTAGTGGAATGTGAATTTCCACAATCGCGGTCATCACTGTAAATTCATTTTCTTCAGTTAATGCAGTTTTTTCTCGTATGTTTTGCATATTCTACACTTCCTGTATTATCAAATCTTCCAGAAAGGCTTCTGAATGATTCTTCTCTCGGGCATCGCCTTTCTGGATATCGCTCTTTATACACCCTACTGGCTAACAAAGAATTTTTTGTGACACTCATCCAAAATATACCCCATATCAATTAATTCTTCTCTTGAAAAATTCATGTTGTAAACTAGTTTCTTGTAAAGTACACTAACTATGCCATTTAGAAAGAAGCTGTCAATTAAAATAAGTGATTGTTTTCCACGGCACCCTTTGTTTTAACAGGAAAATCAAATGATTCTTAGGAATTAAAATAACAAACGATACTAAAAGATCCCATTTAAAAAAAAAGGTTTTTTTTTAAATTCCTAACCGAAAAATATCTAATGTGCTATTTGGGAAAAATACGATTTTGAACTAAAATTCTTATCATTAATATGAAAGTCTGGCGCAAAATCGTGATTTAAAACAATTTTTAAGTTTGATCTTAAATTACTGAATAACTGTTGTTTCCAGCTATATCAAATATAGTATCATTGGAAAGCGTAGCAAAACGGCTTTCAGAATAGAATATATAGGGTGTTCCATTTAAAATAACAGAGTTATCGAGGTTTATAAATCTTCAAGTTCGTCATAGAATTATGAACATCCTGTAGACAAAATCACAAATTCGGATACATGATTTGAGATATCTTTCCTAGGTTAATCAATTGCCGTAATGAAAAGTTTAAAATTGTTACAAATTAAAAATATACAACGTGTACCATAAAGGTGTTCATCTGTTAAAATTTCGACAAAATTTCAAATATCTCTTAAACTAATGAAAAGAAATACATGTTATGGTAGTTAATTGGAAAGCTCTTGATGTTCTCTAATAAAATATATACTAATATATAGGGTGTCCCATTTAACTTAACAAAGATGGTTGCTGCCCAACTTAAACAGAACACCTTGTATAACTCAAAATATTTTTGAGATTTGGAGTTTTGATAACTGAACAGTTTTTGTATAAAAAGTTTTTTTTCTATCATCTCTAATAAATGAGCTATCTTCCGTCCAGACACTATTCGCCCACCTGTATATATATATATATATATATATATATATATATATATATATATATATATATATATATATAGAGTGCTTTGATAGTAACATGTCAACGTCATTCTTTCTTTCTTCTTTTAAAACATTCTTCTTAGAAATTACAGGCGGGTTGATAGTGGTGATGCTTTATCCCCTTCTACATATATAATATAATAAGTAAGTATAGTTAGATTAGGTTAGGTTATTATGAGTGGGTCCTTGTAGACCCTCCACTGTGGGCATTAGCAGGCCTATTGTGGCTCATTCCCAATTATATTTTACCCTATAAGATCAGTCTCTTAATAAAACTGATAACTTTATTGCCTTCTGCTCTCTCATCATCCTCCAAGCATAGACGGCACTCGGCGTTTTCCGCTAGGCCGGGTGTATGCAGATTATAGTTTAGTAGGCAGTGCCCGGTATAGGCCTGTTAGAGTTTTCAAGTTTACCCTGTTTAACTCTAAAAGTTTCTTAGTTCTTGATTTCAAAAGGTATTTTATAAACGTCTTCAAGTGAACTAATCCTGATAACTCTTGCCAATACTGGAGAAATTTCCTTTCATCCCAGGTTGAGATAGCCATCTTAGCAGTTCTTGAAATTATGCCAAGTACCGGTTCTGGCCCGATCATTCGTGACCCTGCTCCTTCTCTGGCCAAGGAGTCGACTATTTCGTTACCTTCCATACTAGAGTGGCTGAGTATCCAGACCAGAGTCACTTTGTTTTTGCTCAAATGGTTTAGAGCCTTCTGACAGTTCCACACCGTTTTAGAGTTACAGCGGTAGGAGCCAAGAGCTTTTATAGCTACTTGGCTGTCTAAAAAAATTTTAATTGATCTGCGTATAAGATGCAAATATTCCAGCCTTCGCACACACAGTTCAATGCCATGAACCTCGGCCTGAAAAATAGTTGCATTAATACCTAGGCTTGAGGATATCATCACACTTGGTCTGTAGCTATGTACTCTGGCTCCCGTTCCCTCAGAAGTTTTGTAGCCGTCTGTAAACCAGCAACTGTCTACCCTCAGTAGGTCGGTTTTATTCCGATCCCACTCATCTCTTTCCGGAAAAATGATGTTGAAGGTCAGCCCGTAGTTGGTCATGGTAGGCATAGTATCCGAGGGCATTCCCAGGATGTTGTGACTCTCTATGTCACCCAGCAACCTGTTTCGCTCCACGATACTAGTCTGCGGCATATTAATGGCCGCTTGTTGCAGTCTATATGTTGCCCACCTGGCCTCTTTGTCCAAATATATATGAAGAGAGGGTAAGTCCAGGAGGATTTCCATTGCAGCTGACGGTGTGGTGCTAATTACCTCCATTATGGTCGAGCATGCTAATCTCTGTAATCCAGAGAGTTTGGCTTTGGCCGTCCGTTGTAATCCTTTCGGCCACCAAATGATGGATCCGTATGTTATCATTAATCTGATGACCGTGACATAGATCTAGTAAATTTCTTTGGGACCCATGCCCCAGGATTTACCACAAATACAACATGTCCATAAGGACAGTTTTGCTTTGTGCATTACCTTTTCTAGATGGGATTCCAATTAAGTGATTTATCCAGAGTGATTCCTAGATACTTCACCTCCTCCGCAAATGGAATGGTTTCACCCATTAAGGAGGTCGGTCTTAAGTCCTCCAGCTTCTTTTCCAGGTGAATGGTACTATAACTGTTTTTTTGAGGGTTCACAGACATCTGTTCCCTGTCACACCAGTTACCCACTGCATTCAGTGTCTCTTGGAGAATATTAAATATTACTCCTTCAGAGTTTCCTCTGACTAATATGACTAGATCATTTGCATATGCTAGAACCTCAACGTCCCACAGTAGTATGAGAATAGCCAGTAAGTCGTCCACAAGAAGTGACCACAAAAGGGGGGAAGAACCCCACCCTGCGGGCATCCTCTTGTGGCTCCAAAGCTGACTGTTTCTCCCTGTAGAGACGTCATTATAGTTCTTTTTGATAGCATAGCACAAATTCAGTGTCCTATACTCGGCTCAATTCCTCTAGCGGCTACTGCTGCATATAAGGAGTCGGGCAGCGCATTGTTAAATGCTACCTCAATGTCGAGAAAAGCTCCCATCGCAATTTCCTTCATTTGAAGGGATTGGGTGATCTTCTCGACTAGGTTGTTGAGTGCTAGTTCTGTTGATTTTCCTGTTTGATAGGCATACTGATGGGTATTGAGGGTTTGATGGTTCAGGATGTTCCTCCTGATATATCCGTCCAGCACCTTCTCCGGGCCTTTAAAGAGAAAAGATGACAGGCTAATAGGGAACTTGCACATTTTTTTTTTACTTCATAAAAATGTTCTACAATACTAAAAAATAAAATGCAAAACATGACGCTTTAATTCCCAATAATAAATTTGTTATAAATTATTAAAGTTTCGCGCGCGAGCGAACCGTTTCAAACAGGTTCAAAAGCGCGGGAGTAGTCGTGACATCACACCATACCACGACGGAGATCCCAGCACTCGACTGCTTGATTTCAGCCGTAAAAATACCAGCATCGCCATAAATTTTAAGTGTATAGGTACTTAAAATGGAAACAAAAACTCCTTATTTTAAATATTGCATTGTACCGTTGTGTAAGAATACTACAGTAAAAGTGCCAGATAAAATATTTATAATGTTGCCAGAAGATAAGATTCGTCGATCAAAATGGCTAAAAGCGTGTAGAAGAAATGAAAAAGACATTTCACAGAGCAGTAGATCTCTACGACATGTGTGTGAAGATCATTTTAATGTAATTACATTATTAAATACTATATGTCTATCTACTAGTTTTTCGCAGGCGGGCAATAAAATATTCCGAATTCCGAATTATTGAATTTTAATTAGGGTAGGATTAAAGAAAGAATGTGTATACAATGTTAGAAAATAAGATTAGTAGATAGAATGTAATTTAGTGATACTAAGTAAAGGTAATTTCCTGGTGCGAAAGTAAACAGCTATTTATTATTATACTCTTCGCAAATACGATTACGAAGAGTATATTGCATTTGATCGGGACATTTCTAAAATCGTTAATATCGCTCGCAGAGAAAAAATCATTTCGTTCGTCATCGAATTCTGAACAACTTTCAAAATGTCCGTCTGTTCATCTGTCCGTCCGTCTGTCTGTTCGTCACGTTTCTTGTAAGCACGATAACTAAAGAAAAAAAGTCCGTTCGAATTGAAATTTGGGCTATAAGTTAGTGTTAGCTAGAGGAAGAAATCCATTGTTTTTGAAAAAAAATCAAATAGTAAATAAAAAAGTTATAGGACATTTTATTTAAAAATATGAATCTACAGAGGGTTGCAATTTTCAATGTGCTACTAAAATTGAAGTAATTTTCTAAAGACACCAAAATGCTGTAAAATATACTACCACAAATTTCGCCTACGCAGTCGGCATCATCGGGAGATGAAAAAAAAAAATTTAAAATTAAATATGTGATCAATATATTAGGTATTGTAAGAATGAATCTTAGTTTATACTATAAAATATACTGCCACGCGTTTCGCCAATACAGTTGGCACCATCGGGAGAGAAAATTAAATATGTAGTCAATACATTAGGTATTGTAAGAATGAAGTTTATAAGACAAACACAAGATTCTTTTCAAAAAACTGCGAAGAGTATCCTACAGAATGTGCAACAATTATATAAAAGTTCAATAACACTACTGTCTGCGAAGAATAAAATGTTTACCTCTAGTATATATAGTATATTGCAAATACCTTTCCCTTGTCCTTTAATTTATTCTATTCAAATCTTACATTTATCTATTATGTGAATGATAACACGACACAATCACTTATTTCCCTTGCCCCAAAACATAGTACGAAAATACCTACGATAGGTAATTATACATTTGCGCAACATTTCCTTTGCAGCAAATGTCTTCTATAGAGACACTTTACGCGTGTGTACAAAAAAAAACACGAAAAATATAGAAGTGGCTGTTGTAAAGAATTACCCTAAATTCTTTCAAATATAAGACTAAGTCTGCTAAAAATGCTTAGTTGCGACTAAGCATTTTGTAGTTATTTCTTTTTATTCCGTGATCAAGTCATAACTATTTTATGTTTATAAATTATTACTAAAAGCTAAAAAAAATACATACTTCTCTGCCTTGACCCCGCGGACCTCTCCAAGGTCTATTCACTATTTTGTATAAAAGGTGCCACCATAAACATATCCACTTTAGGCAAATTATCAGATTGGCCCTTTGAAAAACCTTGATCAGTCATTTTAAAATATCTGTACAACTACAATAAGCGGTACTATAAAACACAATTATATATTTATATCAGAACAGTCACTAACAAATCAACCACAGACTTATAACACCGGTAAACATCTGATCGTATTGCTTCCCGGCGCGACGACTACCGAATATGGTATGGTGTGACGTCACAGTCAATAGTAGCTCGTTTCGGGTCACTTCAATTTTATCGCTGTTTAGATCCTTTATACTGATCGTGTGGAATTAGAAAACTTATTTGTTTGTGAAGTACACGTTTTATTACAACGTTACGCTATGTTTTTTTATAATTATTTTTATTTTTAAAATTATAGGCAAGTTCCCTATTGGTCTAAGCGATTTAGGGCTTGGTTCTTTCATACCCACTTTTGATATATATACTACCTTAACCTCCGACCAACTGAATGGGATATAGTTCCATACCAGACTAGCTCTGAATAATTTAATGAGGAATGGGAGCAATATTTCCAGTCCGTTTTGTAGTAGAGCTGGAAAAACTCCGGCCTCTCCTGGCGATTTGAATGGTTGGAAGGATTTGATGGCCCACTCAATTTCCGGTAGTGTGATAACCTTTTTAGCTGTCAGCTAGTTATTTTTATCAGGTCGTATTAATCGTCCTTCGAACGGTGACAGCTGTTGGTCATTCAGATTCAAGCACCCTGTTAAGTGGTTATGTGCTAATAGCTGTAGGGTTTCTTTTCCAGAGTCCGTATATGAGCCATTCGGTCGCCTTATCGAGCCGAATTCCCACGTCAGCTCTCTGGAAAGAATCTTGTGGATTCTAGTACTGTGAGGTAAATCAGTTATACTCTCACAGAATTTCCTCCAAGATCCTCTTTTTGCTTTCCTTATTTATTTGTTATAGTCCGGATCTATATTGGTCCCAGTCGCCCGAAGCTTTAGCTCGATTAAAGAGGCGTCGAACACTCTTTTCTCATTTTAGCCAAATTCTTGTTAAACCAAGAAGCGCCTCTATTGTCCTTTTTTTGTCTTCAGTGGACAGTTTTCGTGATAAACTGAAACAATTGTGGATCTGTTCCGCCGCAATTTCTGTTTAATCACGATTCCTGATTATGGTGAGACTGGATTGAAGGTGAGTCTGGAGGGAATGTTTGTACCCTTCCCAGTCTGTGCACTTCGGATCTAAATATGTCACCACAGGTCTTGGACCAGCTTCTATATTGAATAGAATATGTTTGTGATCTGAACACGAGGGTTCAAAAGATACATTCCAATCGGTTATCTTGTTGCTTAGGTAGTTTGAGCTAATTGTGACATCTAATACCTCGTTCCTATTTCTAGTGATAAAGGTTGGTTCAGAACCAATGTTATTCACAGTTAGTCCTTCACCTAATATATATTCAAAAAGTGACTCACCTCTTTGGTTAATGTCAGTGCTACCACACGCTGTATGGTGGGCATTTACATCACATCCAGTAACTAGGTGGATTTTGTTCCTTTTGCTGTCGGCGATTAAATTCCGCACTACAGTTGGAAGAGGTTGATCTGTAGCCCTATCACCTGGGAAGTAGGCCGAGCAGACGATTATCTCGCTCTTGCTTGCTCCCTCCGAGGTCGATACCTGGACGGCTACAACGTCCTGGGTGCAGTAACCTGTAAGTATAAAATAGTTAATGTTGTTTCTGATCAAGATACAGGCTCTAGGTCTTTCAGAAGGGCCGACTTCTATTACCTTGTCAGAAGTGTTCCCCAGGCCGCTTACCTGACCTGTGTTACTTGTCCAGGATTCTTGGGGGAGAGCAATGTCAATTTGCTCTTCCTTAAAACTTCTGCCGCGGACGTATGTGGCAGCCTTGGCCTTTTGTAGATTTGCCTGTAAACATCTGATGTAAAATGTTCCCAATTCTCCAGCCCTTGGAGGTGGGGACTTTAACAGCTCCCGCTCCTGGTCCGATGATATTGGGTCATCTGATGGAGTAGGATTGATCCCAATCTCCATCAGTTTTCCAGTTTCCTTGTTGCCAGTGGCAGTAGTACCTTCCACAGCCTGACCTCCCACTGTGTGTACTGAGCAGTCACTGGCTAAAGGTCGGGTAGAGCCCGCCCTCTCACTCCCTTCCCCGACTGGAACTGGGGTATCCCTCCCCTGCTCCGTAAACTTTGCCTTACTATTTTGCATTGCAAATTTCTGGCTACTGTCCCGTGCTCTCGCCACTGCGCGCCAGGTAACTTTTTTTGTTGAAGAGGTTATTTCCCTCTGTGCAAGCCTGTTGGTCCACGGGTGTTGTTTTATTTCACACCTACCCGTCGGCACTGAGGTGTCGTTGAGGGCAGGTAAGTATAGTAAGTAAGTATAGCAGACCTCACCCTGAACAAGGACGTTATCTGTTGATGTGTGATTTAAAAACAATTTCTTGCATGGCTGAAATTGAAAGTGCTAACTACTTGGTGGTTTTAAAAAACCATCTTTTGCCTCTTTTCAATTTAAATCCTGACAGTCTTGTCCAAGTCTTATTACTGTTGCGTAATTAGAAAAAATTTCTTCATATTCTTCTGGAAATTAAATAATTTCTTGTTTTTAATTTCTTTTTCACTTAATCCAAACACCCGGTCAGGTGGAATCTAACCGTGGTATGTTACTGGAAATATAACTTCTAGACTTTTTAAGTTTTTTGGGGCATTGGAGACCCATCCGGAAGCTAGGGAATAGGTTGGTTTTTGGGTAATCAAACCATAATGTTAAAATTTTATTGTTATTTCCATTAAGAAGGTCAAAAAAGGCCTAGGCTCTAAGTTTGTGTATTCGTCTCTCAGTGATTAGTTGTTTTTCTTGTTCACTCCTTTCCGTCTTTATTCTCTCACCAAGCTGTAAGCTGGTAGAGCAAACATCGATGCTTGGACAACCAAAACCTAAATTATATTTGGTATTAAAAATTTTTAGAAAAAAAATTTCTTTAACTGAGATAACCTTGAGACTTTCATTATAAATTCTGTATAATGTTTAAATTTGACGACATATACTTTCTATTAGAAATAGCAGACCGACAATAATGGCTTTCAAGGTACTTTAGTTTATTTAAGAAATTTATAACAGAAATTTCCTTTGGCAATTTTCTGTATCCGCCTCTATTTTCAGCAGGTAACTCACCAGTTAGTTGATAATTTTTTAAAACTCTATTAATTCTAAATCTAGACACACCAAGAACTCTCATAAATGTGTTCAGGCACACAGGTACTTTCATCATATCAAAATTTGGTATATAATATTTGCATTGAAATGAGTGGTAAATCCGTGATTTTTAGGTCGAGGTCATTTTTCATTTTAATTTCAACATATTTCAATGTGTCTGGTACATCTTATTTTCCTTAGATTAAAAAATTCTGTGAAACCTTAATAGATCATTCACTTTAAGTTTTGCACTTAAAAGCACCTTTTTCATGCAGACAGTTGGGTGGCTCAGTTAAATTCTTGCTGTGTAGAAGGAGTATCACATTCATTCATTTCAAAAGAAAAAACTCCAACAATAGCGTTTAAAACAATGGTAATTAAACAGTTAAATTTGATTATTAGAAACAGTACAATGTAAAACGTAGTTAAAATTAGCGACACTACAATCTAAACTGCATGGAGGTGGTCGTGGTCACAACCACGTGACATAAATTTGACAATTGATTGGTTGTACAGATAATGTGTAATATAGAGAGTATTGTGACTTATTGTGAACGTTAATACTTCAATTTCTTCAAAAAGTGAAGACTGTGAGTTTTGTAACTAGACCCCTATATAAGAAAACCAAACAATTACCATTAAATGATTGAATGACATTTCGAGCAAAATGGCGTCGTCAGATTTCTCGATACGCAAACGTCCAATCTCCTTAAGCGTATAGTGTAGAGACTTACGGACGAACTTGCCCGACCGGCAGGTCGGCAATTACCGACGGGGCCAAACACATCTGGAGGGTCAAACTGCAAATTGAAACGATGTATTTTTCCTTTTTCTTTGTGGGAAATTATTTTCCATTAACAAAGTAAAAAATATTTGTCTGCCCCCCGGGCGCCAGCTAGTACAAGTGGTTTACTCTTTACTAGTGTAACCAGCGATTCGTAAGAAGCTGAAAGATGTAAAATCGGCACTAGTAGCGCCATCCATCCCATATTAGCGAGGTTACTAGTCGCGCGCTTCTCGGTTCTGTAAGTAAATTAGACCCCACCACCCCAGGCGTTCTATACATTGTGCAATTTTTTATCGATGCAATAACTATTGGTCACTTTTGACCTGCTGATCTGTATGATACCATGCGGATTCGGCTCATCTCTCTCAGTCCTGTCAGTGAGTGGTGTGGTAGATGATTGTGTGCATTAACAGTTATTTATGTGCTAACGTGAGTGCCTTAGTCCCAGCATTTATGTAAGGGGACTAAAGCACACTTTACTCCCAAAGTACATACAATATTGTTCCACGAGCGGGCACTATTTTTATTTCAAAAAAAATAAAATGTAAAAACTAAAGAATAGTAATTGGCCACAAAGCTTTTTAGGTATTCTTGTCCTGAAGTGTGTTGAAACCTTTGACGCGCGTTTCGCTAACCAAGTTGACATCACCTGGAAATGATTAAAACTGTTTTAACGCCAGATAATGTCTTAACGTTATTTGTGGCATTCTCTAGATTTTTGTTTTTCTTTTTTGGAACTGACTACCACATAAATAATTCTGCGTTATCTAAAAAGTTTAATTAGTTACCCAGTATGTTACTGTAAAAATAAACCTCTGCGCTTGTGACTTTATGCCAAAAAATGAGTCAGTGTGTGTTTTTTAACAACTAATATTAGACATAAAAATGATAATATATTTCCCTAACGTTTCGGAAAGCGAGTCTGTTTCCCTTTTCAAAGTTATTTATCTTTTTTCAAGTTTCACGCTTTATTTTTCTAGTAACATACTGGGTAACTAACTACATTTTTTAGATAACAAAGAATTATCCATGCGGTAAGTCCCAAAAAAGAAAAAAGAAAAACCATGAACTCCATTCGACACTCGTTTCGCCATCCAAGTTGGTATCATCTGGAGCTGCTTGAAACAGTTTTAATAATCTTCAGATGAGTGCAGTATATGGTGTTTTATTGTTTCGTATTTTATAGAAAACTACATCAGTGTTAAGTATTGCAAGAATACCTTAATTGCTTATTTGGCATTATCTTTTATTTATTTCTGTTTGACATTTAGATTTGCTAAATATTAATAAATATTACTAATTACCAAATATTGCGAACTGTTAAAATTACCCTATTAATATTACTTTTGATTTGAAATAAAATATATTTTATGGTTTATGTTTGATTCTTATTTTTTATTCCTCCTACTATTAAAAATTTGATATAATAAAAATGTTGACGTTATATTATGTTTATACTGTTCATTAGTTTCCATGGCGACTCTAATTCCCAAGTGAATAGACGTTTGTTTTACTTCCTGTTTTGAGGTAGTAAAATACTGTTTTATTCCCGTTCATGCAAAAATACTATAAATAAGTACTTATAGATAATTAATTAATTAATTATGAAGTAAGTTTATAATTATGTTATTGTACATTATTAAAATTTGAAAAGTACCAAATAAGAAATGAGATAAGGTTATAGGTTAAGAAAATAGTGTATTGTATTAGCTCTAAGATACATTATTTGTGTTATATTTCATGTACCCTGTACTTGTAATATACAAATCCAACTATTTTTTATTTTTGAATTATTGTTCCTTTCGATATTTACTTTTATGTTTGATCTTATCATTTATCTAGTAATAAGCAATAATGAAGAACATTAATTTTTATAGTGTTTATTTTATATATGATTTCATTATATCATGAAAACGATGGATCTTTCTTGTTGGGAGGGGGTAGGCCGTAGGGGCCAAATTACAACTATTGCCTATGGGGCCGAATGAGGCCAGACCGTCCGTGTGTAGAGTTTACAAATGGTGCAAAGATTAGTCTCCTGATTGTTGTTTGTAATTTAGGTATATTACAGGTCTGAAGGTTGTATGTTTGCTTGCACACCTTTATGTATCTAGTGAATTCCGTGAATCTGTGTATGTATGTCAATAAAATCTTTGTGTGTTTGTATGTGAAGTGAACATGCATCGAAACTCCCGTCACCTGTAATATCGAATAAGCACAAACGTCGTCGTTTAGTTAACAGAACGTGTTTTAAGTAAATAACGCAGTTTTAAAAACTAATATTAATGATTACTGAACATTTAAAACAAATCTTATTGTTTTGTTTTGTTAATTTTGTGTGCTTAAAATAGAGACGAGTCTGTATTTTACGGAATTGTCCCGTGATATGGAAAAAGTGCCATTTTGGTTTAGATGAATCAGCCGAAACCCGGCCTAGATACTTTTATACTTTCAAAAATAAGACTTAACTACAAATGGTGATGCATTTCCACATATTACACATGGAAATATTGTTAATTATTTAGTTTTTGCGTGTAGTGCCTACACAAAGAAATAATTGTGTGTACTTGTGGTTGAGTGAAGGAAGTCCTTTAAGGAATTTCCCGCAAGAGAAGCTTGTTGCAAAGGTAAGAATAAGTTCAATTATCACTCTCATTATCAGGGATTTCTTCACTATAATTTTTTATAATAGATTGGGTATATTTCCATTTTTAAATTGTACAATGCTCACAAAGATGTAAATATTTTGAATTCCCCATTTTGTATTTGTACGAGTATTTCCATAAAAACACAGATATTATGAAAAATAACAAATTTAATGATGTGTAAAAATGCAAATCAATTAATCAGTCAATAGTGAGAAAAATGTTTTAAGCTGTAGTTGATTTCTATAAAACAATTTAACCCATGGGTTATGTTGTACTTTTCTCGCTGTTACAAAGATGTTTAATATTCGAGTAAAACATTTAATGTAAAAAAATGAGTACATTTTGAATGGTAGCACAGTTAGATGTTGTTTATCTAATGCTATTCGCTAAAGAAAAAAATTGTCGCTAAGTAATGGACGTTGAGTTAAAATTTGGTGTTATTTAAAATATTCTTTTCTGCCACTTCTGAGTAACTTTTATTCAGGTAAATTTTTAGCAATCGACTTCTTTTACCAAGTACTAGCTCCCATTAAAAATATATTCCCAAGTTCGTAAACACCTCGTATATATATATATATATATATATATATATATATATATATATATATATATATATATATATATATATATATATATATTTTTCTCTCTCTTTTTTTTTCTTTTTTGTACTATCTTTGCTGTTTATGCTTGCCTATATTTATTGCTGTTTTTCTTTTATTTTTTAATGTATAAATTTAAGGTTTTACTTTAGAAACAAATCTCATGTTGCAAAAAAAATAGAAATATACACAAATAAAAAATTAATTAAATTGTAACAAATAGTATAATGAATCCCTATATACAAGATTTTAAAATGACTAAACTAAGTATTTATGTGTTAAATGACGCAAATGAAGCAAACTAAGTTCTAAGTATTAATAATAACTCTCAAAATTTTAAATTAATTCACAACAATACCCGAAGTATCGCGAAAAATATAGATGAGTTTAAAATATTTATTGAGCAATTTGACTCGTTGTTTGATTGTATGGTATTAACAGAAACATGGGCAATACCACACATGAACGTTTTAATATGAATGGATACAAAATGTTGTATAATGAAGGAAAGCTAAATCAGAATGACGGCACTATGATTTATATTAGATCAAATCTATATCATTCTCATAAAATACTAGAGTTCCATGGCTCTTTGTTAATAAAACTAAAAATTGTTAAAAAAGGATTACATCATTATTAACTCAGTATACAGATCTCCTTCTACATGTATAAATCAATTTAATATCGATTTAAAAAATTACTTAAACTCAAATAAAAATGAACATGTCAATAAATATAAAATAGTAGTTGGAGACATGAATATTGACATCTTAGAAAGTACCAATTATTCTAATAACTACTTGGACACGATCAGTGAATATGGCTTTTTATCTGCTATCAATACTTGCAAAAGGTCACAAGGCAACTCAAATAGTTGCATTGATCACATACTTATTCATCAAAAGTAAAAAAGAAAATGTCGATAACCTATTACCATATGTAATTCGAACTAATATCACAGACCACTATACCACCATGGTTCAAGTGGTCATTGAAAAAGAAAGCCCAAATAATAATAATAACTACAATCATAAATGTATTAGGCAAATCAACAATAAAAACGTAACTGAGTTCACATCAAATATCAACTGGGAAAATGTATACTCATCAGATAACTTAGAAACCGCAACAAAATATTTTGTTGACACAGTACAAAATATCGTGGAAAATTGTACAACCATCGTTAGAATAAAGAGTAGCGACAGAAAAAGAAAATCCTGGATATCTAAATCATTAATAAAGTCAGTCAATAAAAAAAATAGTATGTACTTGCAGCTAAAAAAGAGATCCAAACAATATTAATCTTAAGAATGAATACACAGCCTATAAGAACACGTTAAACAGACTTATACAAAAAAACAAAAAATGATTATTTCAAAAATTGCATTGACAAAAATAAAGATAATTCCAAACATCTGTGGAAAACTTTAAATACTATGTTTAGTAATCCAAATCCTAAGGAAATTAACTGTCTAAAAAATTAAAATGGACAGTTAATACATGACCCAATTGAAATTGGTGAAACGTTTAACTCTTCATATATAAATATGGGTAAAAAAGTCGCAGATAAAATAAAAAGAAAGGTTAACAATAATATACCCAGAAATATAGTACAAAATTCAATATTCTTAGCACCTACATGTTCAAATGAAATCATAAACATAATCCAGCAATTAAGAAATAACAAATCTCCTGGAATAGATAATATAAAATCAGAAACCTTAAAAATAATATCACAGTACATAGCAGCCCCTCTTGCGCACATAATTAATAAGTCAATTGAAGCTGGACAATACCCTTCTTGCTTTAAAATATCAGTAGTTGTACCGATATATAAAAATGGCGATAAAACTGAAGTAACAAATTATAGGCCTATATCTTTAATAACAGAATTCGGTAAAATATTTGAAAAAAATTCTGAAAATGAGACTTACTAACAACCTAAATAAATATAACATACTTTCAGATATGCAATTTGGCTTTAAAGAAGGGAAATCTACACAGGACGCCATACTTAACCTAACATCTCTTATATACGAAGCTTTGGACAGCAGTAAACCGTCGCTGTGTGTGTTTATAGACCTCGCTAAGGCCTTCGACACCGTTAGTCACTTTTTACTGTTAGATACAATGGAGGACATTGGTATTAGTAATAGTGCACTAAATTTGTTTAGAAGTTATTTAACTAATAGAAAACAATATGTAAAGATAAAGGAAACTCTAAGCAAACATCAAGTAATTGATGTGGTGTGCCACAAGAAACGGTGTTGGGTCCCATTCTATTTACCATATATATTGACGGTTTATTTTCTGTCCAAAGTAGTGGGAAAATAATAAGCTTCGCAGACGATACAGTCATATTCTTTAAAGGCAGTAATTGGGCTGAAATTAAAAAATAATGTAGAACAAGTTCTGGAATATATTAGAGAATGATTTGATTATAAACTCTTATCGATAAAAAAACATCCTACTTACATTTTTCAACTTACAAATCTACACTACCATGTTTTCCATATATTACAATTCAAAATTCAAAATGAAATTAATATATCGCCTGCAAATAAAATCAAATATTTAGGAATTATATTGGACAATCATTTAAGGTGGAACCTACATATTGATTACGTCCTAAAAAAATTGCGTGCGGTGTTATATAAGTTTAGGCAAATTAAAGATTTTACAGACCAGAAACAAAAAAAAATATTTATTATAGTCTAGTCGAGAGCCATCTGGCATATGGAATTCTAGGTTGGGGTGGAGTATCCAAAACCAACCTACAACCTCTTGAAGTAATGCAGAAAAAATTCCTAAGGCTAATTCTTCTTAAGGAAACAACATATCCAAGTGAACTATTATATGCTAAAACCGAAATATATGATAATAGGCAGCTATTTTATAAAAATGTCAATATTAGGCAATATTCTGAAAAACATAAATTGCTCACACTTACTCACGGATATTCCACCAGGCAATATCATAAATTTATTAGTCCTTTAATGTCTAAAGCAGCAGGTCAAAGATGCTATCAGTATTTAAGTCCAAATTCTTCAGCTCATTTCCAGAGGGCTTACAAACAGAAAAAACAATATACTCTTTCAAAAAAAATCTAAAACTGTACATAAAAAACTTACCTAAAACAGAAATACACGTCTTGATTGGCAAATAATAAAATAAAAGTGCATCCTGTGATCATTTAACACAGACGTAGACACAAATTATTTTGAATGTCTTGTATTTCCTATCTTAAATTAGTCATGTGTATTATATTTTATTTATATTATGTGTTAGTAGTAGTTTAGTCATATGTATATAGGTGTGTATATGTGGGTATGTGTATGTAAGTATGTATGCATGTATGTGTATGTATGTATACCCGGTGACACAGGAGACATGTAACACCCCGTAGCATGTTTATTTAAAAAGATATTATTTTGAAATTTGGTACACTTATATAATGCGTGATTGTCCTTTTTTAAGTACAAAAAATTATTGGCCACCACTTCCGGTTTCACCGGAAGTGACATCTACTCTGTTATTTTAAATGGCACCCTGTATATTTTTTGTACCTATCTGATTCGTCTCTAGATTCTCTTTTCAACCATGTATCGGAACATGGCATTTGTTTTTAAAATGACAGTTAATATCAATTTTAGTTTGTTAAGTCTAGGTGGCCCTGATATGATCCTTGGCAGATATTGATTCGTAGTGTGCCATGATATCGAAAGATCTCTGGCATGCAACTTTGTGCCTCATATTTTTTTGGGAATAACCAGTAGCTGAACAGACTAATAAGATCTAACTTATTTAAAAAAAATATCTTTAAACAACCCACGATATCTTAAAAACCAAGATAGGAACCCCATTTTTTTACTTCACCTAGTTAAAAAAATACTTATTTATCTTTTATTTTTGTCCAATATGCTGTGCCTATCATATTTTGCTTTCTTCATTAAAATTAGTATCGAATGTTATTGCATAGTAATGAATATTGTACTGCAACAAAAATATTTAGTAAGTAGGCGGTGGACACAAAAGAAAGTAAAACGACGCGTCATTTTGATTTGACAATTAAGAATTGTTTACTTGGCAGCAATTTAAGTATTTTTCATTAAATTATACCTAAGTTATCACGTTTTTAACTCTATTTTGCCATGTATTCACGAAATGAAAAAGTAGATATGCTACTAATCTATGGCGAATGTAAAAAAAAATAGCAGGCAGGCTGCTGTCTTATATGAAGAAAGATTTCCCGAAAGAATTCTTCCACCAAACAACTATTTTGTAAGAGTTGAACGGCAATTTAGAAGTGAACCAGAAAATAATTTCATTATCGATGAAGACTCGGAAATCAATGTACTTGCAATTGTCGAGGTAGATCCCACGATTTCGATAAGACAGATTGAGGACCAAACCGGTGGAAATCAGGAATCAGCTCGACGCATTTTGAAAAAAGATAAATTTAAATCATACAAGTACCAAATACACCAGCATTTATACGAAAATGATTTTCAAAGAAGATTGTACTATTGCAAGTGGTTTCTGAACAGACACAATTTGGATAATAATTTTCATCAACAAATTTTATTTTCCGACGAGTCCAGGTTCACTGATTTGAGATTATTCAATCGTAACAACACCCGTTATTGGGCACAAGAAAATCCCAGAAATATGAGAGAAAGTGCATATCAGAAGCGATTTAGTTTTAATGTATGGTTAGGAGTACCTAATTGGCAGAAGAATTATTGGGCCAATAATTTTTGATGGTCCATTAAATGGAGAAAGATATTTGGGATTTTTGCAAAACCAGATACAAGATTTTTTGGAAGAACTGCCACCTAATGTTAACCCAATAATTATTCAACAGGATGGGGCTCCACCACATAACAGCAGAGTTGTGGTGAATTATTTAAATGAAAGGTTTGGAGACAATTGGATGGGAACAAATGGGCCCGTTCGATGGCCTGCAAGGTCACCAGACCTTTCGCCGCTTGATTTTTTTTGTATGGGGCCACCTCAAGGAAAACGTTTATAGGACTCCACCAACAAACAGAGAAGACATGGAAGTGAGAGTCAGAAGAGCAATCGATGGGATTACTGAATTAGTTAGATAACGTGCTTAGGGCTACCGTCACAAAAACACGATTGTGTAGAGATAATAACGGACAACATTTTGAACATCTGTAGTAAAAAAATGTTTTTTGTATGTAGTACTTCAGTAAATATTTTATTTTAATTTCATTCATTCGTTGTAAAAATGTATTACATAGTGTAATGGTTTTTCATCAATTTTGTTCAAATGTGTTTTACTGATGTTTCTTATTTATTAAAAAAAATCGTTTTACCTACTTTTATTTTGTTTCCACCGCCTGCTTACTAAATATTTTTGTTGCAGTTACAATATTCATTACTATGCAATAACATTCGATACTAATTTTAATGAAGAAAGCAAAATATGATAGGCATAGCAATTGTATTAGACAAAAATAAAAGATAAATAAGTATTTTTTAACTAGGTGAAATAAAAAAATGGGGTTCCTGTTCAGCTACTGGTTAATCCCAAAAAAATATGAGGCACAAAGTTGTATGCCAGAGGTCTTTCGATATCACAGCACACTACGCATCAATATCTGCCAAGGTTCATATCAGGGCCACCTAGACTTAACAAACTAAAATTGATATTATCTGTCATTTTAATAACAAATGCCATGTTCCGATACATGGTTGAAAAGAGAATCTAGAGACGAATCAGATAGGTAAAAAAAATATACAGGGTGCCACTTAAAATAACAAAGTAGATGTCACTTCCGGTAAAACCGGAAGTGGTGGACAAAAATTTTTTGTACTTAAAAAAAGGACAATTACGCATTATATAGGTGTACCAAATTTCAAAATAATATCTTTTTAAATAAACATGCTACGGGGTGTTACATGTCTCCTGTGTCACCCGGTATGTGTATATGCGTGTGCGTGAGCATGTGCGTGTGTATGTATATATGTGTATATTATACCTTATTATAGGTTATATTTCTGTTTTATTTATATGTTATATTTATATTCCTTTTTCAACAATCATTTCTCATGTATCTTCCTCATGCACAGACATAAGCTTCTGTGAGGATATCTTTTTCCTGTTTATCATTTGATTGTATTGATAATTACTTCTTGCTTTAAGTAAATATAAGTATTATTAATTTTATTGTGATTACTGCTCTTCTTTAATTTGTATACTTATGTATAAAACTTGCTATCATTTACAATAGCATGTACAATTTTTATGCACAAATAAATGTTATATATATTTATATATATATATATATATATATATATATATATATATATATATATATATATATATATATATATATATATATATATATATATATATATATATATATATATATATATATATATAACAGTATCATTCGCAGACAGTAATTTAATACCATTGTTGATAAAGTTTAATAATTATTCCCATTGTAATTTAATATCATCTATTTTATCAGTCACGTTTGAATTTGCAACTACCATAAAATATCATAAGTGCTGATTTAGCAAACCATTTATTATAAATACAACTGGCAAGCTACTTGCAGTTCAGTTAACAATATATTCTCCTACACTTACAATCTTTCATGTTAACCTAAGTTTTAAGTATACAAAGTGTTATAAAACATAAACCATTAATTATTGTATTTAATAAATAAAATTTGCTTTTAAAAAGTGAATTTGTGAATCTCCAATACAACAAATTGGCGCAGTCGGTAGAATCCGAAAAACACTACTTGAACACGGAACCAAGAGCCTAACTGGTAGTGGTGGATCATCATACTTCGAACGGTCAAGCGAACCAACGACTTCACACAATTACTCAAGTAAACAACTATTTCAAGAAAGAAATAACACATGTTTTTTTTTCATTGTTATTTTCCTTATCTTCACTGTTATATTTACTAATTTAAGAGTATGTACCTGATATTTATTAAATTTTCGTTGTTTGTCAACTGTATTAGTACATGCTTGTATAGTTAGGTCCATAAATATGTATATATTATTGTATGTTGTTTGTTGTTTGTTTTATATTTGTATTTTATTATTTGATCTATATTTTGACCATATATTGTATTAATATATACTAGTAGCTTTGTCAATAAGAATGTATTTCTTAGACAATAAAGCATATATTCATTCATTCATTCATTCATTCAAGCAACTCAAGCAACAAGCAACTCAAACAACAAGCAACTCAAACAACAAGCAATTCAAACAACAATCAACAAAACCATCAAAAGAAACGTACAACTCATCTCACATCCCAATGATAATATTTTGGTAAGTGCATTTTTACATTGAATCATCTTACTGTTATATTTTATTTTTGTGGTCATTATTTTCTTAATTTTAACGCGAACTGAAGTTCAATTATCCAATGACCCCAATTAAATAATAAATAATCAAAATGGCAGAAGGACAGGCAAATATAGAACCCTACAAACTATCAGAGATTTTCTCTATTGTCCCTGAATTTGAAGGTGACCAGATCTTTGTAAATACATTTTTGAACGCTTGCGATCATGCGTATCACATGGCCGTCAACGACCAACGAACATTATTAACATTACACATTAAAAATAAGCTCCGTGGGCGAGCAGCTCAATTAATAAACTCGCGAAACCCAGCAACATGGCCCGAAATTAAACAGCTTTTATCAATCCATTTTGGAGATTCACGTGGCTTAACTTCTCTCATTCAAGATTTGCAGCGAATTAAACAGCTGTCCAATGAATCTGCATTAACATTCTTTTCCCGTTTACAGACGCATAATGCTAAAATGCATGCTGCTATACAAAAAGCCAATCTAACAGTTGATCAAAAAGACGCTCAGTCTCAACTTATCGAGACAATAACTTTATACACTTCTCGCGGGACTGGAACCTCGTTTAGGACAGATTATAAGGGCAGGAAACCCTGCAGACATGCTCGAGGCATGTGCACGCATCAGACGAGAACTTCAATTGTCTTATTTCGAAAATCAGAAATTTGACAAATCTAATCCCTCTCGCAATGTTCAAATACCAGTTAAAAAGCCCAATGTATCAAATAGTTTTCAGAAAATTTGCACATATTGTAAGCGCAACGGACATCTCATAAATGAATGTCGCGCTCTTCAACAATTTTCACAATCCCCCAATTTTCCTAATTTTCCTCAACAGAATTCATATCAGAATTTTCAAAGGCAATATGCTGCTCCACAGCCGCAGCAGCAACAGCAAAGGCCATTTCCACAACAAAACTTCTCAAATCAAAATCAGAAACCAAATCAATTCTTTAACAGGCCTAATCAATACCAATCTCGACCATCTGTAATTCAGCCAAACCCGAGTTTCAATCGTAATTTAAACCAACCAAGGACACATCATTTAAATTATCAAACGCCGAATTACTCGCATTTTAATGAAGAGTATCAAGAACCAACGAACGAAGAATTACAGGATTCTCCATTTAATACACAGGAAGATTTTTCAGAACAGTACCAATACTCTGGTAATGTTCAGGATTTTCAGATAGGTCCCCAGACTTCGAGCGATCCCCCGAATTTTCAGAACCAACACCTCGATTATTTCACGCAGGAGAACCCCGCATTTTCTATGACGCCCCAACAAACTTTCAATCCGATTTCAGATCTAGAATCTCAGATCCAATCGATGAACTTGGACGATTTCAACCCCAATCTGAACTTCCCCGAACAAACTTTCATCTAAATTCATTGCTTACTGTTAAATCCAGAAATCTGTATTATATCAAGGATATAACAAACACATATAAAATTCTGATCGATACTGGTGCAGGAATTTCGATCTTTAAAGAAAAAACTGCGGAAAAATATTCAAATAAAACTTCTGAAAATGTCATTATTCAGGGTATAACTAATGAAAAATTTTGTATAAATGAATCCAAACTGGTTCCGTTTAAACCAGGCGACCCACATAAAGTATACATTTATAATCTTGATATAGAATTTGACGGATTACTTGGTTCTGATTTTTTGGAACATTACAGGTGTATAATAGACTTAAAAAATAAAAAAGCTTATTACCAATTATAAAACAGTACCTCTATTTAAAGCAGGCGATGACTTAAATGAAACTCCAGTTGTTAATACAAACTGTAGCGATAGTTATGTCATTAATAAAATTTCTATTCAGCCACGGATGGAACAAATTTTTAAATTAAAATGCAATTTAACCAACACTGATGCTATACTTCTAGCTCAGGATAAAGAAAAAGTTAGACTCACTAATGCTGTAGTTAAAATTAATGAAAGAGGTGAATTTTTAACCTCTATAATCAATGCTAACGCCATCCCGAAAACAATCGAATTTTCCGATCTTAAATTGGAACCCATCACAAATTTTGAATCAACCTTTAATTTAAACACTATCAACGGTAACTCGGACTTTCAAAATAACATTTCGGATAGACAGCACGAAATTCAAAATCAATTACGCGTAGAACATCTCAATGACGAAGAAAGAGAATCCATCACAGATTTATGTCTTAAATTCTCCGACATATTTTATCTGGAGGGTGACTCTTTAACTTTCACCAACGAAATAAAACACGCTATAGATACCAACGATACCAAACCCACCTTCACTAAATCACATCGATATCCTCAAGTCCATAAAGAGGAGGTAAAAACCCAAATTTCAAAAATGCTCGACCAGGGCATAATCCAACACTCTATCTCACCTTGGTCCTCCCCTGTGTGGGTAGTGCCAAAAAAGCTTGACGCCTCAGGCAAACAAAAGTGGAGAGTAGTCATCGATTATAGAAAACTAAACGAGTTAACCATCAACGATAAATATCCTCTGCCGAATATTTCGGATCTTCTCGACCAACTCGGTAAATGTGAATACTTCACCACGTTAGACCTCGCGTCGGGGTTCCACCAGATAGAAATAGATCAAAAAGACATCCAAAAAACGGCGTTCTCGGTAGAGAATGGCCATTACGAGTTCGTTCGTATGCCATTCGGCCTAAAAACGCACCTTCAACCTTCCAGCGCGTAATGGATAACATCCTCTTAGGCATCCAAAACGAGTGTTGCCTCGTCTACATGGATGATATTATAATATATTCCCCCACAATCCACGAACACATATCCAGGTTAACAGAAGTTTTCAAACGATTAAGAAAAGCCAATCTCAAAATCCAGCCGGATAAGTGCGAATTCTTGAGGAAAGAAGTCGCTTATCTAGGGCATCTTATCACATATTACAGGCGCTTCATTTCTAACTTCGCGAAAATTTCTAAACCACTTACTACTCTGCTTCAAAAAGATATTCTATTTAATTTCAATTCCGATTGTAAAAAATCATTTGAACAGCTTAAAGCAGCTTTAACTTCTACACCTATTTTAATATACCCTAACTTCGACGAAACCTTTCTTCTAACAACGGATGCAAGCGCTTATGCCATAGGAGCCGTGCTCTCGCAAGGCCCCATAGGAAAAGATCTTCCAATTGCCTATGCATCGCGAACCTTATGTAACGCGGAGACAAAGTACTCCACTATAGAAAGGGAACTGTTAGCTATTGTATGGGCTGTTAAACATTACAGACCATACCTTTTCGGTAGAAAATTTAAGCTTATAACGGAACACCGACCTTTGACTTGGCTTTTTTCCATTAAAGATCCCGGAAGCAGACTTGCACGCTGGCGGCTCAAGCTTGAGGAGTATGATTACGAGAACATATATAAGCCAGGAAAAATCAACAAAAAACGCGGACGCTCTATCGCGTATAAAAGTTAATAATATCCAAGAATGCGTGACATTTCATAATAATGTTCAAAACGCGGACGACGACCCTAACGTAGAAACTAGCTCTGACGACGACATATCGCCAGAACAAATAACCCAAGAGTTCGACACCTTTGAGAAATTATATCAAACAACATCACATCGATTATTCGAAAATTGGTTTCTCAAATAATCAATTACTAGATAAAGAGCACAAAAATATCATTACGTTCTTTCAACAGGACAACTTGCAGGACTTCCATTTTAAAATCATAGATGATATTTTCGAGGAAAATCCCGATTTTACCAACAATAAAATTAATGTTCTATCTAGTAAAACGGTAAAGAAAAGAAACTATTATATCGTACCATTGCCTTTTGATCCTGGTACGGCAATATTACAGCTCTTTATTACACTGTACAAAAAATCAAAACGACATAAGCCCATCCAAAACGTATTATATAGAAAATAATTTAAATTTACCAATTCTCGAAATACTTTCATTTATATTCACCGACAAGGACATCAACCTTGTAATTTGTCAGGACATCGTAAAAAACCCCTGACAAGGATCAGATTCCTATAATACTCGATCAATTTCACGCCGGAAAAAATAACTTATATCGAGGCATAAATGAGACTATACGTAGAATTAAAAACAAGTACAATTAGACCGGATTAATGAAAGATGTAGAACGGTACATCAAAAATTGCGAAACGTGTCAAAAAACGAAAATTTTACGTAAAAATCTCGATAACCCTCTCGTTATTACCGAGACCCCAAAAACCCCGTTTGGGAGAATAAATATAGACGTTTTAGAAATTCCGACAAGAAACTATGTCCTAACAATTAGGGACGAACTAACTAATGTATCGGTTTTACGTCCTCTCGGTTCACAATCGACAAGCTCAGTCGTCGAAATAATGTTTTTTAAAGTTCGTTTTGGGCGCCAGTGACCTTGGAGGTTTACCGATAACTTATTAAGGATGGTTTTTGCTCAGGGTCGATTTTTGTTTTAAATGTTAGAGCATGAGACTTGAAGTTAAATTTACTCTGTTTCATTAATTTATTAATTAAAATGACTAAAAGAGAAAGCGGCTTTCAATTATTTTTCGTACACCGAATCTTCCTGTTTTACACAGACATCAGTTAATTTGGAAGGCTTCCCCCGATGGCAAGAGGGCGAAGGAACAACTAGTTATGACCCAACGCGTCTTGAGACAGTTAAAATTGTTTATATTAATTACCTGTAGCCGTTGGAACAAATAAAGAATTAAATGTTACTAACTCTATTTATTTGACGTTGAAATTAAAGAATAAAATATGATTACACTTCTTTACAATGATAAAATTAAATTAAACAGGTTAAAAATGAAACTGTCTTTTCTCTAGATGGGTCAGAAACAACTCTTAGGTAAAGCCCGTGATAGTTAGTGTTCAAAAGTTTGGTCACTCTAATTCGTTATGACAAATCCAAAGGTTTGGCTGATTACTCAATGTTCCCCGTTTGATACGCGATCACTAAAACACAACACTGATAATCCAAAAGTAATCCAGGAGTCACTATTCCTTAGTCCAAAAGTAATCCAGGAGTCACTAGTTTTTTAGAATCCGCGTTTAAGTAATTTAAATGATTTGAGTCACTAGAATTAATATCACTACTTGTAATAAAGTTTAGAATTGAGGCACGATGAGTTTAAGTAAGCAGAGCACGTGTGAGCGTGTTTGTTGTAGAGAGCCACGTGGTAACCGGATGCTCGACGGAGATCCGTGTATCCACTAGCTCGTACCACAACCGGAACAGGAACTGCACTTAAGTAAACTCGCCACGTGTTTTTTTTGTTGGAGAGCCACGTGGTAACCGAATGCTCGACGGAGATCAGTGTATCCACTAGCTTGTACCACAACCGGAACAGGAACTGCACTTAGTAAGCTCGCCACGTGTTTTTTTTTGTAGAGAGCCACGTGGTAACCGAATGCTCGACGGAGATCAGTGTATCAGTTAACTCGTATCACAACCGGAACAGGAACTGCACTTAGTAAGTTCGCCACGTGTTTGTTGTAGAGAGCCACGTGGTACCTGAGTGCTCGATGGAGATCAGTGTATCACTAGCTCGTACCACAACCGGAACCGGAACTGCACTAGCGCTCGACGGAAACTAGCCTGGAGAACTGATGCTCAACGGAGATCAGGACTCACCCGTACCGACTGGAGAACTTACTCGTACCGCTGCCTTGCTTTCCGGATTATGGGTCTATTTCTACCTTAGGTCGATGTTCGCTTAGGCTCCGCCCTTAGATGTGTTAAGCGCGTGGTAGCCAATCGCTGTCGACTTGTTTGTTTGGCTTGAAATTTTAAAATTGACTAGGTAAAACAGGTGCGGCGAAACACTGAGTGTTTTTTTCTAGTACTCCACAACACTAAATTCAGGCAGCTTATCCCATCTCGGACAAATCAGCCAAATCGATAGTAAATACACTACTTCTTTATTTTCAACACTACGGTACACCTCTTCGCATACACTGCGATTACGGACGAGAATTCGACAACAAGCTTCTCAAAGATCTTTGTACTCTTTACGATATCAAACTCACTTTCTCTAGTGTACATCACCCCCAATCGAACGGTTCGATAGAAAGGTTCCACGCTACATTGTTGGAAATGATAAGAGCTAATAAATCTGACAACCTTAGCGAACATCCATTAACTATCATACCGTATGCCCTCATTTGCTATAATAATTTTGTAAACAAGACGCATGGCTTTACCCCGTACGAATTGTTATTCGGACACACTTCAAGCCATCCTCCTGAAACTCTTTACAATCAGGAGCAACTAATATCAAAATACGTTCGTGATTTAAACAACAGAATTTCGCACTATTATAAAATAGCCCGTACTAAAACTAATCTTCAAAAAGAAAAAGCTAAGATTCGGTACGACAAACACGTTTCCGAAAATTTATCAGAATATAAAGTAGGCGACAAAGTTTACATAAAAGAGAGTCAATTTAAAGATAAGCTACAGAGTAAGTTCAACGGACCATTTGAAATTAGAGAAATTCTTAGAAATTCTGCAATACTCTTCAATCCCCAAATTTCGATAGAATGAAACCATTCTTTGAAAATTAATTTGTTTTCAAGTTTCTTCTACTGCTAAAGGCAGTATCATCCCAGTACTCGATTGAACCCATCAACAATACGATCGGAATCTACTACCATGAAGAAGATCGCATCGAAATTTCAAATGACAAGTGGACACTCTTAGTTTATAAAGACATAGAACCACTTAAGAAAACCCTTGATAATAATGACAACATTTTAAATGAATTAGTAAACACTTTCGATAAAGACAACCCCTGTATGGCATCTTTCCGGTCAGAAGTCAGAACACATATTAGTCTCTTAGCTCAAATCTCGCAATCCCTACAATTAAAAGTAGAGGAAATATTCGCGGACACTAAACGCTTTAAACGAGGACTCTTAAACGGAGTAGGTACATTTTGGAAAGCTATCACAGAAAATTTAGATTCTTCTGATGGTGAATATTATACTAATTGTATTAATAAACTCACTAACGATGAGCATCAAATAGAAAATTTGTTAAAAAATCTAATTTCTGTAACAACCTCGGTAATAAAAAAGTTTTAATACTACCATTCAGAAACTAAGAATTGATGAAGAAACCTTTAATAATGACATCAAAGAAATCGAAAAATCAATATATGATATATCGGATAATTTATTTTACATCGATGCAAAATTAAAAGTTCTTGAGTTATGCGAATCTCTAATGGAAAGCTATATGTTCTTAGAAAACGGTCTAGATGACATCCTAAATTCGATTACATTTGCCAGGCTAAAAATCTTGCATAGTTCAATAATCACACCTAAAGATCTGATCACCTCGCTTCAGCAGATATCTCAGTCTCTACATAAAAACAATTTACCTATAACACCACATATATCAAAGGTAGCTCAATACTTTGATATAATAGAACTTCAAGCTTTTCAATCTGCATCCAAAATAATATTTGTACTCAAAATCCCTCTAACAGAACCAGAGAGTTACACACTTTACCACCTGTACCCTATACCTTTATTGGATAATCGAACTGAACTTCATCATATTTTGTCAACAGCGCATAGATACATTGCTAAAGATGATGATTCATTGTTATTTGTACCTCTTCCAAACCTCGAGAGTTGTAAAACCTTAGATCACAACATAAAATTCTGTTCAAACGTGCTTCCCTACCCAATAGACAGTGACGCTATATGTGAAGCCCAAATATTAAAACAATTAAGTGTAGTGCCCCGGACATGCCAGTCAAACTTATTATTCGCAAAAGACTACAGTATTCAAAAACTCAGTAATAATAAGTGGCTAATCTCGGTTTCGGACAGTTTACCAGTGACAGTTAAGTGCCATAACAGAGACGTAGTTACAAAAGTAATTGATACAAACTCTATCCTGAAACTACAACCTGAATGTAACGCTTTTATAGGTAGTACTAGAGTACATGCATCTGTATATCAACAGGACAATATTACCTACAACAATCATCCGGTTTTAATACCTTATGACTGTTGTGAGCACTTACCGGATAAAAACAATCTTCCAAAGCTAAAACCACTTAAGTTAAGCAACCTAAATACGGACGATTTAAACATCGCAAAACATAAACTAGATCAGTACTCTGAAGATCTAGATAGGTTAATTAACGAACCATTTGTAAATAAAAATATATCCTGGTTTACCTATGTAATCATAGTTGTAATTTTATTACTAATTATTTTATATGTTACTTGTAAATGTAAGAGAAAAATAAGAAGAACAGGAATCGGAATCACCTCATCCAACAATCAGCCACCTCCACCACCATAACCTAGGCGTGGAATATTCAAAAACTATGGACACATACTCCCCAAACGAAGACCCAGTATAAACCTACAAGAACAACTAGAGGAAATAGAGCTAAATCCAAGTCACAGCAAAAATTATGCTTAAAAGTTGCTCCATGGCATCAATTTTTTATAAAAAAGGGAGTTGTTATATCAAAATTATAATTATTGTATATTAGTTAAAGTCAGTATCATTCGCAGACAGTAATTTAACACCATTGTTGATAAAGTTAAAATTATTCCCATTGTAATTTAATATCATCTATTTTATCAGTCACGTTTGAATTTGCAACTACCATGAAATATCATACGTGCTGATTTAGCAAACCATTTATTATAAATACAACTGGCAAGCTACTTGCAGTTCAGTTAACAATATATTCTCCTACACTTACAATCTTTCATGTTAACCTAAGTTTTAAGTATACAAAGTGTTATAAAACATAAACCATTAATTATTGTATTTAATAAATAAAATTTGTTTTTAAAAAGTGAATTTGTGAATCTCCAATACAACAATATATATATATATATATATATATATATATATATATATATATATATATATATATATATATATATATATATATATATATATATATATATATATATATATGAATAGTGGTGAGAGGTATGAAACTTCTCATATGGTCTGAATGCTACTGTCCGACCGACATCCTCGATGTCTCTGTGGCGGATAGCGACTTGCATCACAGCAAGTACCGAGAGCGGCGACCCCTAGTCCAGGTGGACTAAACTAATGTGATTGAACATGATTTGAAGGAAACAACTACTCAGCGAGCAAATACCCCGACCTGCATTGAATGACACCTTCAAATCATGATCGATCTATCATGATTTGAAGGTGTAATTCAATGCAGGTCGGGGTATTTGCCCGCTGAGTAGTTGTTTCCTTCAAATCATGTTTAATCATATATATATATATATATATATATGTATATATATATATATATATATATATATTGTTGTGATAATAAGGATTGTTGTATTGTTGTATTTTTATTTATAATTTGTAAAAATTTTGAATTGTTTTATTAAACTGTTGTAAAATTGAAAATTTTGTGTTTTATTAAAATTTATGAAAATTGGCGCCTTTATTTTAAATTTGTATTTTGTTTTTATTTATGCCCTTGAATACCCGAACTAGCTCAGATTTTATTTTACAAGTTTTTACTTGCTGTTTTATTTTCTTTTGCTCTTACTCAGGATGCAGGTTCACTATGTTTCTGTCTATAGTATAATTTCAAATTTTAAATACACAAAATCAGTACACATCCATACACAAAAAAACTTTCAGAAAATAACAAGGAGTTGTTTTAATTTAATATTTTTTTTAAAAATAAATTTACTATAATAGCTTAATTTAACCAACCAAATGTTAAATCTCGAGATTTTACCTTACTTTGTTTTCTATCCTTGCAGTTGGCCAAACTGTGTCGTTTCTTAATTCTGTATCAGCTGTATTCCACGTTCCAAGTTCAGATAATATGGCCGCTCTAATTTTCTACTGTACTGGTGTAGTGTATTTACTTTATTTTTTTGTGATTTATCCCCAGCTGGATTTTTTTTATAACAGGTAAGTACTTACAAAAATGTTTCCACTGTTTCTTTATTTTTCTGTCTTGAATTCTTATTTTAAAACCTTTTATTTACAACACTTTACTTCTAACCTTGATTTTCTTAATATTTCTTCTATTTTTATTTCATTCGATTCGCCAAATTTCCAAAACTTTTTTCAACTTCCAATTTTTTTATCAATAACCACCAACTATCAATTTTTTTCTTCCTTACTTTAATTTTGTATATAGTAAAAAATCACCAAATTTCAAAAATGACTACTTGTGACAAATATTTTTTTTTTATGTCAAATATTTTTAATTTTTAAAATAAAAACTTTTATACTACCTTTTTTGTTGCCTTTTTAACACAATATTCTTTTCTTGATACTTTCCTGACCATTTTCTGTAAATCAGCATGTGTTATGTTCAGTATAAAAATTTTCATCTTTCACATCTCATTTTAAAAATTTTTCTTAACGAGTGCCCTATCATTTTAAACAAACTCCTTTTTTATAAACTAGAACTTATTAACTATTCATAACAAAATCTTTTCATATCTAGATTAACATATCTTTTCTCAAAAACTAATATTTTTGTTTCTACATTTTTGTAGGCTGTCGAAATTGGTTTCACCCCTTTTACCACACTTTAACACGGTGTCTTGAGCTACCCCCACTCGCACACGAAGCACTGAGTGTCTTCTTTGTCCTAATGGCATGTCTTTGCACATCGATGGATTTTCTGTTCAATTTTGGATGAAATTATAGTTCAACTATGCTGTCACACATACAAAAATCAAGAAATGTTTATGTTTCAACCCCAATATTGGAGAAATTATTATGGCATTCATCTAAACACATTACTGCACCCCTGTTTGGTAAGTTTTATTTCAGTTTATATTCACTTTTACAGACCATGCACTTTTTATGTTTCGTTATGAAAGTTTTTAGATAATTTACAATATTTTCCCCTGTTTATTGAATGTTGCTTTCTTAACTTTTATCTAAAGTTCAATTACATTGACTCTATACTAGATTTTTCATAAATTTCCCCTTTTAAAAAGTTTATACTATAACAATTGTCTCTTTTTATAGGTGAAATCTTTCCCCTGAAATTATTCAACTTTTGATATTACTGAAGTTGATTGAAGTGAAATTTTTATATGGGACTACATTGGTGACACCTTTTCGATGAAAGGAAATACACAATAGGTCTCTCGTCAGCTCTGCCAGTGAAGATCCAGGACTTCGACTTGAACACCTTTTTCTTGCTTTTTTATTTGTTTTTCATTAATTTTTATGGCCAATTTGGCTTTGCAAATACCTTATAACTAACTACATTTTTGATATGAACAATAAATACTTAATTCTACTACACATATGTTAAAAACTAAATTAAAATTATTTTCGGAAAATGTTCATTCATAAATGTATGCATAATACCGTATTCATTAAACCTTTTATTTTTACTGCACGTTTGCACTCTATTTTTGTACCTCTATTTATCTGCATTTTATTATTCTAATGAAAACAATTTAAAACCTCTTAAAATAATTTGTAATATTGCTGCATGTGATAATATATATATATATATATATATATATATATATATATATATATATATATATATATATATATATATATATATATATATATATATATATATATATATATATATATATATAAATCGGGAAACTTCGCCAGCGGATACTACGCCTAAAAATAATAACTTTTTGTCATATAAACATATATCGAAAAACGAATGGATTTCAAGATACAAGGTGTTGAAGTTAGAGGAAAAAATAAAAAAAAATGGACATTTTATACAACGATGCATTTCCGCAGCATTAAATTTGAAAGTGGAAATCTTGTATCTACTTCAAAGTTGCGTCATAATCTTGGTTTTCTTTTTTTAAATGAAGTGGTTTTAAATTATTATAAAGTGCTATTTATCTGAGATAATTCTATTATCTACTGTTCCTGGAATTTATTTAACAAAAAACTGCTTGTAATAACGATTGTAGCATTTAAATATTAAAATTTTTTATTAATAACTAATGAAATTTTATTAGCAGTATTTTCAGTTAAAGATGTTGCGCAAAATGTATACCATTCACTTGACATCTTCGAAGCATTGAATTTACGGCAGCTGAAATCATGTCGCAATTATTAAGAAAATTATTGCAAGCCTCTTGAATCCTTAATCTCAATTCTTCTATTGTGTTCACTGGCATAGCATATACTTGGTCTTTTAAGTATCCCCATATAAAAAAGTCTAAAACAGTGAGATCTGGGGATCTAGGTGGCCAATTGATTGATCCTGATCGGCCTATCCAACGTCCTGGAAAATGAGCGTTACACCATTGACGCACATTAATTCCATAGTGAGCTGGAGCTCCATTCATTTGGAACGAACATTCATGTCTTATAATAGGGAGCACATCATCGAAAATATCTAAAAAATTATTTTCCAAAAAGTTCAAAAATAAAGCTGAATTTAGTCTATGTCGCAAAAAATATGGACCACAAAGGTTGTCATCTATGATTCTTATCCAAACATTCAAGCTAAATTCAGTCTGAAATGATTTAGGACGAATAGCATGGGGATCTTCTTGTGTCCATACATGTAAGTTGTGATAGTTTACCATACCTCTTCGTGTAAACGTAGCCTCATCTGTCCACAAAATTTTTCGTAAAAACATTGCATCTCTACTGGTAGAGCCTATTAACCAATTACAAAAATTTTTTCGTCTAGGTCCATTTTTGGGTCTTAGATTTTGTACAGGCTGTAAATAGTATGGTTTTCTACGATCTTTATGTAGTGTGCGTAGAATTTTAGTTTTGGATATTCGTAAATTTGGTGCCCGGAGCTGCTGCCAGCTCTACGAGAACTTAAACGGTTGTCATTATCGAAAACATTTAATATTTAATTTTTATGTCATTCGTTTCTCACATATACTTCCCTATAATTATTTCTTAACCGAAACTCTCGAAAACGACGATGTGTGTTAATAAAAACTTGAGGATTTGGTTGTCTTCTATTTGGAAATCTTATTTCGTATTCTCTCGAAGCTTCTTCTGCATTCCCATCACAATAACCATATATAAAATGTATATCAGCATACTCTTCATTAGTAAATAAATTCGGCATGATAATATAAAAGAGAAGATTTAAAGTAAATCATAAATTAAAAAGAAATACGACGCTAATATCAAAATGTGAATAACAAGTTTATAACTGACAGTTTTGTCACAACGCATGTGTGCACAGCCAACTCTTTTTGATTTCCACTTTTAAATTTAATGCTGCGGAAATGCATCGTTGTAGAAAATGTCAATTTTATCAAAAACCATTAGAATTTCGAAAAGGAGCAAAATGTACTTTTTCTTTTAAAAGGAATGTAGATTAAAATATTTCTATTAAATTTGACCAGTGGTGTACAAACAGAAAGTTGTTGTGGTTTGAGTGGTAATCGATCAGAAAAAAATAATCACCCAGTGTAATATTTTGTACACAATTTATTTCAACTGGTGTGCTTGCCTTAATTATACCTGTGTATCAAATTTCATTAAAAAAATCTTTATTCGCTATTGAGATATTGGGAAAAAAAAAAGTTTCTCCCCTAACTTCAACACCTATCTTGAAATCCATTCGTTCTTCGATATATGTTTATATGACAAAAAGTTATTATTTTTAGGTGTAGAATCCGTTGAAGAAGTTTTCCGATTTAAATTCGGACCACCCTGTATATACATATATTTTTTTACATATACATATATATATATATATATATATATATATATATATATAAATATATATATATATATATATATATATATATATATATATATATATATATATATATATATATATATATATATATATATATATATATATATATATGTATATAAAATAATGAATAATTATCGGGTATGCCCGCATAAAGAAAAATAGCAAGGTGGAAAGAATGCAAATTGCAAATGGCAGAAAGATGCAAACCATGGACACGTGTTTCTGACTAATTGGTCTTCATCAGCACGGTGTAGCCGAGTTAAAATGATGGACAAAACTCAAAAAGACAACAAAGGAAAACCACTGACAGGTTGCCAGTCGCAATCTTTGTGGCTTCCACTTGGATGACTCTGGTATGAGAGCGACGTCCAAGTATCGCAACGCGGCAACTATAGCTAGCTGCGTGGAATTCCGGACCCAGGAAATGAATAAGTACAGAGAAGGAGTTCGTCGCGGGTTTAATTACGAACAGTAAAATAATGAATAATTATCGGGTATGCCCGCATAAAGAAAAATAGCAAGGTGGAAAGAATGCAAATTGCAAATGGCAGAAAGATGCAAACCGTGGACACGTGTTTCTGACTAATTGGTCTTCATCAGCACGATGTAGCTGAGTTAAAATGATGGACAAAACTCAAAAAGACAACAAAGGAAAACCACTGACAGGTTGCCAGTCGCAATCTTTGTGGCTTCCACTTGGATGACTCTATATTAGGGCATCGACCAGGCATCTCACACGCGGGCAAACTATAGCAACCTGCGTGGTATTTTCGATCCGGAAAAATATGTAAATACAGAAAAATAAGCTGTATCGCAGGATTATATACATTACATTATAAAATAATTTGATTTAACAGGTACGCCCTCATAAAAAAGCAAGGTGGAAAATGCAAAAATTGCAAATGGCAGAATAATTGGTCTTCATCAGCACGGTGTAGCTGAGTTAAAATAATGGACAAAACTCAAAAAAGACACTAAAGGAAAACCACTGACAGGGAGCCAGTCGCACATTTGTGGCATAAAAATGAGGGCGTGTACCGATTAATTCATATTTTCTTTGTATTGTAATGTATTTAAACCCGCATTAACTTCCTTCTCTGTTCTTATATATTCTCCTGGGTCTGGAAGCCCACGACAGGTTGCTATAGTTGCCCGAGTGTGCGATGCTTAGTTGACGCTCTCATACAGAGCCATCCAAGAGGAAGCCACAAAGGTGCGTCTGGCTCCCTGTCAATGGTTTTCCTTTAGTGTCTTTTCTGAGTTTTGTGCATTATTTTAACTCAGCTACACTGTGCTGATGAAGACCAATTAGTCAAAAAACACGTGTCTACCGTTTTCATTCTTCTGCCATTTGCAATTTTTGCATTTTACACCTTGCATTTTTTAGGCGTGTACCCATTAATTCATATTGTTTTTGTACTTTCAAAAGATGTATCACTCGACCCCTTGCCATTTAAATTTTTTGAGAGGCGGCCTCCAAATTTATTCAGGGTGCCCACTTTTGGTTGGGACACCCTGTATATATATATATATATATATATATATATATATATATATATATATATATATATATATACAGGGTGTCCCAACCAAAAGTGGGCACCCTGAATAAATTTGGAGGCCGCCTCCTCAAAAAATTTAAATGGCAAGGGGTCGAGTGATACATCTTTGAAAGGACTTTCAATTTCCTACATAACTGTGTACTTTTTTTAACTTTTATCGATTCGTTCTTAAGGAACATAATTTTATTTTTGATGATTAAACACAATCGAAATCGTTTAAAAAAATCTATAATGCACGGGCACTGGGTATTGGAATTTATAAAAAAACTACATTTTTTAGTGCTCTCAAATCAACACGAGTTTTTTCGACAAAAAACACTTTCCTTGTCCGTTTAGTTTTAGAATAATAAAAGACTCGTAAGTATTTGATAGTCCTTGAACATTAATTTGTTCACAACCAATTTTAAATCGAGATACATTTTACCAGAGTGAGTTCTCAAAATGGTTTGTACCCTACAGGAGATAACAGAAATTGTTAGCATTTATTTTAAAAACGATAATTGTGCTAGAGCTATGGAGCGCATATTCAATAGAAATCACCCAGATAGAAGGGTTGGTTCTCAGTATGTTTTACAATTATTGACAAAGTTTATGGAAATAGGTTCTGTAGGAAACAAAAAGCATGAACCTCAGCGACCCATTAGGAATGTAGAAGTCGAAATGGCAGTTCTGGATCATTTGCAGATGGATAGTACTCAATTGATCAGGAAAGTAGCTGACGCTTCCAGTGTATCAAGAAACAGTGTTCATCGAATTGTAAAGGCCCACAAATTTCATCCATATAAATTTAAATTGGTACACGAATTAAACGAAGATGATCCTGATCGTCGCGCGTCGGCTTGAATTCTGTGAGATTTTTAGTGAACAATTAAACGGTAATGCCCATCTACTGTACAATACGTGTTTTTCTGATGAATCGACATTTCAGTTAAATGGGGAGGTAAACAGTCACAATTGTAGATATTGGAGTGAAACCAATCCACATTTGTTCATGGAAACTTATACCTAAAGGATTCAGAAGTTAAATTTTTGGGCTGACATCTTAGGGGATCACATTGTTGGGCCGTTTTTACTTTTGACAATTTAAATGGCGAAAGGTACCTCGATCTGTTAGAAAATAACATCGACCCAATGTTTGCCCAAATCCTCGAAGAAGACGATAATCTTTTAGAGGGCGAACTGTTTTATCAACGGGATGGGGCACCCCCACATTTTGCTATAGCAGTCCGTCAATTCTTGGATAATTGGTTTCCTGAGTGATAGACTGGAAGAAGAGGTCCTGTGGAGTAGCCCGCTAGGTCACCCGATTTAACTCCCTTGGATTTCTTTCTGTGGGGATATTTGAGATCGAAGGTATTTGCAACAAAACCCGTATCTCTGGAAGAGTTACGTGAAAGAATTGTTCGAAAATGCCGTTTATTAACTCCAGATGTGTTCAGGAATGTTCGTACAGAATTTCAAGACAGATTATTCTACTGTGTGAAAGTGGGTGGGGGTAATTTTGAACAATACATACGATAATTTAAACTGCTTCTTTTTATTTTTATTTCCCGAACCTAAAATAATGAAACAATTGTTCCTCAGGAATGAATCGATAAAAGTGTAAAAAAAATACATAGTTATGTAGAGAATTGAAAGACCTTTCAAGAGATGTATCACTCGACCCCTTTTGGGATTTGAATTTTTTGAGAGGGTGGCCATGTAGGGTAGAGGGATGATGATAGGTATACAAGTATTACATTAAAATATATCCCCCTTGGAAACAAGGTCGACGTGTTTCACCACTTTTTCAAAAAAATTTGTATCTCCAAAGTTATTGAGGGTGCCTAATTTTGGTTGGGACACTGTGTATATATATATATATATATATATATATATATATATATATATATATATATATATATATATATATATATATATATATATATATATATATATATAACGGGAAGAAAAGGATAATGGGTATTGCCCGCAAAAAAGGATGAATCCGTCGACACATGTTTCTGTGTCACTACTCGTAATCATGACGGCTATAAGTTGTAAGGATAGGTACAACTTAGGTTCAACAACACAAAAGGAAACCACTGACAGGAAGCCAGTCGCACATTTGTGGCTGCAATTGAAAAACCCCGTGTTTACAGGGCATCAGACAATTGACCTATTCTTTGTTACTCTAAACTCTGGGTACGGAATACCACGCAGGTAGCTATAGTTGCCTCCGTGGCAATACTGTCTGATGCCCTGTAAACACGGGTTCTTTCAATTGCAGCCACAAATGTGCGACTGGCTTCCTGTCAGTGGTTTCCTTTGTGTTGTTGAACCTAAGTTGTACCTATCCTTACAACTTATAGCCGTCATGATTACGAGTAGTGACCAGAAACACGTGTCGACGGATTCATCCTTTTTTGCGGGCAATACCCATTATCCTTTTCTTCATGTTACATCTCATCCCGCAGTGACCTTCTATTCTTTGTTATATATATATATATATATATATATATATATATATATATATATATATATATATATATATATATATATATATATATATATATATATATATATATATATATATATATATATATATATATATATATATATATATATATATATATATATATATATATATATATATATATATATATACATATATACAGGGGGTAACAAAAAAAGCATGTCATAAACTCAATGGCAAATTCTAAGCAACAAATAGTGACGATATGACTTAACTTACCTCTATGCGAAACGCTTCCAAAAATTTGTATGGGCCTTTAAAGTCGAAAATAAAAAATGAAAAATTTGCTCTGGAGTCCTTGTAAGATATCTTCTTTAAATTTGGTACAATATAGCACTAGTAGTAGTTCAATATTTTAAGTAATTATGATCAGTTTATCTCTATTCAAAAGACAAGAATTAGGGGTCATGTGACCCACTTACCCCCCTCAATTTTTTTATGGGCATACCAATGGCAAAAAAATAATTTTTTTTAAAATAAAATTTAATTTTAAAAGTTTCCACTTGCTAGAATGCCTTGCGATACCAGCACCACTGGTGAGGTACACTGAACAGCTGTTGTCACTCTGGAGGACACATAACATCTTGTGCACAGCGAGTCACGACAGAGCAAGTGGCATTCAGGAGGGGAGCATTCCAAAGTGATTCCTTGAGTCCCCTTCACATCTTCATCTCACTGTTGCTGTTACTTGTTGGGCTCCGCCAAAACCGCGGATATCAATGCGGACCAGACAGCGACTGGAGGCATAAGGTCGCCCGTCTATTTTATATGGATGACCTTAAACTTTATGCCTAAGGCGAGCGCGAATTACAAAACGTTCTTAGGGTGGTCGTTTTAAAACATTGCACGAGCTGTGCGATGTTATATCAAATACCTTGTGGTAATCAATCCATGCAATTGATAGATTCAGCTTGTATTGCACAGAATCCTGTGTAATATAGTGATCTATGAATATGCTGTCCTTACAACCTGCCATGCCCTCATTAGTACCAGGCTGTTCATGTATCTGCTAGCATTCAAATAAATATCCTGTAGCAGGAATTGAGGTAAGTGATCGGTCTACAATTCTTCAGGTCGGAAAGATACCCCGTTTTGGGGATAAGCACAGTACATCCCTCGACAAACCAATCTGGAATCTGCTGCCTTTCATTCAACCATGTGTTGAAAATTAGCACCAGACGGCGGTGAATGGAAGAAAATTTCTTCCACCACCAATTGTTTATGCCGTCTGGGCCTGGGGCAGTGAAGTTCTTAGTACCATCAAGAGCTTGTTGGACTTCCTCCGTGCTGATTTTGGGACACACTTTTTGCTCTTCAAGATATCTACCGCAGAGGTCCTCGAAGTGTGTAATTGCTGGAGTGTCGCCGTTATATGGACGCGTTGTTTCGTAGATTGCCTACCGGAAGGTTTCGACAGCACAAGCTGTGGCTCTTGAAACAGGCAGAAAGGATTCGTACGGAATAACGTATTTTGTTTCATACTCCTCACCCACCTTTTCAACCATTTTTTAATAGCCATAAGTGCCCGATTCCTGTCCAGAGAGTGTTGTTTTATTTTACACAGCACTGAAAGGTTTAAAGTGCGGTGTTGGCTTCTTAGTCCGGCTTCTATTCGCCGGATTCTTGTGGTAAAGAATTTGCCCGATTTTATATAATCCACCACACTCTGGATCCAAGAAGCATGTTGCCTAGTCTACTGTATCTTGCCATCAATCTTTTTTACACGCCCCCTAACTTTCTTGACCTCACTTGAGTTGTCAACTCATCCTCCACCTCTCATGGGGGATGATTTGACTTACAGCGTTTTAAATGACACAGTTAATCTGCCAAATGTCTTCATCTACTAGAAATTCCTCATCAATGACCACGTCCATTCGAGCCAGATCTTGTGGCATTTCGCACCAAAGTACATGCAATCACGCCATGTATTTCCTTCGCGCAGATTTGTTACTCTCATGGCAGATCAGCTAGTCATCCCCAAAGTCCCTCGTCCACTTAAAGCGTTCGTGTTCATTGCCACATTCATCGTTGTTGAGGTCATCCGATGAAGCCCCTTCTACCTGTCTCTTACTCTGAATGTAAAACCTTACGTTACCGAATCTAAAATGTCTCGAATGTATGCAATATATGTTTTATATAAATTAAGTGTAGTATCGGAAATTAAATTTAGCGGAATAATTTCCAACTTGTTTATATCGCCTATAAGTTTTATACACCATCTATAAATTATCGGAAACTAGTTGGAGTGCTAATTTCCTAAATTTCTGTATCCTACTTTAACCACATAAATATATCAAACTGTGTTAAATTATAGAGCACGGATTTCCCCTTTATGTCAGATATTAAATATACAATTCACACAAATTTGAATTCATTGACAATAATAAACTAGCTGGATTTAGCGAAAAAAGTAAGATGTAGTAAATTTTTAAAAGAGTGTGCAGATAAATTGTTAAATTTTGGTAGCAAACAATAAAGTTAAAAATAGCTCCATATATTCCTATAATGTATATAAATGACCTGCAAAAATCAGTGGTTAAACAGAAGCGAATTGAAATTTTGTCGATTTCAATTTGCATTGAAAATTCTATTTTCACTATATAGGGTGGGCAAATTTCGATGTTTGTATAGGGTAACTCGGTAACTGTAAGAGATACAAAAAATGGAACACACATTCTCGATCTCTTTTTTTGAGACAAATTCACTGGCGAAAACAAAATTATGGTATCGTCTTTTGTTTTCGAGTTATAAACAAAAGTTCGATTTTTCGACTTTTAGACACATGTCAATATCTTGGTTGTTTGTAAAGTTATGAAAAAACAACTTTTACATTCTTCAGGTCCTTTTTTTATATATAATACAGTGGCGTCGAGAAAATTTAAAAAAAGGTGCAATTTCGAGTTATGGCATAAAGTTGTATTTTTTAAACGGGAATCATAGTTGTTGGCAATGGTTTAGTTAAAAAGGACTTTTTCTCTTTCAAACTATATATTATATGTGCTGTCGCTTTTGATGTGTAAGTATTTAATAGCGAAAACAATCTTTTAGTAGGTTACTTTTTGCGTTTTTTACATATATCTAGTGTAAGGACGTGTAGTAATCGTGATTTTTTTCGACCTCGAGATTTTGATTGATTTATACTTTTTGAATCCTCCTGAATCCATTCTGACTATTTTCCGAATGACGTCAGTCGGTGCATGTATGTGTGTGTGTGTATGTGTGTATCCGCGATAACTCAATAAATACTAATAGGAGACTTCCCAAATTTGACCGTTAAGATTGTCAACAACACATTAGGTGACACATTAAATTTGGTGAAAATGGTATCAACAGAGGAGACACAATGAATGAAAGAAGAAAAAAGGTATAATTTCAGGAAAAAAAAATTAAAAAAATTTATTGCATCTCTGGACGAATCTCGACGAATTATAATGAAAAAACAAAAGCTTTATGGAAAAAATCTGTCTGCATGTCTGTAGTATCACGATAGCAGCCACAGTTTTTGAGATAAAGCTCTCAAATTTGGTACACATGTTCTAAACGCCAAAGACAAAGACCCAGACTTTTTTGTATTTGCCTTTACATAAAAATATATTCTTGATGAAAGGTTATAAATCATGTCTACTGTATCAAGCCAATAAAATATATTTTCCAATTACTTAAATAAAGTTGATGTACACTTATTTTTTCATACATCTGACCTCATAAAAAGAGGTTAGGATAAATTTAACAGTTTGACAGTTAAATATCTAATTTAGTTACAAAAATGTCAATGTCAATAACAAGAAATTATTAAAATATATGACATGAATTATTATTGACAGTATCGAATAACGCTGACAATTAATTATATAAAAATTTTAATGAAGTATTTCAAGGTACGCTATTAAAATTTAGTTGAGGTAAGTGAAGAATTAAATAGAATGATGTTTTTACATCAAGATGATATATACTGGAATAAGAAAGTTATGTGCTAGCCACATCAGATTTTTTTTATATTTATTCCACGTAGGCGTATATCATCTATGACAGTGTTTATCCATTTGTCAGTAAATTGCATATTAATAGTTATATTTCCATCATAATTACACCCCATTCAATCATAAAAGTGGAGACGTCTTACGAAAATTACGAGAAATATGATATGCTAGAATGCTTTATTCAAAGTGTCACGCAGAAGGATATACCATTATAGTAAATCGTATAAATGAATAATTTTGAGAATCTTTTTATTAGTACACACAGTATATGAATTAATATTAAAATATTTAGTTTCAACATGCGATATAAAAGTAGAGCATTTCACAATGATAATCAAAGTTGCTGGAACAGCATAAATTATAACAATGACCTGAAACAAAGTAAGTTTCCTAATGCTGACTAAGGCAAACTGAAGGCGAGTCCAAGAATTAAAGTAGAAATGCTAGGCAGTTGCTTTCTAGGTTTTCTCGGGGTTGAACGGGTGTCTTGGGTGTGACACGTCTCCCGCCCAGGGAGATGGCCTGGCCGGGGGGTAGTGAATTGTAGTTGTGGGTTTTTAGGAGTAAGTATGGTTTGTTCTTTATAATCGTCAATAAATTGTATTCTAAATTGTATATCTTATCACTCTCTTATTTTGTTCCCCTTCACTTATCAACCAAGAGTGCTAATAATACCTCTCCGTTGCCAAGCGAGTAACATTTTAATATTTCATTCTAAATTAACGTATGGAGCGATAAGGTGATCGACTCCAGCGTGGCGTATGGTGGAGGCTCCGCAGAAGGTGGCCAAAGCTGGTATGCGGCGTTTGGGGCTGACACCAACCCCTTCGTGGCATACGTGAAGTTGCATACGTGACATGCTATATGCCATACGTGACAAAAGTATTAACAATTATAATTAGAGGACCTACAGTTAATCAGATTTTCTTTTAACCTCTTAAAATTAGCTTTGTTAGGTTGTCTTCTTTCTGGATAGCGATTGAAATATATTTGGGATGCAATATCACAATTGTTATTACTTTGAATAAAGTATTCTAGCGTATCATATTTCTCGTAATATTCGTAAGATATCTTCACTTTTACAATTAAATGGGGTGTAATTATGACGGAAAAAAAATTATTAATATGCAATTTATTGACAAATGGATAAACACTGTCATAGATGACACATGCCTAATTAATAAGAATAAATATAAAGAAACGCAAAAGTAATCTACTAAAAGATTATTTTCGCTATTAAATACTTACACATCAAAAGCGACTCCACATATTATATATTTTGAAAGAGAAAAAAATTTCCTTTTTAACTAAACCATAGCCAACTGTGATTCCCATTTAAAAAAATACAATTTTATGCCATAACTCGAAATTGCACCACTTTTTAAAATGTTATCGACGCCACTGTATTATACAGAAAAAAGTGCCTCAAGAATGTAAAAGTTGTTTTTTCATAACTTTACAAACAGCCAAGATATTGACATTAGCTAAAAGTCGAAAAATCGAGCTTTTGTTTATAACTCGAAAACAAAAGACGATAGCAAATATTTGTTCTCGTCAGTGAATTTGTCTAAAAAAAAAAAAAAGAGATCGAGAATGTGTCTTCCATTTTTTGCATCTCTTACAGTTATCGAGTTACCCTATACAAACATCGAAATATGCCTAACCTGTACATACGGGTGTCCTCCTAGTGCGTATTTGTTCCGTAACCCTGTAGATATTAAAGATAAAAAAAAGGGTTGTTCAGCATTAACCACTGCATATTATTCTAAAAATATTTTTAGTCATACAGTGTATTTCGTTTTGGTTGGTTAGTAGTCAACTTTGATAAGATGAATGGAACACTACATATTATAGCATACTTGGTTAGTGAACATATTTTGAGCAAATTCGGAATTATTTGAAATTATATAGAAATTTTGACGTATATACACCTTTACAAAAAACGTTATATTCTTCTAATTTGAAATGCTTTCAAATGTTTCTAGGCAGTAATTAATTAAAATAGAAAACGGCTTTTAAATCATGTATCCGGTTTTAGATCTTTTTAAAATTGAAAAGAACAGAAATAACCGCTCTTTATCATAGACCGATGCAACAGGTTTGGTTTCGGGCGACTGGTTTCGTTTCAGTTATATCGCAGTCACTTTAGTGGACGGACATACATTACTTGTATAGCATAATTTCATTCTCGACTAGCTGCATGGTTGCAGGAAACCGGTTGCATAAATGGACAAGGCGTAAATACTTAGTTAAGGTAATGCTTAACTATAAGATAATGCACTCATTCATAGATTGCTGTTGGATCCATTTTATAAAAAGAGCGTCAAACTATTAACCTATTTATTATATCGTTTGACATAAAATTATATACATTTGACTAGAAAAAATCTAAAACCGAATACATGGTTTAAAAGCCCTTTTCTAATGCACTACCCCATCGAAACTTTTCAGAGCATTTCAAATTAGAAGAATATAACTTTACTTGTAAATGTGTACATCTGTCAAAATTTCTATTATATTTCAAATAATTTCTGAACTGCTCAAAGGAAATATTTTGTTTTGGCTCAAAGGAAGCCAAAACAAAATACCCTGTATGACTAAAAATGTTTTTAGAGTATGCAAAAGTGAATGCTGACCAACATTTGTTTTAATTTTTTTTCTATCTGTAACAGTTACAGAATTATGGATCAAATGCACACTGGGTGGACACCCTGTATACATAGAACAAAAGAAAATTTTATCGTTGGAGTACTGAGACAGGTATAAAACCTTTAATAATGTAATGTAATGCCCGCATAAAGAGACCAATCGTGAACATATGTGATTTGGACTTTTGGTCCTCATCGGCACGGTGTAGCTATACTGAAAAGATGGGAACAACTTAGAAAAAAATATACAAAAGAAAAATCACTGACCACGAGCCCTTCACGAGGATTCAGTTGGATGAATCGAAGATTCTGTATTTACAAGGTTACAACTAATATCGCTACGTAGACAAACTATAAGCTGCCTGCGTGAATTTCCTACCCTACAGTGCACATGACAAAAGAAAATATTATCACGGGAATATATACAACAGTATTATTGAAACCGGTCTATGGCTGGCGACAGTGTACCAACCTGCAAGGATTGAAGATATTCATTGCTAACGCAAACTCGACGGTTGTAGTTTTATTTATAAAGTGTTAAGGACATTGAAATAGTAATTATACTATTTTCCGTTTTTTATTATTTACCTTTAATAATACTTTTGATTCATATAGATACCATGTCTAGGCTACACAAAATGATTACAATAAGCCGTCATTAGAAGGAGACATGCCTTAAAAGTTTCAAGTTGAGCATTGGTCAGATTATTTAGAGCTCGACTCATATTGTTGGCATGTGCCACTTTTGGTCTTATTACAGCGGCCATATTGGATTTTTAATTTTTCAGATTTCGCTTAAAAAGAGCTTTCAAATAATGTATCACATGTCGAGGAAAAATTGTTTTTCAAGGGACTAATTTAAGAAAAGCTATCCATTGCTTAACAAAACAAAATAGTAGGCAATGGAAAATCAAAAAATTATTTATATTTCATGGATATACCTAACACCAACCATTCTAAAAAATAATAGTAATATTAAGGTTACCAGTTTGACATGTTTAAATAATTTTAATTTTCTGTTAAAATACTGAGCATAATCGATATAGAGTAAATTTTTTAATAACAGCAAATTAACATAATAGAAGAAATGATAGTAGAGAAGTAAGAAGATTTAATAAAACTGTTCGATATGACCTCCATTTAGCTGAATACATTTTTGGCATCTATGCCTAACTGAGCTGATTACTCTTCTGAGAGTATTGGCATTTATTGTGCCGAAAACGTCCCTAAATTTATCTTACAAAATATCGATAATTTCCGGATTTTCAAAATTATATACCTCATTTTTCACCGTATCCCAAAAATAAAAATCAGGAGGGGTTATATGAGGCGAGCGGGGAGGTCCTCTATTTGAAATTATGCGATTAACAAAATTTTTCTGCAATATCCGTCTAAAATTATTAGTAATATATGCAGGACAGTTATCTTGTTGCAACCACAATTAGTCTATTTTTTATTCTGTAAAAAGCTATCTCGGGTAAAACTTGATTTTCTAGAAGTTCACAATATGCTACTCCCGTTAAATTGTTGTGAAAAATGAATGGAATAATTAAATGACGATCTAAAAATAATAATTTAGGAAAGGGTTATAGGCAGATCGTAGAAGTAGAATAAGAAGAGAAAAGGTAAAACTTATCATGCCGCACCAAACATTGAATCCAAACCTAGTTTGAAACCTTCTTTGCGTAGATACATGTGGATTTTCTGTGGAACAGTGGTAATAATTGTGCTTCTTAAAGACTCCATAATTTGTAAAACGACTTTCATTGGTCCATATAACTCTCGATTGAAAATCAGGTTGTTCTTCGCATTTCTGATTAAACCAAGGACAGAATTCAAATCTGCTAAAATCATTATTGTTTAAAGCTTAGACAATCGTAGGTTTATACGGTGATATTTCCATTTTCTTAATGTCTTTTTACAGTTGTCTTAGGAATATTTGTTTTGCCTACAATTTGTCACACTGACATGCGGAGATTATTGTTAACAGCTTCGAGAATGTGCGGTCAACATTATCAATATCATACCGGTCTCTTTTATTATCAAAACTTCCGTTATTTAACAAATTAATTTAAAAACTGTTCTATGTGGTTGCATTCTCTCCGGAAATGTTTCTAGATAGGAAGCCGGTACATTTTACGAATTTCTATTTACTTTTAAATAACATTCTAACATATAAAATTTTTCTCATTTGAGAATTTGTGCGCTATTTTGCAATAATCACACTCTTGAACAGTAATAATAAGTATTCTTGAAAAATTCACAATAATGCCACTACTATTTGGTAAACAACTGTCAACTACCAGTAATGCTTATTATTTGTTTTAAACCAAAGCCTACTAAATTTAACTGAAAGTTATATGTGAATTTGGTCGTCTTTAGAAAAGCATTTTTCAAATGTTACTAATTACTAACTACTTTACATGTAGAATGCCCTTAATGAAGAAGATTTCTCTGTTAAAATTTTGAACACTTTATTGAAAATTTTATGACAAATAAAACCTTAATGATTGCCTAAAAATTGATATTTCTAGAAAATTGTACAAATAAAGCAATTTAGAGTAGATTTTAAGTACATAGATAATAATTAGTCGCTGTCCGAATAAGCCACTTCCTTGTCTCTGGCTTTACAAAAACGTTTTATTTTCCATGGCCCACTATTTTGTTTTGTTAAGCGATGAATAACTTCTCTTGAGAAACAATTTTTCCTCTGCATGTGATACACCATCTATCTGAAAGATCTTTTGAAGCGTAATCTGAAAAAGTCCAATATTGCTGCCTTAAGAAAAACATATATTACCTCGGATATCTCGAAAACAATGGACTATCGAGCATTCTCTTCTAGACAAAAATATTAGTCTCCAAAAAGTGTCCTACCAACGTAATAGTCTAAAACCTGTCTGATGAAGAATTACTTGGCTACAGCCAAGAAAAATCACAAAATTTTGTGTTCTTTTTGGAAAATCTTAAAAACGGTTTCAGTTAGCCGCAAATTCTTAACGGATTTGGAATCAGCATAAAATTTGCCAAAATTTATCCTGTTTAACCGATCTCACTTACCGTTTCCGAGATCCTAATGGTGAGCATTGAATTTGGGACACACGATATATAACAATTTTTTCTCTACTATGGGCAGTTACTTGAATTTTTTCTAAAAAAACAAAAAATAATTAAAAGAGTTTATTTGAAAAAGTATACGTACCGTTTATTAATTTAATGATTTTCTTTAAGCAACTAAAATGTATTTTTAGTACAGATGATGATGATGATGATGTTGATGATGATGAATATACACGGGTAACTGGTATGGAGTTTGAGTTGGACAAATTGTGCACACGTCAACCTCAAGGGAGGACGAGGCGGGGAATTCTCGGAAGATATGCAGCTAGAAGACGGAAGTATCGTAAGAAATCTGGATGCCGGAGAGACCTACATATATCTGGGTGTATAACAAAGGCACATCCAGGATGTAACACAGATAAAGGATTCTCTCCGTTGCAAGTACAGACACCGACTCTGAAAGATTTGGTCTTCCGAACATTCGGGGAAGAAAAAGGTGTCTGCGACTAACATGCTTGCGATTCCAGTTCTGCTCTACTCCTTTGGAGTAATGAAATGGACAATAGACGAGCTGCGCCAATCAGACAAAGATACACGTAAGAAATGAAGATTCACAGAATTATTCATCCTAGATAATCATCAGCTCCTCGTGTGTCCTTCGCACATCAACGGGGGGAGCGAGGACTCTTGAGCCTTTAGTGTACGCATGGCAGAGTAGTACTGAGTATGGCATGTAACATCCTCATGAGCTCAGATCCCCTCTTGCGGTTTGTAAAACATCACGAAACTGTAGGAATGGGAGCAGGATTATTTAAGGCAATAAAAAGAGCAGCAGACGAACTCGGTCACGCATTCGACACCAGGCGAGGTGGCCAGTGAGGTGCTGATGTACAGTCAGTCACTGATTTTTAGCCAAACCGCCTGAAAGCCCAAATTAGAGCTGCTGAACAGGAAAATCTGTTTCAGCAGCACGTCGATAAACCCCACCATGGTGTCTTCTATAAGAACATAGACAGAATGGGGTTTAACGACCAGGCTGACATTTGCTTTTCTATGGTCAGCGGGGTTTAAGTCGGAGAACCAGGGATTCATTATGGCCTACCAAGATGGTGTAATCAACACCTTGGTCTACCATAGCCGCGTATGGCATATAGAAGTTTCCGACATCAACTGCAGGACCTGCCGTCAGGCGACAGAATCACTCATGCACAAACTATCTGCATGCTCCGTATACGCGATTTCGGCCTACATCCAACGACATAACGTGGCTTTGCGCGTGCTATACTACCATCTAAGGCACTCACGGGGTAGACCAGACACCAGTGCTGCCTTCCGTCTCCGGAGATATTGAGTCCGTTGTAGAGAACGAGAAATGCTGGATTCACTAGAATTACTCGTTCGCGATTCTCAGGCTAATCCAAGCCTGATACAGTCTATCTTGACCATCAACTCAAGGTGATGTATGTCATCGAGTTCTCAGCACCTGCGGAGAAAAACATCACTTTGAACGAGGAGGAGAAATGGACCAAATATCGCGATCTCCGGTACGAACTCCAAATGCTGTACCCAGGCTACTCGGTCAAAATGAACGTCCTAAGAATCGATGTACTCGGAGGGATAAAGCCTACGGTGCTCTTGGAACTGAAGACCATACCGGCCACTCACTCCCGTGAGGTGTCAGAGACCACGGAAGGATTGTGCGGCATCTGTTGTTCCGAAAAGGAAACACCACAGGAATTAGCTGTCCAAAGGGCGGTTAAACTTAGAAAAACATGGACATAAAACCATTCCCACTGACATTGCCAGTGTTGATCACGGAAATCTAACCCTCATCTACGATAGATAGATTTCTCATTACACTTGCTATCGTGCGCTCTAGCCAACTACGTTACTGAGCCGGTGGTGTATAAAAGTTGGTGAGGATTTAATAGTTTTTTGTAATCCATAAAAAAGTCATCGTTTTTTAGATTTTTAAATAGTACATTAGCTTATTTGAAATTACTGTAATATAGTTTATTTGTAGCTCTTTAAGTTAAAGGAGAACTAAAAATGGTCCGTGTAACGAAAAAACACAAAATGTAAATACTATTGAAATGATTAATTGGGAGGCAGGATGCGTAGTCAGCAGGGGGTGGTAAATTTAGTTAACAAAACGTATCCTAATCATTCACCAATTTCCAGACTATGGTTAGCCGAATTAAATATAAATTTAGGAAATATCGGTAAGTGCAAATTATGTTAAAATCAATGTACTGTTGTCAGTTCAAAACAACCTTCATTCAACAATTGATTGGCTTCCTGCAATAAATGTCTACGCCATTTCCTTATAAAATGATATGTACAATTTTCACTACGTAACATCAAGGCTCATAGATTAGCGCAAAAACTGTAGATAACTTACGATATACAGGGTGGGCCAGATTTTAATCGGGAAACTTAAAGAATCGATAGAACACGTCAAAATAATATGGATTTGTCATATAAAATAGCTAAATATGTTTAGCTTTCAAGATAGAGGGCGTTGAAATTCGGAAAGTGAATGTTTCGTACGTCAGTACTCCTCAGATCATAGTTTTCATCTCTTCATTCCAACTAGAGGCGTAACGGTGTCAAAAATAATCATTTCGAAAAAACGGGTCGTCACTGGCCTAAGCTATTTTTTCATTCTCTTTCAACATTTCCCATCATTAATACACAAAACAGCTTTTGTAACACTCTACCCATTGGGTGTCAAAATATAACGCTATGCGTTACAATGCTACGTGAATCCACGTTGTGATGCCAAGAAAAACGTACCAAATAAAATTAAACACCTTACCAATCCTCGGCTATCTCGTTATATCCCAGGTTGGGTTACCAGTATCATACAGACGAAATTGGTGCCTTCAGCTTCTCAGTAGGTACTCTAAATTTAAGAAATAAACAATTACCATTTGACCAGAAAATTTGGTATACCTTATCACACTTTATATTTTTAATGGAACCTATTCTGATAAATTAAACAACATAAGTATAATAAAATGTTTAATTATATCAAGTCCAGTTAATCAGCCAGGTTTTAAATATAAAAGAAATATTTACAAAGAGATATGTGAATTTTTTTTAAATTCATAAACTATCCCCGAAACAAAAGTATGTAATACCAGTAAGTTGATTTATACCAAATGCAATTGCATGTAGTTTACAAAAAAAAACACATAAGGAAAATATTTATATCTAGATCTGACTATTATTACATTTTTCGTAATCAAAGTGCAACGATCTATCACAGATCTAATTTTGAGTAAACTATATTTACAACATGACTATTTTAAATTTGAATAAGTAAAATTGAAAAAAAAACATGCACAAAATAAATGATTAATTATTTACATCAAGGTCAAAATTTTTAAGTACATAAAAAAAAAGAATATTAAAACTTATTTTTAACCTCCGACAGTTGAAACGTGTGTTCAATTTTGATTTGTTCCACACCAGACTAATATTGTTCCATTAACCAAACTGCAGCATTACAAAACTCGACGATGAAATTAATTGGCTCTTGACTTCCAACACTCGTCGAAAACACAAATCGACCCTCTAATCCAGGTCTACTCAGTACATAAGCAAGACTTGATAAAATTCCATTTCATTACCATACAACCAAAATTATATATAAAACCATACTGGCAAAATAAATGAATTTCCTAGGCATCATAACCTAGATGAACTTCTTAACCCTACGAAAAAAAAAAGGAAATGCTTTTTATTACCACATATAACCCACTAAGTTTTTCCAATGGGAAAAATCATAATAGCCCAGCTATAGTTTATTAAAGGCCCAGTGATAGCCGCCTAAATTTTAATAAAAAACACAAGTAAGTACTTGTTAATTGTTATTATCCTACTTTAATTAGCTTACCTTTTTCTATAGGCTGTCAACTTCCATATACATGTTAATTGTAGAAATAATCCAGCATTTAGCTGACAAGATACGAAGTAGCATCCTTTAAATAGGTGAAAGAAATAATCCCGACTGGACGATGATTAACATCCACTATGATAAATTCGGATTTCAACTTTCACACTCTCACCTGCTACAATTTTACAACATGTACATTGTACATCCGTACATCAAGACAACCAACTAAGGAAAGGGAGGTATTCAACCAATGAAGCTATAACGTGATAGATGGACAGAATACGCAGAAAAGTCACTAGCCAGAAAATATAAAGGTCGGTTATCTGTCGAATGAATGTGAAACTATGTAAACACGTATCAATACTTATCAAGGCAAATATAAAATGTAAAACGTTCATTAGAAAAGTTAGAAAGGTAAGAAAATTATATAAAGTAATATTTATGCAAGGTGAATCAACAACAAAACTCCACGGCCTGAGATTCGGTTATTTGCAGAATCCATAAGGTTTGTCGACCCTAGTGCTAACAGCTGAAGTGCGTTCCATTAATGTATTTAATGTACTAACATACTTAGCTTAAATGGTCTAAGTAGTATCAGTCTGGAATTACTTCGAAACAACCCAACTATTGTCCAAATCATTTCATAGTTACTCGTTTCACACACAAGGTAATGACTGTTATGACGGATCAAGTCTATAAGAACAGACGAGCTCACGTGATCACAGATCAACTCGGTGTGCAACCCCGACAACAATTGAACACTGCCAGTAATATTCGAATAAATGACATTTAGAACTGATAACACAATTTAAGTAGATTTACTCCCAATAAGAAATTAAATATTCCTCGAAAGAACACATAACCGGCAAAAGATAATCCACATAACCTATGGTAAATAATGCAATTTCAACTAAACCTTACAAGGTTACATTGTTTGAGTTTATTTCAGGCAGTCTGTTATCTCACAAGACAACCAGTTCAATAAAACAGGTAAACAACGATGACCATGCAACATTAAGGAAGTCATAGGTAGGATATAACTTATTAATTTATTAATAAGTAACTAATGCTCGCTTGTCCTCTTGCTTAAATGTCATCCTATATCTCTCTAGAAAATCAGAGATCTGAGATATAATGTTATACAGAAACCATAATGTCCACGGTATAACCTTGAGACATGACCTTTCATGTTTTAATGTCAGGGCTGAAAATGGTTTTCTAATGAGTGATGTTTCGTCTTGATTGGTTTGAGGTTATTAAAATTTTCCTGTAACTTCGAAATAAAAAAACGGAATATCCGGGTTCTTATGAGACTTAACGAAGAATTCTCCCGGAAGACGTAGAGGCTGACCAAAAACAAGTTGAGACAGACAAGTAGACGGGCACTCTTTTAGTCTTCTTTTATTATCGTTATAAGCCCTAATATTATAATGGGAATTTCTTCTTTCCAGTTACACGTATTCGCTCCTGCTTTCAAAGTCGCTTTCAAAGCTCTATGTAATCTTTCAGCTATTCCATTACTTTGTGGATGATATGTGGTTGTATCGATTCTATGAAAACCAAGAAACTTTGAACATTCTAAAAATAGCCCTGATTCGACCTGCATTCCCTGATCCGTGGTTATGTAAAGAGGGACACCAAAACAGCACACCTATTGTTGATAAAATGTTTTGGGAACCATCTCTGCCGTTATATTATTGAACGGATAGGCATCAGGCCATCGCGAAAAACGTTCTACTACGGTCAGTATGTAAGAACAACCTCCTGAAGGGGATAATGGACCTACAATATCTATATGTATACGCTCAAATCTCCCCTTAGGCATATCAGATTTATCTATGTGCGTTTTGGTGTGCCTGCTTTCCTTGGGTGCTTGACAGTTAATATACGTCTTTGTCCAAATGTTGCAGTCCTTATTCATTTCTTGCCAGAAATATTTACTAGTTATTAGCCTTTTTGTTTCTCGTACCACTGAATGTGTCAAGCGTGAAAGATTTCGAAAACTGTACGTTTAATTTCTTGGGCATATAGGGTGTAATATGGAAATAGAAACATCACACCAAATTTCATTATTGGAATTCGGGATTTTAATTTTTTTGTAGTACATACTTAATACTTTCTATTCCTACAATTTGTTTTCTGGTTAATGTTTCTAGTTTCTGATCCTCGAGTTGTTTCCTTCTTAAAATTTCTAAATTAAAATCTGATGAATTAATTTGATTAATGTTACTCATATGTGACAAAAAATTCGCCATCTGGTCATTACTTACATTTTATTGGTTAATACCACTTTTTGACAATGAATCTGTTATGAATTTGTAAATGCGATGATACTGTTTTTTTCTTTAATGTGTTAGATGTCATTTGTGAACTGTGTGATATATTCCAAGTGTCGTGTTTGTCTCAGACTTCTTTCTGTTTTAGAGAACAGAGCTGTTGTTAACGGCTTATGATCAGTAAAACAGATGAATTTTCTAATCTCTAGCATATATCTATAGTGCTTTATGGATTCGTATAGTGCTAGCATTTCTTTATCAAAAGCTGATTATTTTTTTTGAGAATGTGAACATTTTCAAGGAAAGAAAGCTAAAAGTTTATATTCCTCATCGGTAATCTACCTAATACTGCTCCTATGGCTATATTAGAACAGTCTACCACAAGAGTTAATGTTATATCATCCCTGTTATTCGGAGGTGTAAGTGTAATAGCATTTGAAGTACTTTTCGTACCCTGTTGAAACTGTTAGAATATTCTTTTGTCAAACTTTCAATATTTTTAATATGATTATGTTGCAATTCAGTACTAAAAATATGTAATGGATTTAAAATTTCAGCAAAATTAGGAATGAAACGATGATAAAAATTGATCATACCAATAAATCTTCGTAGTTGCAGAATGACTAGGGAAATTTTTTATTATTTGTACTCGCTCTTCTGTTGGAATACCTTTTGATGATGTATTATGTCCCAAGAAATTGATTCCTTTTAATACCAAAATGATAAAATCTTTCAAGTAAAGTCTTTAAATGCTCGTGATGTTCCTTATCACTCCAACTTATTACTAATATATCGCCTAAATAAGTAATAAATATAGTTTAAAAAAACTAAAAAACACGCTTTTAAAGCACATCAAACTAAAAAGTGAAAAATAATTATTAATATAAACTGAAAACAATAATGAACGAAAAATACTAGTATTATTGTGAAAAAAGCGTGGGTTGCTCGATATACGAAAAATATGGCACAAAGCTTTTTTTTCACAATAATACTAGTATTTTTCGTTCATTATTGTTTTCAGTTTATATTAATAATTATTTTTCACTTCTTAGTTTGATGTGCTTTAAAAGCGTGTTTTTTTAGTTTTTTTAAACTATATTTATTTTTCACTTTTTAGTTTGATGTGCTATAAGAGCGTGTTTTTTAGTTTTTTTAAACTATATTTATATTGCTTATTGATGCTGATATTATAACATATTACGATCCAACAGATACTTCTGAAAAAAAAAATATATTTTTTTTCAGCCATGGGATTTGAACTCACGCCCGAGGAGTCCGTCGTTTCGCGTCGACTAAGACTTGTGCCTTAGCCCGCTCGGCCAACGACCGAACTGTGAATCACTGAATATACTTACAGTATTAAGCCTCTTGCTCTCATGCAGAGGATACGTGAGGAAAGGAAATTATTTAATTCTGGCGATCCTGATCAGGACAATGATATAAACTTATCAAATTATTGTATCGTTACCGGTTCTTCGTAAGTGTACAAAGTTTCAATTAAATCTGTCCGTTTAAAGTGGGTCAAAATCGAATCCAAAGAGTAGGTTACAAACAAACATACAGGTGAAACTAATAAAAGCGTGTTAAAAATAAAGTTTAAGTTTGACAGTGACTCACTCATGAATCTTTGAAATGTTTGCGCTGCGTTTTATAAACCTAATGGCATTCGTAAAAATTTGAATAGTCCAAAAGGTGTAGTAATTACTGTTTTAAATATATCTTCTTCCGCGACTGGTATCTGGTGATATGCTCATACTCAATCAATTTTCATAAATATTTTATATCTTTGCAATCGCGAATTGAAGTCATGAATATGCGGTAATGGACCGTAATTGAATTTAATTGTCTATAATTTTCGCACAGTCGCCAATCATTTAGTTTCTTCTTTGCTATCATATGCAGCGGAGATGCAACAGGTGAATCCGAAGGTCTACAAATGCCTAGTTCCACCATTTGCCTAAACTTCTTTTTCGCGATATCGAACTTTTAAATATCTAATCTACGTGGACGAACATATGATAAATGCCCATTCGTAATAATGTTGTGTTTGACAGAATGTTTGACAGACAATGGAAAGTCTGATGACATTATCAAATTTGGATATTTTTGAAGCAATTTTCTATATTCGTTTTCTATCGTAAAAATCTTTGAAGTTGAGAAAGGATAATTCATGATGACAAAATTTATTGACAGGTTCGTCTTGTTACCAAAAACTTTTATTCCTTAAATCAACTACTATCCCGGAATGAGTTAGAAAATGTTTTAATAATAGAACAATTAATATTTGCTATAGTAAAAACGAAAGTCTTTAGTTTATACACCGATATTATAAAATATGTGAAATATTTTAACATTTCCATGTTTGCGGACGATACAATGATACATGATGACATACAAACGATGTTTAACTCGTTGAATTATGATTTATCTCTAATAAGTAAATGGCTATGCGATAATAGTTTAAGTTTAAATATAAATAAGTCTAAATATATGTAATACCTAACAAATTTTAATTATCTAGGAACAATTTCTAATATCCTAATTTAAATCTCGAAATTATGAGAAACAAACTAGATAAAGTAAATGAAATTAAGTATTTAGGAGTAATTATTGATGAGTGTTTCAATTTCAAAAGTCATTTCAACTATGAAATGAATAAAATATCAAAAAAGTATATTTTTTAAGAAGAATAAGAAATGGTTTAAACTTGTCTAAAAAAATCCTACTTTATAAAAGTTTAATTAGTCAATACATTGATTTTTGCTTAACAATATTATTTAACCTGAACTAAAATGATATACATGAATTACAAGGTGTACAAAACAAAACTATGCGAATAATTTTGAAATGTAATAAATATACACCGATAAACATAATGCTAGAAGTACTTTATTTTATGAATATTAAACAGCGAATCCTTTTTTAGAACACTAGATATGATTTTCAAAATAAAAACATATTGACTCCAAACTATTTGAGAAATAATGAAATAAAATTAAATTTGTGAGAGATATACACACATATAATATGAGAAATGTTAACGACTTTTTATAGACACTTTTAAATCAAACAAATTAGCCGAAACGTTGTTTTATAAAAGTTTCATTGTATCCAACCAACTTCCTGAGAATATCAAACAATGTTATTAAAAGTAGATATTTTTAATATTAGGTTCAATTAATTCTTAGGATAATTAACTCTTAAAGTACCTTATATAGTATTATTTAAGATTTCCTGTATCTTATACTCTATAAGTGTATGTATAATAACTTATTTGCTAAATAAAAATCCAAAAGCAATAAAAGTAACCCATTATCAGTATATGTATGTTTAAATTAAATGTTTGGGCTGTCAGGTTGGGAAATCATTCATTTTTCCGGATACATTGAGTGGAGTAATTTTATAGAAAATAATTTACTTGAAATTTTTAAGGGTATTCCAATTAACAGACGACATTTTATTTGAATTGCCAGAAGGTAGCTGCACACTTATTTTCCAGTAAGGTGGATTTACAGAGGAACAGATCCATATATTTACTGGCCTGTACATCTGCTAGAGCTCAACCCACTTAACTCTTCATTATGGAGCTATTTAAAACAAAAATTTATAACACCGAAATCAATGCTCTTGAGGAATTGACAGAGAGAAATCATTAACTAGTTTACAACCATTCGAAGCAATCAAGAAGTGTTGCAATGGTTAGTTTCTTTATTGGAGAAAGGAATAATGTTATAATATTAACAAAATGGAGGTAATTTTGTGCAGTCGCTTTGATTTTTTGATAATATATGTTTTTGATATATTTTTTTTTGAATAGTGTCAATAAATGTTATTTTAAATATTGGCTAGTCTCTCTTGTCAGGATGTACGACTTGAAATAAACACATTTATAAAACAAAACAAGCTGTATTACTTAATTTTCACACTTTTAGTTCACAGACATGATGACATACACACACACACACACTAACGTAGCTAGTTTCATTCTCCTTCTCTCCCATACCAATCTTAAAATGTCGAAATTGCTAATATGAGTAATACTATTTAAGATATAGAAAAGGTCTCAGATCTAGGAAACACCCAACAAACATTTATTATCGGCCCGATGCTGCTTGAATAGCCTTCATCCGATAATGCAAATGCTGGGCCGATGCATTTATACAGCATTGGCCTTGTATCTATAGGAGACTACGGCCTCAATACGGGCCAATTACCCCTTATCGCAAATGGCCCAACGTTTTGTCAGAAAAGGACCGATGCAATATTTATTTGATGGCACATTAGTGGGCCAAGAGCCCACATTTAAATCATCCATATACAGGGTGTCCTAAAATTTTGTAGCACCACAAACAGATCCGCCACTATACAACGAATAATGTGTCCTACTTTTGTTATGATTTTGCAACTGACTGACAAAGTTTGATACACATTTACAGTGTTTTAATAAAACAGTGTAAATGCATATAAATTTGGTCATTCAATTGTAAAATCATATGGGCTCATTATTCGTCGTATGGTGGCAGGTCTGCTTGTTATCTGTAGTTATCACTAGCATATAGAAGAAATGAGGATTTTTCCTTTAAATGACGATTAACAAAATACTTACTCTGCAGATATATTTTTTTTCGTTTTATTAAGCAGTATTTAAAAACATTTAATGAAAATTCGTTTAAGGCATTTAATCGAGTCGAAAACTAAATGTCAACAATATTTCAGATGTAAATAAGGATTATAAAATACTCACCATTGTAAGATTTAAAGTGTTATAAAAACTCTACGTTTTGTTTATTATTAAATACTTTTTTATTTTTGTTTTTCATATTAGCAATTACCCCATATTTATATTAGTTAAGGTAAGTTGGAATAGGATTTTTGTTCAGTTTAGTTAAGTCAGTTGTAGATTAAGTGTAAGAGTAGCCATATAGGCTAAACTTCACCTACGATATATTATTGTGAACTTTAAGAAACAATTGTATTGTTTCTGTATAGTTTAATAATAAAGACAATATTATTATTATTAAAGGTGTAGAATAAAAGACAAAGACCTGCTGTCACTAAAACTTCCTAATGTGAATATTCACCTTATACACACATTTAAAGAAGTTTCACAGTTCTTGATAAAATATAAATATGATTCAATAAAAAAATATGTAGGTTCTATCACCTCTATTTTTAATATAAAATTAAAAACAATATAACATTTTTATAAATTCACTCAAAAACAAAAACTATGATATAAAATAAATCTTATAAAACAACACAAACAAAAACAAACATCCTAAACGAAGTTATAAGATAATAAAAAAGTAAGTTATATTCTCTGTGATAATTAATACAGGGTGGTCCACTCAACATTCCACCCCCTATTATCTCCCGTAGTTTTGAGAATTAAAATTTTCAAAATAAGTACCTATGTGATTTTTTCTAAAGATTCTGAATCTGTTATTAAAATTTGCAATGCTTGGAAATATACATGCGCTAAAAAGCGAAACTTTTTTTAATGGAACACCCTCTATATTTTTACATAATATTAAACAGTGGACCAAATTACATCCAGTGTGTGATAGTTTCAAATTTTTTAAAATTAAAATGGCGGTTATTAAACGTCAAAATTAGAAGAAAAAATTTTTTTATATGGATTTACTACTGTTATATTTATAAAATAATGATTTTTTAATATCAAATTAAAATTAAAATAACACTGTTTGCTATTATTAATCCTAAAATAAAACTAAACTGTTAAAATTTCCATTTCTTAGCAACATATACACAGAAGAAACTTTTTTTACTAAAGTTTGGACATTTAATAACTTCGCCATTTTAAGTTAAAAACATTTGAAACTATCACACTAAATGTAATTTAGGTCACTGTTTAATATTATGTAAAAATTCAATTTTAAAAAAAATGGCTTTTTTTGTTCAAGCATAGTAAATTTTTAATAACAGATTCAATTATGGAAGATAATAGGGGGTGGAATGTTGAGTGGACCACCCTGTACAAAACAAATCTCTAATTTTTGACATAGTCTAATTATTACACTGTAATTTTCTTTCCCCTCTATTATTGCGCCCCCATCACTATCAGAGGCAGTTCTCAACCTTTTTTTTTGAAGATGCTTCCTACTTCCGCCTGAGTAGCGTTTCTGCAAAGAGGAGTTTTCCGTAGAACACCTAGATTATAAAAAAAATTATAGTTTATCTCTAAACCAAAATTTAAAACATTTCCATGTCATAAAAGCAAACATTTTTTTTCTACAGAATTGCCTGATTCCAAATATTTACTATTCTAAGAAATTTATTTCTATCGTTTCGACAGGAACCTAGGTTCTTTAGTCGTAATGCAGTGCAAAATTAAGTCCAGTATACAAAGACATGTAGGTAAATGGAAGGAAGAACACTGGTAAGAAATTAAATGGCAATCGCCCTGTCCACGATAAATTAAAGAATTTGAATATACCAATGCAGACTTTTGATGGATATTTTTATCCCCAAATACAGTAGACATATTGCGTGAGGCAAGCAAATAATTATTTCTGGACTAATGAGAATACGATTTTGTATAATGCAAACAACTAATTTCCTGTCAATTTTCATCTTGGTACCTATACTCTGGATTTAATATAGTGCAAACAAAGAAAGTTCAGCCATATTATAACACAAAGGCACAGAACAGATTTAAAATGACATTTGAAAATCTGAGATTTACTTTAAAAGATCGTTTTTAGCAATTAAAAGGCGAGTAATCCTCTTGAGTACCGGGAAAATGCAACTTCCAATTAAGGTTATATGCAGTGTGTGCAGGTTGCATGACAAATTAAAGTAAATAAAATATAAATATATCATATGAATATTATATACATAGTTCATTTAGGTACTTACTTTTCGCTAGCTTCCATTTTTATAATACCAAACCACGGAGTAAGTTCTTTGTATACCCAAACACTTTTATACCAAACACAGAACTTACAACAAAATAGCGTATTCCCCAGTCCTCACCCACATCACAGCAAAAGAACAGTGAATAGTGCCAACATCGAAATGCAAACTTAATTACCTTGAATAAATGAATTCCCTAGAAATGTATTTTTTTATTTAAATTATATTTTTAAATGCCAAAGCCCAGTCTTTAATTTTGACGTAGAATGTACGTACGTTCTGTTGACTAACTATATTTAGTATAAACAAACTTGTAATACTTTAATGACAATCCATCGACATAGTGCCTTTCAGAATACGGCCGAATGGCGTCCAAAATACGTTGACTCAAAACTTGTTAGTCGAAATCAGGCAAAATATCGTCTAAAATCAATTGGCCCAGAACATGTGTGCCATAACCAACACTCACCCGACGACGCCGGAACTTTCCCGCTTGTCGGCCGACACTTGCATGTTTGCTGGTCAGTTTTTATAATACCTGATAAAAAAACATGTTCTTCATACATTAAATTTCTTAAACTTTCTTAATTAAATGTTAGAAATGTACTTACAATTTTAGAATAACAAATCATGTCACTTTTAATTATTATGAAGCAGAAAAATACAAATTCTTAGAATGAATATACCGGAATAAAGAATCAAATAACTACAGAAATAAAGATTTTACCAATTTATCTTCAATATTTTTTACTTTGAAATGGTATGAAATCTATTATTTAATCCAATTTCTTCTGTTTTACTTAGAAGTAAGCAGTTGCATTAGCATATACTACAATACTTTGTGATCTAAAGTGTTGATTAATAGCTCCTACCTAACATTTGTATATTAGCATGATCAGAAAAGAACATAAATCACTATACACATAGAAAACTAAATAATTTCCTTACATCTAGTGTTGAATGTATGAAAGTTTTTTTGTTAAGTAGCTAAATAATCTTTTTTAATTATAGGTATAACAATTTTTGTTAAATACTTGAAATAAATTTCTCAGGTACATATGTGCTATAACTTTTATGAGACCAAACTAACTTTTTGACTACATTAAAACTTTCTACCTTAACTTGCAATATATCTTTACAAACAAACATTTCAAATTCCAAATCATATAAAACAATGTCCATCGATTTATTCGACAAAAACAAAAAAATACACATCAAAAAACTGTATGGAGTAAGTAAATCCTATTGTACTACAGGTACGGATAAAGGATGCTAGGCATGCGCCCCGACGCCAGAATTATAGAGGGGCGAGAACTCTGAGTCAGTACATAGGATGCTATGTTAGCGGCGTCATCATAGTTTCCAAATTTGATCGATTTTATCTACACGTAATACGTGAATTTAACCGGTAAATTTATAATTGTAAATTGGATCATAACGTAACAAATTGTTCTAATAAATGACTTAAATAAACTTTCTTCGTAAAAAAAAATTGTGACCGATTTGACAGTGTTCATGAAACAGAAAATTCAAAAATTATAAAACCTGTTTAAGTGTATAGTGCTAATTATTTAGGTGCATTTGCAACTATTGATAAAATTAAGATACTACGTTAAATTAAATCATCAGCGGTTCGAACGGATTATTAGATTAAAAGTGTTATTTGCGATAATTGGAAACTCTAGTTCAATCAAAGTTGGTAATCGAAAAATTATGTTCCATAAAGTGAAGTGCGTGTACTTAGTGTTTTGAAAATTTAACTATCTCTAGAATGGCCAGTGTTATTTCAAAGATGCTCTTCTTCTGGATGATGCTTCTTGCTACACTTGTTTTTACTTCGGATTATGCTAAAGCGGGAAAAGACGGTGAGTAGGTAGATTGTTTCTTTTAAATCCGGGGTTTACTTTTCTTAAGTCTGGTCTTCAACATAAAACAGCAAATAATTTATTTTTCACAGCTGAAATAAACCTTTGTAAAATTAAAGTGTTTAGTAAATATTACTTTTATTATTATACAAACTAGGAGAAACACTCCACTTTCAAACAGTGGTTTTAGAATTTGTTAATAGTTACTCTATTAAAATTTATATTATTCTTATTTGTCACTTTCAGATCATACCGATGTGACACAATTTTCTTATTTAAATAAGCAAACATGATATATTTTGAAAACGTGCGTTACTTTTTAACATACCTACAAACCATATAGCACGAGTTTTTTTGAGTTGTTATCAGCAAATTACTAAATAAAATTTAAAATTAAAATTATATAGGTTACTGTTTAATTAATCAATTTCTTGATGATAGACTAAGTACTACAAATTGTTTAAATGGATCTAGTAATTGGTTTCTAGGATCTTCAATCCTCACTCACCTAGATTAATTATTATTGTGTCACATAAAATCAGAGCGCTACAAATGATTTTTCCTGAATCTGGAGGAAATGAAAATAAATGTATTTACATCAATAAGCGAATGTGTCTTGACAACAGCACAATAAACACAAGAAAATGTTTGAAATAAAATGGAAAATTAATATTTGTTTAAATTATTAAATTAATTTTAGGATAAGGCATTTACTTATTGTCAGTCAAATGTTATTTACTGTAGATGTCATAAGTGTAAGAAATAAAAAAATTGATTATTCTAGAGATGAAAACACATTAATATTAAAGGTTAAGCTCACGCTCTGTGTCAAAATATACTGTAGGTAAAAATTTATTATTACTATTCCTATTGAAAACTCAAAACAGTTGAAAATTAAACTCGCAAAATATGGCAAAATTGATACCACTTTGGGTATAATCAACGGATTTTTAAAGGTTTGTAAACTATTTGTTATTTTATTTTTTTTATGTCGCACCCATTCAACGGGCAATAGGCCAAATACCTATGCCAAATTCTGAAATGATGTAATATTTTAAATGAATCTCTGAATATAATCCCAGCTTAGTAATAAAGTCTCTTCATAATTCACAGATTGCTATAATTTTCGCGATTATTTGATTTCCCTAATTTTGCTGTCTGAATAATCATGCCATAGCAATTCTGGGGCTGTAAATAATCAGTTGGTTAAAGCACTGGCATCTCTGCTAGGATGAATAAGTTTGAGTTTTTCAGTTCTTTTTATTCAATAGGTAGGTAATATTTCTTGTTTATAAAATTTTTTTAAAGATGACTGCATTGTATTTTTTTAGCACAAGACTGAATTGACCAAAAATGACTGGTTTTACACAAAAGTTTACAGTTCATGAAAGTAAACAGAGAAATAAAACTATTATTATTTAAACACGCCGAATTTTATTAAATCAGTAATTGTCATTAGTTATTACCCTAGCAATGAAGTTTTTGGCAAATGTTTCGATGTCTGCAAGTGCCATTGTAAATTAGAAATCAGCAAGTGCGTTCAAATAAAGTATGTTAAAGATATACTATTAGTATATATGACAGATGGTCGAGAGTCAAACGCACTTGGCTTTCACCAAAATGTTCCGGGTGCGATCTACGGTCATGGCAGTAAAATTAACTGTGAGAGAGATTACTTCCACTATATATAAATATTGGGTGTGTCTATGGTCTCTATATATGTACCCTCTCCTGCACAACGTTACTTAGGGATACAGGGTATTGGAGTACATGTGGTGTGTTATTATTAGTTACTGTCTTTATATATTATTAGCAAACTAAGCATTTTTCGTGGAACATTTTGAAAATTTTCTGTCCAATTCCTTCTCGAAGTATTATAGAACGATGGTTAACCGATTTTCCGGCGGTAGAGTTTGATAGTATAGAAAGAAGTTCGGTGCAATATTTGTGAGAAAACATCGTCATGTAACATTCGAATCCGGACTTTGTAAAACAAATTAACATGCAACTTCAATAATAAAAACAAAATTTGTGAATAAAAATAATATTTTAGTGCAACAGTAACATTTTTTTAAATAAAGTTTAGAATGAAACATTCAACAATATCCTAACATTTTCTTTTCTTTTTTTAATCCAGGATAAGTGCACCTCATAAATTCTAGTGCATATTTCTTACGTCAAAATGAGACAAAAAAATTCTATGAAGAAACCCTTAGTTTTCGATAGGTTGATGAAAATACACATTTTTCTTTTTATTAACAAAAAACAGTTTTTTGAATTCCCTCGATTTGACATAACTGTTTATGATTTAGTATAGTTTAGGTTGGCATACCATTTGTTTTATATGAAAATGGATAGATAAAGATGCCTAGATGGTGTTTTCTTCATGAAAGAAATATGTTGGTGGTATTTTTGTAAGTCTCTGTAAGGAAATTAATAAAAAGGTGCTCGTGAAGTATAGATAAGATGCATCGATCAGAACATGTTTTAGAGGGGAGTTGGAGACTCGTCAATAAGAATAATATTAAGTAGGTTCGAAAATAAGTTATACTTATCGAAGTAAGGAAAAACATATGAACATCATTTTAAAATTTTCAAGAAGCCGTTTAACGTACTCCCATATTAAAATACCTAATTGGTCTATTCTTAGGGCTTGGATATTCTTTTAGAATTTTAGCTTTATCCGTACTCGAGTAATAATGAAACTCAATAATATTATCCTAAAATCTTAATTCTAATAAAGATTTCGAGAAATAAATTCTAATGTTTTTTTATTACAAATTCCAACTAATAAAAACCACAAAAAATTGTTGTCAAAAAAACTTATGATGAATTTTTGACGTCGCTCTTAATCAGTTTACATATTGTGAGTGTATTAATTCGTGTTGCTTTTTCCAATTATTGTCTTGTTTTCTCAACTCTAGAAATTTACACTGACAAAAAATTTACTGCTGTCGTGTATACGCGTTCGTACTGAAACTTTGTACTTACGAGGGGATCGTATAAGGTAGCATTCTCGAATTGTCGCCTTTCTGACAGGAAAACTTTCTAGAGCATTAATCGTAGACTACTGGAAAGAGGTGTTTTTTTGTACGTCACTATTTTTTGTTATTATTAAATTCTCGATTAAGTTCTTTTAAATGTGCCTCGGAAGGTCAAGGAAAACAAGAACTCGAGAATTTAATGTGGCCATCTTACAAGAAAATAAAGAAAATTCAACTTTCTCAACACATGCTTTTGGCCGATGAAAATCTGCATGCGTTTGTTGATTACCGTCATCAGCAGCCATTCAGTTTGAATATTTGGGCCGGTTTTGTTGTTGATAATTTATGAGGACTATTTTTTCTGATCCAATGAAGAATCACACCTTGCATTCTTACAAAATAATTCACATGAATTGTTTATTGATGTAAAATTTATTTCAAACCTATTTTCAACATAAAAAACGTCGGCTTCTTTAATCTCTTTATCGCTGTCAAAGAAGCCGAAGTTTTTACATTACAAATAAATATGAAATAAACTTTACTGAATAAGATAAGAAATCATTATGGTTAATACACGATGGCGCTCCTCCACTATTTATCCGGTTTGCAGGAACCCATTGAAATAACTTATATGAACAAATGTGGATTGGAAGAGATGGACAACCCTGACCAGTCTACTCTATATTTTTATGTACGGGGACATGTGCAGTCGATTCTCAACGCAACACCTGTTCCTAACATTGATATATGATAAAGAATTATAATGGCTGCGACCACGTTAGAAATTCACCAGGGATTCTTGAATGGGTTATAGGCGATCGATGAATAGAAAAGTTTGAGGATGAGAGAAGGCCATTTTGAACGTATTCTATGGATGAATTTTAAATTCAAGTTCAATATATTATTCTTGTATTAAAAATAATAACAAATTTTATTAAACTTTGGAAATTACTCTCTAGTGGGTTCAAGAACACATTCCGTCAATTATTTGGATGTATTATAGCAATGTACACAACAGCACCTTTTTATTAATTTTCCACAAGCAGCAGTAAGAGCGTTGCAAAAAAAAACACATTTTTTTAAATAAGAGACTTCTATACACTGACATGCTGAAGATGCGTCGCTGCTGGCGGTGAAGGTCGAGGTCTCTGTTGAGGTGGATGTAAATGATGAGTTGACATACGACTTTACAGTAATCCATACTGGTTGAGTGGTGTACGACGAGGCGTGTAACTGGAAAGGTGTCAAGTGATCTGAGTGAACCAATCACTATGTCTTCCTTTCTACAGCGATGGAAAAGTAAATTTATTGTATCGACTTCAACATTGCGCTAGACCTCGATGTAAATGGAGAAAATAAATGCTGCTAGAATCCTCGGTATGTGTGATCACATTTAAAGAAGCAGGTTTGTTTTACATAGTGGTGACGTAGCAACCGCGATTGCGACCACCACAAGCACCAAGCCATATTCATGTCCGCGCATTTAGGCACACTTATCTCGCCATCCCTTAAAAGATATGGAATAAATGATTTGCCCAATCATTAAATCGTTACCCCTAATCAATGATGTCAAATATTGTGGGAACTCAAAAAAAAAATGTTTTTTGTTAACGTGGAAAAATGTTAATTTTCTGATAAACCGTCATCACAGTCTATCTCAGAAATAAAGTATATCACCTCATCTTCTCAGGAACATTTTGTATTATATTGATGTAATGCTCCTGGATTTATGTCGTGCATTTTTGGAATACCGTATGTATGCACCTTGGCATTTATTAATTAATTCATTCACAGCATCTAGAATTCGTTTTGATTATCCGATACCGTACAGTCCTCCCGTGACCTCCGACGTCTCACGAGAGTCGCGCCGGCGTATTTACTACAGCCACTCCCCACATCCCGCAGGGTTAGAGACTGTAGATACCAGAGTCGGGAACGAGTAGTTCCATTAAATCCGGCATTTCTCGTTCTCGACAACGGACTCAATATCTCCGGGGACGTAAGGCAGCATTGGAGTCTGGTCTACCCCGTACAAGTGTCTTAGAAGATAGTATAGCACTCGTAACACCACGTTATGTCGGTGGATGTAGGCCGAAATCGCGTATATGGGGCATACAGATAGTATGTGCATGAGCGACTCCGGCGCCTGACGGCAGGTCCTGCAGTTAATATCAGGAACCTCTACACGCCAGACGCGGCTACGGTAGACCTAGGTGATGATAACTCCATCTTGGCAGGCTATAATGAATTCCTCGGTCTCCGAATTAAGCCCGGCTGAGCTTAGAAAGGCGAATGTCAGCCTGGTCGATAAACCCAGTGTTTCTATGTTCTTATAGAAGACACCATGCGTGAGTTTATCGATGTGCTGCCGAAACAGATTCTCCTGTTCGGCAGCTCTGAAAGTGCTAGATTTCCTCAATGGAAACTGTAATTGTTTTCCTAATTTGAATTCATTAAAAACTTCATACTTTACGTTAATACCATCTAAACTCGATTATGGTATATTAATATAGTAACCACATTCATCTTAATAAGAATATAGAAAGTTTTAGAAAACGTTCACAGGCTATTTTTAGAATTTATAGCTTTTAAATCTGATTGTACTTATCATAGGCAAGGATATGGGCAATGAGTAATGAGCATTTATTGACAAGATTCAATGTTCCATCACTACAGGACTCTAATATTACAGGAAGACTCATATTTTTTACATAAATAAGTTCCTTATAAGTTTATCTCAACTCTACTTATATGTTATTATTTTAGACTTGGCTAAGACATTTGATACTGTGTGTCATAAAACGAATGGGCGGGAGTAAGAGGTCACTCGTTGAGATTGTTTAATAATTACTTGAGTGATAGAGAACAAAAAGTAAAAATTGCAGAATCATTGAGTGATTCTCAAGTAATCTCAACAGGGATACCACAAGGCACTGCTCTGGAACCTGCTCTCTTTCTTTTGTATATAAATTCAATTGGAGACATCTTAACTGATGCAAGTGTCATTTCATATGCAGATGACACTGCTATAATATTTTCAGACATAAACTGGACAGAAGTATATAGAAAGACAGAGAACGGGCTCAGTGAAATTGAAAACTGGCTAAACAATAGCCTCTTGAGCTTAAATATCAAAAAAACGAATTACATAACATTCTCCACTATAGTTGCTGATCAACCAGATATAAATCTTATTAAAATACATACAAATAACTGTATAGAGAACCCAGCGACAATGTGTTCATGTACAGAAATAACAAGAATAAAAAGCATAAAATATCTAGGCGTGATAGTTGATCAGCATCTGAAGTGGACTGACCACTGTGATTATATTACAAAAAAAATTCGTAAAATGTTTTATAAATTCTATCAACTAAGAGAAATTTCAAATAAAAATTTATTTAAAATTTTATACAATGCCATGGTCGAGTCTGTTTTACGGTATTGCATAGTTGTTTGGGGTGGGTCATATGATAATGCTCAACATAATCTTTCCGTATGCCAAAACATTGTATTAAAAATTATTTTTAAAAAGGAACGAACATATTCAACAACATTGCTTTATAAGCATACAAGAACTTTAAATATTAGATCCCTATATGTACATTGTTGTCTAAGTTATTTAATTAAATACAAAAATTTATTTCCCACTGTTTTCCATAACTATGAAACTAGATCGTTAGCAAATGAATCAATAGCAATTCCTTTATTTACAAAATCTCATAATCAAAGATACATCACTTATTTCGCCCAAAATTCTTCAATGTTCTTCCAACAAAAATAAAATCAATAATTAACAAACCTCACAAATTTAAAAGTGAAACTAAACATTATATTATTGATAATTTCTCGCAATTTCATAAAATATTATATGGATCACAAATGTATCACGATTCTCTAATGAATTAATTACCTCTGCCCTCTGCCAATGAAATTTCCCACATCTACACCGCATATAACGTAGTGTCTTGTCTGTATGCTCCCTTTACTTCTTTTACTTTATTTTACTTCCTTACTACTTATTGTCGTAATTGATTATTAATAACATTACTATGTCCAGCGTTCAAGGTGGATTTAGGGAAGAGATGTTCACAACACAGGCCGGATATCCTTGGATATACCAAAGCCTAACGTTGCACCCCTTTCCTGTGTTTACATTACTTTTGTAAAGAAAACTGAATTGTTGATTAACTTTATTAATAAATTGATTTGATTTGATTTGATTTGATGTGCTTCGGTTAAATTCGCAATGAAACAACACTTTACAATAAGAATAATAGAACTAATATTCTGGTAAAATCACCTGTTCACATTACTAATTTTAATAAAATTTATGATCCATGTGATATTAATAATTACAGTCTCCATGAGGTAATAATTATTTTTCTTGTGATTTGCCTAGTAGCTGCCAGCTGTTACTCCTACTTAATGATACTATAGATTGTTGTCTTAATTATTTTTATGTTCGTCGTGTATTAACGGCATTTATGTATAACTTGTCCTTAAGTTGATTTATTTCTTCTTATTAATAAAAATATTTCCATTGTCATTTTAACATGCAGCAAAACTACAAAAAGATACTTTGGTGGAAGGTTAAATTTTGTTAACAAAAACACATTTTTTTGTTTCTTAGAAATTCGGTCCAATCTCCTTCATTGGACCGAATTCCCAAGAAACAAAAAAAAAAATTGTGTTTTTATTATCAAAATTTGCAGAAAATGTTGTTCTTTTCACGAAAAGCAAGTGAACCAAAAAATATTGTTCATAGTCAGGCCTTAGAAAAGCGAGTTAGTGATTTAAAACATTGCTCCAATTGCTTCTAGGAAACTAATAAATGTTAAGCTAAAATATTAGACGTCTTACGTCAAAACACGCCGACGTTGACTACCTTCAATTACAACCTTCGCCTTTTATCTAACTGTATTCACAAGGAGATTTTTCGAAATATCTATGTATGTAGACAGTATTGTTACGTGTTTGCTATCCACACAAACACCTATACTCGTAGATTCGTTGATTGAAAGTTCAGGTAACACTTACTACTTTATTTACCAATTAACAATTAACAACAATAGATTAATTACCGTCTTCAATATAATCACACTTGAACACTTATAAGTTTCTTTCTTATTTCCTCTTTATTCGTTCACGTTCAACTTAATACTGAGTCTCGGCCTACCGTGCGTCTCATTTATACATCCATTCACACGGTATAGAACATTCCAGAATATTTCCGGACGTTCTCGTACAATTCCAGTCTCATTTAACCAGTCCACACAGTCCAGTGCCGTAACACTGCCCTCGCCTTAAGTCTGAACATCCCGATCAGGCAATTCATTGTTCCCTGCATACTTGGCTAGTCTCTCTATATGCACCACCTTCATCTTTGACTTTGGACTTTGCTGAATTCGGTATACAACGTCGTTTAGTCTGGTGGCGACAGCGTATGGGCCTTTCCAGGGCGGGTGAAGTTTCGGAGACCTTCCTTTCTTTCGTTGTGGGTTATATAGCCAAACCAGATCTCTGGCCTGGAACCCTCCTGAAATGGCCTTAAGGTCATAACGAGCCTTCATGCGATCACTTGCTAAGGCCATTCGATCTCGTACCAGCTCATGAATGTTCCTTAGCCGTTCACCAACTTCATCGGCGTAGTCATTTAAGGAAAGTCGCTCCTCATCTGCTGTGTCAAACACCAAGTCACATGGCAGGCTAATCTCACGACCAAACATCACACGAGCCGGCGTCTGTTTTGTTGTTTCATGAATGGAGGCCCTGTATGCCATAAAGAAAAGAGGTAAGTGACGTCCCAATCTCTCTGATGCTTCTCATCCACTTTAGATAGGTGCTCCTCCATGGTTTTATTGTACCTCTCCACCATTTCGTTTGATTGTAGATGTAGGTTCTTGTCTTATGAATTAACAGTAAGCGACACATCTTCTGAAACACCCCTGATTCGAAGTCTCTTCCTCGATCCGAATGCAATTCTAGGGGCACGCCAAATCGACATATTAGATTATCTACCAGAGCTTGAGCGACAGTAGCTGCTTCTTGGTTTGGTATGGCATAAGCTTCAGGCCACTTACTAAAATAATCCATGGCAACTAAGATGTATATTTATTCCCATCATCTGTCAAGGGGAATGGACCAGCTATATGTGTCGCAATTCGTTCAAAAGGAGCTCCGACGTTATATTGTTTCATTTGGCCCTTACTTCTTATCCGTGGCCCTTATTTCCCGCACAAACTTCATATTTGCGGCACCAAGCCTCCACATCTTGACGGCTGTTCACCCAGTACAATCGTTCGCGTACTTTTGTGAGAGTTTTGTTGATGCCAAAATGTCCACCAGACGTTTCATTATGCACTTTCTGGAGTACTTTTGGTATGCGACACCTGGGAATTACCAATTTCAAAGTAACTTTCCTCCCATTGGGACTTTCCCACGCTGTCTTCAGCAGGCCATCATCTACTCTAAGGGAGTTCCATTGTGCCCATAAAGCTTTCAGCCCCACTGATTTATTTGAAATGCCCTTCCAATCGGGTCAGGTTCCTCTTTCTTTCCATTTCAGAATAGGACCAGTTTCCTTATCGTTTAACTGCGCTTCCTTTAATGACTCTTTAGACCAATCATACAGAACATCAATCTTAACGGTATTCATTATTTGTACATTTTGCTGTTTTTTCCTCACGGTGGCAAGGTTTACAGTCTTTCTGACACGGTTTTTTGGAAAGGCCATATGCCATATTCCCCGAAGTACCAGCTCGCCAATTTTCCTGGAGCTTCTCCATTACTACGAAATTTACTTTCTCAGGGCTGCGCTGACGACAGTTACTCTGAATATGGCCCACTTTGTCACACTTATAACAGCGCATGCCCCCTCCATTCTGTTTCCCACTACTTTGCTGTTGGTTTTGTCTTGGCTGAAGATTTGAGTTTATCAGTAGTTACATGGTCTTTTATACTTCGGGCATTATATCTTGAATGTTGAGATAATTACAGTTCCTCTTAATATGGCCCAATTTGCCATACTTGTAACAACGGATACCTCCATTCGGCCTCCCACTTTGTTGTTGGTCTTGTCTCGGCTGGGAATTTGTTTTTGTGAATATTTGTATGATTCCTTTTTGTATTTCGGACAAGATAGCCTCCAGTGTATTATCTGCCGAAGTCTCCTCCACAGCCACTGCCCGCAATCTATAGTTTGTTTGTGTGGTATAGGCCACCTCAAACTCACGGGCATGTACTAAAGCCTCATTACTTCGTTTGTGCCTGGCTAACTTAAGGATTCGCCTAACCTCCTGGTCTCTTACTCCGTCAATAAATGCACCAACTGCTAATTGTTACTGAAACTCTATTGGTCTATCGGGATAGGCTAGATGGGCTCCTGTCTACAGCAGCCTAGAACTCCTGAAGGCTTTCTCCACCCCGTTGTTTGCGTGATTTTAGCTGAGTCTGATATACTTGGGCAAGATGTTGGTCGCCATATCTAAATTCTAACGCTGCCTCCAGAATGCTAAAGTTTTGTTGCTGGGGGGTAGGAATTTCTTGGAGCAGGTCTAATGCTTGGCCCCTTACTGCTAATACCAATGCTGTTGCTTTTTCCTCATCGTTCCAGTTATTTGAACGTGCAGCTGCCTCAAACTGTCTCTTATATGTTGACCATGAACTTTGACCGTCGAAAGAAGGAGGTTGTAATCTAGCACCAGACGACAGTACCAATTGGCCACACCTTTCCCTTAATTGTTGCTTGAGTCGGGCTACTTCCTTAAACAATACTGACTTTTCCCTCAACTTGACCAACTTTTTCTTTAACTTCACTGACTTGTTCTTCCACTTCACCAACTATTTCTATAACATCGACTTTAAATTTTTCAGTGAGAGAGAAAACGGCTGCCTGCCATCCCTCTAGGCTTCTTTTTATATCTTTGTCTTCCTCCAGTCGTCTTATTTCCAGGCCCTCCATTATTTTTCTTAAGTCTTCTTTTTCTTCCTGGCGTTTTCTCTATTGTTCTTCTCTTTCTTCTTGTCATTTCCTTCTTGAGCTTCCATAATCTTCCTTTGTTCATCTTTCTCTTCCTGTCGCTTTCATTCTTGATATTCCATAATCTTCCTTTGTTCATCTTTCTCTTCCTGTCGCTTTCTTTCTTGATTTTCCGTAATTTTTCTCTGTTTGTCCATCCATTGTAACAATGCTGCAAGCATGTCCTGTGTTTGCTTCTCCGCCATACTTTTTGTTGTTGGCATTAATTCATAACACGTAAATCAATTTCAGAATAAAGTTTATTGCACTATAAAGTCCATAAAATGTTGATATCATGTCTATTTTAATAATGAAATGTTCCAAAAAAATCTCGAAGCAGCACTAGAACGTCTTATTTAGAGTTTATACTTCTTTTGTGTTGACAAAATTCACTTATCTCCACTAATTGTGCAATGAAGTGTTCGAGAATTTTCACGAAATATCACTAATAAGTCTTGTTTTGAGTCTATAACATGTTTCCGTTAGCACAGTTTACGTATCTTCTGTGGTTTCCAAATCGAATGTTTTAGAACTGTCACTAAAAGTCACTTATAGTCCTATTTTTAAGTCTACAGCACGTTCCTGTCGACACAATTCACGTATCTCATGTAGTTTCCAAATAGAATGTTCTAGAAATTTCCCCAAATTGCACTAGTAGTCCTTTTTCTCAGTCTACAAAACGTTGTTACTAGCAGCACTCTCGTATTTGCAGTTATTTCTAAATCGAATGTTCTAGAAACTTCTCGAAAATCCACTTTAAAGTCACTATTCAGTCCAGAAACAGTACTCCAAACACTGTCCAGTAGCTTAGTTCTCCGTGTTACCACCAATTTCTGAGAAGAACAGTGTATAACCTTTTCGAATATTCCAGAAATTTCTCTTCCAATCCACTTCCGACACCAAATGTTACGTGTTTGCTATCCACACAAACGCCGATATTCATAGATTCGTTGATTGAAAGTCCAGGTAACACTTACTCACTACTTTATTTACTAATTAACAATTAACAACAGTAGATTAATTACCGTCTTAACTATAATCACACTTGAACACATAAGTTTCTTTTATATTTTCTTTTTTACTCGTTCACGTTCAACTTAAGACTGAGCCTCGGCCCACCGTGCGTAGTATGTATACATCCATTCACAAGGTCTAGAACATTCCAGAATATTCCCGGCCGTTCTCGCACAATTCCAGTCTCATCTAACCAGTCTATACAGTCCAGTGGCGTAACAGTATTAATGCAATTTTACTAAAAGAATTAAGGCAGGATATTTCTAATATTTATTATATTATTATATTATATTTACGATGAGGACAAATTATAATTATTAAATTAAACGCCTCAAATAATATAACTTTCTGTATGCCTAAGGAATAAATGAAGCAAAAATTGTCTTATATTACAATGTGCCTATATCTAGCTTGAAAACGGTTAAAAACTTGCGAAATCGTATAATCTTGAGGTACCTTTTCAAGAAGGTTCTGCCGTGCCTAAACAATTTGTTGAGACAGTAGACCTCTGATTAACCATATCGTATTTATCCATAATACTGCTATTTGAAATTTTTCTAGTTAAAAATTTAATTTGCCTAAGCATATTGAAATAGTTTGTATAATAGTCCTTTGTTAATTATCAGGCAGTTAAAAATAAATCATGCTTACAATACGATGGTTATTTGATGGATTTAATTATAGTTATAATAGAAAACCATCTTATTTAAGATAACATCTTTAATAACATAACATACATGTTGTGTACTGAATCAATAAGCTAATATATTGAAGAAAGGCTGAAAATTGGCATCGTACCGCGGGCAGTGTGCACAGTTAACCACATGACAGCTAGATGGAAAATTAATTGTCTGTTATCGTAGCTGATGAGCGACAGTTTGCCTGCCTCTGGTTATCGGCGTGAAGTTAGCAGCTAAAAGTCAGCAGCCAAAATTACGGAAACGCCCGAGCGTCCATAGGCGTAGGTGATCTGCGTAGGATATATTAAAATTAATATAGGATTTAAAAATACATTAAATCACATAAAACAAAAATTGTTCTCAACGATTTAAACCACTAATCCATTACAAAAATGATGCGTAATAATAGGGGACTTGCATAGTAAGATACCTACCTAATGAAAGCAATACTTTATAAAAGAGGGTGAGACGTAAACTAAAAATATAACATGAACTAAAATAATAATAATAAATTAATTATATATGTATTAACCTCAATAACTGCACAGATATAAACAACCGATTTTATTAAAACCATAGATGTCAAACCTTTAATAAATGGTCAAAATGGGAACCGTTATTTTCTAAACAAAGATAGCATCTTCGTATAGTAGAGTCTAAAACTCTAGTTAGCATTTCTGGAGTAATGCTGTTAAATGCTTCCGTAACAAATGCCTCTAATTCTTGTTTATTTTCAAAATTATGCCTATATACGAAGTTTTTGATATATCCCCACAGAAAAAAAATCCAACGGTGTCATATCCGGCGATCGTGTTGGCCAGGATACTGTTGAATGAGTGCCAATCCATTTTTCTGGGAACGGATTGGATAAATATTCTCGAACAGCCCTAGAATTATGTGCTGGAGCACCATCTTGTTGGAACTAACAATTCTGGGAATCAGCGAGAGGTAAGTTGTCTAGGGCGTCTTCAAGATAAGTGTCAAGTAAGTTCTGATAACGTTGGGCAGTCAATGAGTCATGATAAATAAAAGAGCCTATAATTCTTATACCAAAAATGGCAACCCACATATTAAAACCAAAGTGGTGTTTGTGTCTGGCTGGTTTGAACAAGTGTTGATTTTCTCGGGACCAATAATGTGTATTTTTTTCGATTAAAAATACCATTATTAGTGACCATACTTTCGTCCGACCAAATTACTTTATGAGGAGAATTTTTCATCATCCTGACATTTCCTAGTATACCACTCACAGAATGTCCTGCGTCTTTCTTCGTCGCCTGGCCTAAGCCCTTGACAAATTCTTACAATTTATAAGGATGAAACCGACGTTTTCGTAGAATAAAACTGGACATGGATTTTGGTATCCCAGTAGCTCGTTCAATTTCACTAGTTGATACACGTGGATTTTCAGTAACTGTCAACAATACACTGTTTACTTTCTCTTCGTTACATGGTTTTTGTCGAAACCGAATGGGTTTTCGGAAAGAACCGTATTCTTTAAGATTTGACACTAACCTTCTAAAAATTGTTTTATCAGGCTACCTTCTTTCTGGGTACCTATCGAGATACAAATTCTCAGCATCAACACAATTTCGGTGGCACAAATGTAACATGTTACCATATCAAATTTTTCTTCATTCGAAAACGAATCCATTAGTATAAATATGTATAAAGACAACAAGATGAAACAACGACTATTTATGAATATGACAAGATCGTTAAACTCAAACAATCATTGTTTTTACCAGCCTACTTATCACTAAAAAAAGGTAACTCAACGTGTAGCACATTGAGAATATTTGTTTGCTTGACTTTCATCAGTTGAAATGAAATAATCTTTAATCGAAGTCGTGGTATTACTTTTGAATTTAGAGTGTTCACATTTATGAGAAATGTAGATTGATGAAAACGTGATCGGATTTGCCGATTTGCTTGCTCCTAAACGATTTAAAATTTATTTCTTGCCTTATTTTCCGATGCTGAAGGCTGAAATAATTAATACATTTTATTTGCAACTTTCAAAGTAAAGGCCGTACTACATAAATCCTAGTAACGACTATAACTAGAGAAAAACATTGTAAGCTCTATGTATAATACATAGGTGAATTTAGAATGAAGAATTCATTTAAAATCCGTAAAAAAAAATCCAGGTCCGTATTTAAAAAAAAGAAGTTGATGATGGTTCCACGATCACGAAACGTCGGAGGGCGAAAATATCATTGTCACGTTAAAGTTTATTAGAAAGTACAATGAGGATGTTTTGTTTGTTTTTTCATATTTTTGATAATAACGTGGAAAAAAAATTAAAAGCGAATTTCAAAAATTTACTTTTTTCGAAATAAATCAAAAACGAAAAATAATTTTTGACATTGGTTAAGACCATTGTGATAGTATCCTAATTACGCAACTTTTACCCCATTTAACTGAATTCGTATCTCCTACCATTTCCAAGATGCCCATGCTGTGCATTCTTATCTTGGACACAGTGTTTATATCGTCTTTATAAATGTTATAAAAATAACCTCTTAGCAGCCGTCGAAAGGGGTAAGAATTACCCTTACGTAAAATTAAAAATAAAAACTGGAACGAGGAAAAGTGGTATCAATTTCTAAATTAACTGAAAATTATATCCAACATGTACAATTGATAAATACTATAAGAAAAATCTCTAAGCGCCAGTCGAAAGGGGTGACAACTGCCCTTAAATTAAATTAAATTAATAAGAGCAAAGGAAATCGAGTATCAACTTCAAAACCCATGGAAAAAATTTAAATATATCGTCTCTATACATATTATAAAGATAATCTCTTAACGGCCGTCGAAGAGGGTCAGAACGACCCTTACGTAAAATTATTGAAAATAAAAATTGAATCAAGGAAAAGTGGTATCAATTTCTAAATTAACTGGATATTATGTTCAACATGTACAAATGATAAATAATATAAGAAAAATCTCATAGCGCCCGTTGAAGAGGGTGAGAACTGCCCTTAAATTAAATTTAAATAAGAGCAAAGCAAATCGAGTGTCAACTTCAAAATCCATGCAAGAAATGTTAAATATATCGCCTTCATACATATTATAAAGATAACCTCTTAGCAGCCGTCTAAGGGGGGTTAGAATTACCCTTAGGTAAAATAAAAATAAAAATTGGACCAAGGAAAAGTGGCATCAATTTCTAAATTAACTGGAAATTATGTCCAACATGTACAAAATATAAATACTATGAGAGAACTCTATTAGCCACTGTCGAAAAGAGTGAGAACTGCCCTTAAATTAAATTTAAATAATATTAAGAGCGAAGGAAATCGAGTATCAACTTCAAAACCCATAGAAAAATGTTAAATATTTCGTCTTTATACATATTCTAAAGATAGTCACTTAGCGACCGTCGAAGAGGGTGAGAACTACCCTTATGTAAAATTATTAAAAATAAAAATTGAATCAAGGAAAAGTGGTATCAATTTCTAAATTAACTGGATAAAAATAAAAATAGGATTAAGGAAAAGTGTCATCAATTTCTAATTTAACTGAAAATTATGTCCAACATGTACAAATGATAAATATTATAAGAAATATCTCTTAGTGCCCGTCGAAAGGGTGAGAACTGCCCTTAAATTAAAATTAAATAATAAGAACGAAGGAAATCGAGTATCAACTTTAAAACCCTTGGAAAAAATGTTAAATGTATCGTCTTTATACATATTATAAAGATAACGTCTTAGCGGCCGTCAAAGAGGGTGAGAATTACTCTTACGTAAAATTAAAAATAAAAATTGGTCTGACGAAAAGTGGTGTCAATTTCTAAATTAACTAGAAATTATGTCCAACATGTACATATGACAGACATTATAAGAAAAATCACTTAGCACCTGTCAAAAGGGGTGAGGACTGCCCTTAAATGAAATTTAAATAATAATAAGAGCAAAGGAAATCGAGTATCATCTTCAAAACCCATAGAAAATCTCTTAGCGACCGTCGAAGAGGGTGAGAACTACCCTTACGTAAAATTAAGTATAAAAATTGGATCAAAGAAAAGTAGTATCAATTTTTAAATTAACTGAAAATTATGTCCAACATGTACAGGGTAAGTCACATAAATAACAGGGGGTTAACATTTATATGACTTACCCTGTACATTAGGAGAAAAATCTCTTAGCGCCCATCGAAAGGGGTGATAACTGCCCTTGAATTAAATTTAAATATTAATAAGAGCAAAGGAAATCCAGCATCATCTTCAAAACCTATAGAAAAAATATTAAATATATCGCCTTTATGCATATTATAAAGGTAATCTCTTAGCGACCGTCGAAGAGCGTGAGAACCACCCTTACGTAAAATTAAAAATAAAAATTGTATCGAGAAAAAGTGATATCAATTTCTAAATTAACTAGAAATTGGCTAGTGCGCGGGAAAAAGGGTATAAGTCGAAATCTGTAGTTTTGAGAAAACAAAGGTTGTAATTCTAATTGTAGCATTTTCAATGCATTTATAAAAATAAAGTGTTTAATGTTGCAAAATGCTTCTTATTATACTTTTAATCAACTCATTAGTGGTTACTTTGATTAGTGGAATATAAACGGAAAAAAAACTTGACTTATACCCCTTGTCACATTTTTTTATTTAAAATTTGACACATATATCCGTTTCTCCAAAATAATAAGCGGATTAAAAATGTAAAATATTTATTTTTAATTAAGAAGGCATATATTAACCTATACAATATATCAATAATGTTAGAGCCTAGTTTTTGTCACTGTCGTCAGAAATTTCATTTCTAATATCATCTTTGGTAGCCAGAGAAGTATAGAATAAATGAAAATATTTATCAACGTACTCTAAGAGGTCGAGAAGATTGGCTTTTTTCTCAGTATTTATCGGTACTGATCCCTTGTTAGAGAGAGGTGGCTTAATATTTTTAGGAATTTGCTCTTTGCGTCTCCAATTAAGACTTTTGAAGGGTTGATGTTTATCAAGAGTGGTTTTGTATTGTATTACACCTAATTCCTGAGTATACCTAAACCACTGTATATATTTAAAGGAATATTTTTCTCTTTTTCATTATTTTTTCTGTGTGTGAAATGTGATTTAAATAACGACGAAAATTCCGAAAAATCTCGTCTTTCTATTTCAGTTACTTTAAAAGGTTGTTTTGCACCACACATTCGAACTAGTTGAATCCAATCTCTTGGATGTTCAATAGGAGATTCATATTTCTGCTTCTTCTTTTCAATAATGGAGTGATCACTGTCATACTCCATATGTGTGTGCCCTGGAACTAAGAATTTATGATCTGTAACTTCCAGTGATGGACATTGCATCATAACTAGAGTAAACATTATTGGAAAAAGAAAATTTATTTTGTCCTCCGCATGTGTCCGAATACAAAATAATTTGTTTTAGTTCTATGGGAATTGTCTGAAAATGTTTATATAGACACGAACCAATTTGGTTCGCTCATCTTCTGTGCTTGGTGCCACATAAAACAGAATGATTGCTTATCATCGCATCTATATAAGGTGAAATTAAATGTCCACAGTTGACGTTTATAAAATGCCACTGATGTTTCAATATCAGGGGTTGGCAAACATTGCTGCAAATCAAATGTATAGACAGTTTTGGATGGGTCGTTTGCAGCTTTTTCTTTGTCCATCCTTTTTGATTCATATGCATTTTCGGCGGCAGACTGATGTTATTTTAAATCTTCTTCTATGATTTGTATTACCTCTATATCCAACTTGTTTTGAAAGCGCATCTTCATTTTATCACAAGTGGTGCAAGTATCTTTTTTTGGCCCCTTTATTTTGAAATTTATATCATAAAATACGTTTTCATAGATTTTGCGACTGACTAGAGATTGGCTAGCTGGTAACCATTTTTTGTATTCATCATAGATTCTAGCAAGCGTGTAATAAGGTGGTAAATATTTTCTTTGCGTTTGCTTTCTACAATAATGTCTTTCATAGCACGGGATTTACAGAATATGTTTTTTTACTAGTTCAAGGGTTTCACTGGGTGTCTTATTTGCTGGAATACTTTTACCTCTGTAATCATCGGAAATGATTCCTGAGACACAAATATTCTTTTTTTTGTAACACATTCGTGACAAATTTGTTTGTCTCATCAAATGTGTTTAAAAAACATCCTTTACAAACTCTTACCAGATCGCCGCCTATGCGAAAATTGTAATTATATGAGATAGTTCGATTCTTTCGTTTTGATGGATCAACGGATTTAGCCTTGGTAATTTTTTTCTCATAGCTGTTTATCAATGAAGCGATGTAAGCTACCCTTTTATTAAAGCTACCCATTGCCCAGTATTCTGTAAATAATAGTTGCTTGGTAGTTTCAGCTATTCTTTCACTACATTTAAGTCTGCAGTTCGAAAGAGTTTAGCATTTTCTTTCTCTGACTATCTTGTTTTTGTTCGTAATATACTGTTTCCCAAAATTACGCATTGATTTACGTGTCTCCCTCTCCTTTCTACTTTCGCCTTTCGTGGTCTTTCTTCCTCTTTTCTTTATTTCTGATCTATTATTCTTAGTTGTACTCGAACCGGGTTCTATGTTTTCTTTAGTTAATTTGCGTCCTCGTTTCTCTTATTTGATACAATCTTCTTTTTTTTATTTTTATGTCTTGCGTTCTCTTGTTCATTTTCAGAACCACTGTTATCAATATCATTGTCATCAACTGGTTCATCATCTAAGCTCATTTCAAATAACTGAACTGTTGGTTTACATTTTTCAAAATGTTCTTCATTGATTACATTTTTAACATGTAACACTGTGACCTCGGCAGATGGTAGTAAGTTTTGAGATGAGTTTAGAATGTTTACATTGTTGCCTTTATTCTGAGTTTCTTGCTTTTTTATCTCTAATATCCGCAGACCACTCTGATGAACATTCTTCTTTTTCCATAGCATCCATTAGAATAGCTTCATTTATTACTTGTGGTATTGTGCTTTCAACAGGTGCAGGTAAGCTTGGAACTGGACTCGACCCTAAATTAAAAAAATATATAAGAATATATATATTACGAAACTACTACACATACGTTCAATAACAACTTATTTTTGGTGAGTTAAATTGTTTCTAGGTTATAGAAAGGAAATTATTCATAATACAAATTTAATTGAAAAGTAAACTAAACTGTAAAAAAGTAAATTAATTCTAATTTAGGGCATTCTAGTTTAAATGTAAATTAAGTGGTTTTTAAATAAATACTTAGGTATCATACCTGAACTATTATTATCTTGGAGGCAAGGCCCACTATTCAAAATATCCCCACCACAGTCATTAATAATTTCCAAATCACTAATGATTATTAATTCTAAAAAAAAGTAAGTGCCCCTAGGATAAGCATTTTCATCAAAATTCTGTTATTATTTTACCTCCGTCTGTATTATTTTCTCCAGATTGCAAAGTATACACCATATTCTCAATTTCGCCACCTAGATCATCAATATTCTTTGTATTTTCTGGTACAAGTTGTATATTGCCGACCACAGCTAGAATTACAAAATGATATTAGTATTTTTAAATTATTGATTCTATTTTATATACAGGGTGAGTCAGTTTTAACCTGTCAAACTTTAAATATCGATAAAACACATCAAAATAATACTAGTTTGTCCTATAAATTTAGTCCCAAAAATGTACAATTTTAAAGATAAAGGGCACCATAACTAACAATGTGTTCTATTGATGTTTAAAGTTTGACTGGTTAAAACTATCCCACCCTATATAATTTTGCTTTATTGAAAAAAGTAAAAATAATACTTTTAATATTCACAAATTATGAACTCTCCTGACTTCTATCTAGTATACCTACGTTATTTAACATTTAATTAAAATTAATAAAAGTCAAATGGCAGCCAATTAGCATTTAATTAATTATTGATACATTCTGAGATTTATTGAGATCTCAAATTAAAAAAATCTGACGTACCTCTCCCTAACTGTCTGAATCAGAAATCTATAATTATTTCAATACATTCCTTCCTATACAACTTTGATGTGTTCGGAAGGTAAAAATTAATATGAAAATGTAAATTGATTAGGTACTTACCGTGTTCATAGTTCAGTGCTATTGAATTTTCACTATGCTATTCATACACAAGGCGGGCCAATTCACAAATGTGTTTACTTCTTCCCGACGACATAGCATCACTTTAACTTAGTATACGTTACAAAATATTTTATTGTGTTTTACACATAAAACAAAGTATATTATAAGTTTTAAACCTCACTAACTACAGAAACAATATTTATCATGTATTTTCTACAAAAACTGCTATGAGCTTTGTATTCTTATTAAACATTCAATCAGTAAATAAGTACTGCAGATTTGAGACGCCTTTTTTAGTGAAGAGCAATACAAGTACTGTGAGAATACAAATAAGTTTTTATGATAAAGTTAGACAAGACATGTATAAGTCAACTTATATCCACATCAACAGTTACATTATATGTATGTAAAAGGTATAAGTATACTTGTAGCCTCACCAACAGAAAATAAATTTTGTGTCAAGGGGTATAAGTGGACCTGTATCCATATTTTAATCAAATAAATTTTTGCAATAACAGATATAAGTATACTTGTATCTGTTTTCCCTAATATAGAATGAAACAATAAGTACACTAAGAACATATAAATGCACTTATATCCATTCTAATTAGTTTTTTTCACTGATCAAAAAAATTAAGTACACATAACCCTACTTACCCTAAATTAAATTATAAATATATTTTATAAGTCTACTCTATTTTCGATTTTGATCTTTTGCCGTAATATATTAAGTATACATATATCCATATCAGAAAAAAAATGTACACTTATATCCCTTTCCACTAAAAGAAATAAAATCTTTAATACGTAGACTTATATATTTTCGCTGAGATAATAATAGATGACTTCCTAAACTCCTTGGTGAATAAAACTGATTCTTGGTATAAGTCGACTAATACCCCTTTTCCCGCGCACCAGCCAATTATGTCCAACATGTTCAAATGATAGGTAATATAAGAAATTTAAATAATAAGAGCAAAGGAAATCGATTATCAACTTCAAAATCCATGAAAAAATTTTTAAATATAACGTCTTTATACATATTATAATGATAACCTCTTAGCAGCCGTCGAAGGGGGTGATAATTACCCTTACGTAAATTTAAAAATAAAAATTGGATCAAGGAAAAGTGATATCAATTTCTAAATTAACTGAAAATTATGTCCAGAATGTACAAATGATAAATACTGTGAGAAAAATCTCTTAGCGATGGTCGAAAGGGGTGAGAACTGCCTTTAAATTAAATTTAAATAATAATAAGAGCGAAGGAAATCGAGTATCAACTTTAAAACCCATGGAGAAAATGTTAAATATATCATCTTTATACATATTATAAAGATAACCTCTTAGCGGCCGTCGAGGAGGGTAAGAATTACCCTTACGTAAAATTAAAAATAAAAATTGGACCAAGGAATAGGGATATCAATGTCGATAACGGAGTGTTAGTTGTAAAATGCCTGCAATTTATAGAGTGTCTGTCTGATGTATAAATAAACTGAGTTATGAATTCATGATGATTGACCAAAAATTTTTTGTATCCAAAAATGCTTCCCTGAGGAGTTGAAGTTCATCAAACTTTCTAAAAAAAATAAAAATGTACACCGTCAAATTAGAACTTGGTAAGAATTTTTATATCTACTCCAGAAATAATTGTGCAATATGGAAAAAAAAACAACAAAAATATCCTCCAGGACTTTTTTGCTTTGAGAAAATCAAGAATTACACCATTGACAATTAAGGTTTAAAATAACACTATTACCAACTTTTCTAAAATTCGGTTAATCGACAAGAAATAACATCCGTTTTGAAATAATTTTTAATGCCTAACCCTGTATGTTATACAGGGTGTCGCAGAAAGAAACATTTAGAGCCCATTACGTTAAATAGTATCTCATATTGAAGAGAACACCTCAATGGAAACATTCAGTCTTCGATACCCGTTTCAAAGATATGGGAATTGTAAAATGGGAAAGTACTCTTGTTGACAATATTATTAACTTTAAATATTTTCACCACGATGCAAATTATTTTTTAATTAGTTTTATGCATTTAATTTCTCGTTGCAATAAATATTTTCTGAACGATTTTTGTGGCATTCTCTAAATTTTTCTTTTTCTTCCTTGGGGCTTACTATTACATGAATAATTCTTGGTTATCTAAAAAACACAGTTACCCAGTATGCTACTGGAAAAATAAATCTCTAACTAGATAACCAAGAATTATATTCATATAGTAGTAAGCCCTAAGGAAGGAAAAAAAAAAATGCAATGTCAAATTTACTTTGACTAAAAAATCAGTATATTAAAAAAAATGTTTCATTTATATTATGTAATCAAATTAAGTTAATGTAAGCGATTTGATTCAGTAATATCTATTAACCACTGCAACTTTATATAAGAAAAACATCTGATATAATCGAATAAAGCAACAAAGAATTTTGCTGAAGTCTTATTTAAACATTGTCAAAGAATTCTGAACAACAAAACCTAAACAAACATCAATTTTAAAACTCGTGGAAAATATATTAAATTAATTGGTGTATACCGTATGGGGACCATAAGAATGGTAAATGGGGAAAATCAAATGTGTAGAACAAGGACAGATTGCTCTCATCTCATACGCATGTTAGAAAAGTACAGAGGCCGATAGTAAATAACGCAATTTGAATTAGAGGTAACAGGAATCCATAAAAAAAAGCTGGCGATATTCTTACCCACCGTGTTTGTTCATGCTTTCGACGTTCAGTGAAGCTGTAATCTTGCGTTCGTTAATAATAAGAATTGTAAAAATGCCTATTTACTTATTAGCCTCTGGTCTCTGTTCTTTTCCAACGTATGATAATGAGAGCAATCTGTCCTTGTTCTACACATTTGGGTTTTCCCATTTACCATGCTTACAGTCCCCATACGGTATGTTACCGTAAAGACCCGAAAACCAGTAAATCCTAGGATTTACATGCTAAACCGAGGATTTATCAATTTGACTTGGTAAATCTACGAAAAAATTATATTCTCAATATAATTTTGGATTTGTACTACGCCTTAACGGTCAATCTTTCAATCTTACCCATGTTATTAATTTACAACATGTATTTCATTAATTTCGCCATGTTCCTTGGCCTACAATAACCATTCAAATATATGTCATTCCCCTTAATTAATTTTTCTTGGCCCAAAATATTCTTTTTACTTTCTTATACCTAATATAAGGAAGTATAGTAATCGTGATTTTGTTCAACCTCGAGATTTTGATTGATTTATACGTTTTAAACTCTCCTGAATCCATTCTGACTATTTTTCGAATTACATCAGGATGATATATACTGGTATAAGGAAGTTTTTTCTAATTTTCGTAATATTCAAAATAAAAAAAACCTTTTAGGATAAGGAAAATTAATTCACTGAATTTTTCGTACATTTACTACATCAGATTTGTAAATCCTCGGTTTAGCGCGTCAATCATAGGATTAACCCATTTTCGATCTTTTTCGGTAACATGTTATTAAGAAAATCGTTTTATAACGCCGAAGATACCACGCTGCCTTCACGAATCTACGGAAATCGAAATTTCAGATCGACCGAATGGGACATAGGTAAATAATATTTATACATATTTAAAATTTTTTCCATGGGTTTGAAGTTGATACTCAATTTCCTTTCTTCCCATTATTATTAAAATTTAATTTAAGAGTACTTCTCACCCCATTCGATGGGGTATTTATAATTCCTATATGTATTGAACATTATTTCAAGTTAATTTAGAAATTGATAACACTTTTCTTTGGCCCCATTTCTCTTCATAACATTCTTAAGGGCCATGTATTTAACATATTTTTCAAGGGTTTAGAAGTTGATACTCGATTTCCTTTGTTCTTATTATATCCTTGATTCAATTTTAATTTTTAATTTTACTTACGGGAATTCTCAACCTCTTCAACGGCCGCTAAGAGATTATCTTTATAATATATATAAAGATGATATATTTAAAATTTTTTTCATGGGTTTTGAACTTGATACTCGATATCCTTCGCTCTTATTATTATTTAAATTTAATTTTAGGGCAGTTCGCACCCCTTTAAATGGGCGCTAAGAGATTTTTCTTATAGTGCTTATCACTTGTACAATGTTGGACGTAATATCCAGTTAATTTAGAAATTGATACTGCTTTTCCTCGGTTCAATTTTTATTTTTAATTTTACGTAAGGGTAATTCTCACCCTCTTCGACAGCCTCTAAGAGATTATCTTTATAATAATATGTCTAATGACGATGTATTTACATTTTTTTCTTGAGTTTTGAAGTTGATACTCGATTTCCTTTGTTCTTATTATAATTTAAGTTTAATTTAAGGGCAGTTTTCACCCCCTTCGACTAAGAGATTTTTCTTATAGTATCTGTCATTTGTACATGTTGGACATAATTTCCAGTTAATTTAGGAATTGATACCAGTTTTCCTTGATTCAATTTTTATTTTTAATTTTACGTAAGGATAGTTCTCACCCTCTTCGACGGCTACTAAGAGGTTATCTTTATAATACGTATAAAGACGATATATTTAACATTTTTTTCCATGGGTTTTGAAGCTGATACTCAATTTCCTTTGTTCTCATTATTATTTAAGTTTAATTTAAGGGCAATTCTCACCCCTTTCGAAGGGCGCTAGGAGATTTTTCTTATAGTATCTATTATTTGTACATGTTGGACATAAATTTCAGTTAATTTAGAAATTGATACCACTTTTCATTGATAAAATTTTTATTTTTTATTTTACGTAAGGGTAGTTCTCACTCTCTTCGACGGCCGCTAAGAGATTATCTTTATAATATGTATAAATACGATATACTTAAAATATTTTCCATGGGTTTTGAGTTTGATACTGGATTTCCTTCGCTCTTATTATTATTTAAATTTAATTTCAGGGCAGTTCTCACCCCTTTCGACGGGCGCTAAGAGATTTGTCTTATAGGGCTTATCACTTGTACATATTGGACAAAATATCCAGTTAATCTAGAAATTGACACTGCTTCTCCTCGGTCCAATTTTCATTTTTAATTTTACATAAGGGTAATTCTCACCCTCTTCAACAGCCGCTAAGAGGTTATCTCTTTAATATGTCTAAAGACAATATATTTAAAATTTTTTCCATGAGTTTTGAAGTTGATACTCGATTTCCTTTGTTCTTATTATTATTTAAGTTTAATTTAAGGGCAGTTCTCACCCCCTTCGACGAGCGCTAAGAGGTTTTTCATATAGTATCTGTCATTTGTACATGTTGGACATAATTTCCAGTTAATTTAGAAATTGACACCACTTTTCCTTGATTTATGTTTAATTTTACGTAAGGGTAGTTTTCACCCTCTCTGACGGCTGCTAAAAGGTTATCTTTATAATATGTATAAAGGCGATATATTTAACATTTTTCCATTGGTTTTGAAGTTGATACTCGATTTCAATTGTTCTTATTATTATTTAAGTTTAATTTAAGGCAGTTCTCACCCTCTTCACCAGACGCTAAGAGATTTTTCTTATAGTATCTGTCATTTGTACATGTTGGACATAATTTTCAGTTAATTTAAAAATTGATACCACTTTTCCTCGGTAAAATTTTTATTTTTAATTTTACGTAAGGGTAAATTTCACCCTCTTCGACGGCTGCTAAGAGGTTATCTTTATAATATGTATAAAGACGATATATTTAACATTTTTTCCATAAGTTTTGAGGTTGACACTCGATTTCCTTTGCTCTTATTATTATTTAAATTTAGTTTAAGGTCAGTTCTCACCCCTTTCGACGGGCGCTAAGAAATTTTTCTTATAGTATCTATCACTTGTACATATTGAACACAAATTTTAGTTAATTTAGAAATTGATACCACTTTCCCTTGGTCCAATTTTTTATTTTTAATTTTACATAAGGGTAGTTCTCATCCTCTTCGACGGCCGCTAAGAGATTATCTTTATATGTATAAAGACGATATATTTAACATTTTTTTCCATTGGTTTTGAAGTTGATACTGGATTTCCGTTGTTTTTATTGTTATTTAAGTTTAATTTAAGGGCAGTTCTCACCCCTTCGACGGGCACTAAGAGATTTTTCTTATAGTGTTTATCACTTGTACATGTTGGACATCCAGTAAATTTAAAAATTGATACCGCTTTTCCTTGATCCAATATTTATTTTTAATTTGACTTAAGGGTATTTTTCACCCTCTTCGATGGCCGCTAAGAGGTTATCTTTATAATATGTATAAAGACGATATATTTAACATTGTTTCCATGAGTTTTGAAGTTGATACTCAATTTCCTTTGTTCTTATTATAATTTAAGTTTAATTTAAGGACAGTTCTTACCCCCTTCGACGGGCGCTAACAGATTTTTCTTATAGTATCTATCATTTGTACATGTTGGACGTAATTTCCAGTTAATTTAGAAATTTATACCACTTTTCCTGGATTTAATTGTTATTTTTAATTTTACGTGAGGGTAAATCTCACCCTTTTCGACGGCTGTTAAGAGGATATCTTTGTAATATGTATATAGGCGAAAATTTAACATGTTTTCTTGGGTTTTGAAGTTGATACTCAATTTTTTTTGTTCTTATTATTATTTAAGTTTAATTTAAGGGTAGTTCTCACCCCTTCGTCGGGCGCTAAGAGATTTTTCTTATAATATTAATTTATCATTTGTACATTTTGGATATAATTTTCAGTTAATTTAGAAATTGATACCACTTTTCTTTGATCCAATTTTTATTTTTAATTTTACGTAAGGGTAGTTCTCACCCTATTCTACGGCCGCTAAGAGATTATCTTTATAATATGTATAAAGGCGATATATCAAACATTTTTTCTTGGGTTTTGAAGTTGATACTCGATTTTCTTTATTCTTATTATTATTTAAGTTTAATTTAAGGGCAGTTCTCACCCCTTTGGCGGGCGCTAAGAGATTTTCCTTATACATAGTATTTGTAATATATGCATATTAGACTCAAATTTTAGTTACTTTGAAAACGACACTCCGTTCCTTTAGTTCAAGTTATATTTTTAGTTTAAGTTAAGTTTCACCCTCTTTTATAAGGTTTTGCTTTCAGTAGGTATAGGTATCTCAGTCCCTTATTATTACGCATCATTTTTGTAATGGATTAGTGGTTTAAATCGTTGAGAACAATTTATTTTCTATTTCCATTTTTTACAACTAGAACGAATGGTGTTAGAACTATACTTCTTTTAAATCTTATACTAATTTTAATTTATCCTACGCGGATCTCCTACGCCTACGGACGCTCGGGCGTTTCCGTAATTTTTTGCTAAGTTTTAGCTGCTAACTTCACGCCGGTCTTCTAATTTACATTGTAACGTTAACATTTAAGAGACCCATGTCTAAGGATTCAGTACTGGCTCGGTGAAGTAGTTGGCTAGAGCACGCGATGGCAAGTGTGACAGATAATCTCTCCTTCGTCTTGCGGATTCGATTCCCGCCAGTGGCACTGGCAACGTCAGTGGGAATGGTGGTGTGTCCGCGTTTTTTTCATAAATGTAACACTCGCCCGTGTAGCTTCGGCTTTGGGTTCGGGGGTTGCCTAATTTCTGTGGTGCTTTGTACACGACCTGTATATTTAAGTGTTTAATGGCATTTTTAAAAGTAATTTATCATTATTTTTTATATTTTGTAAATCTTAAATGAAAACTATAAAAATTCTATACAAATATCACAGAAATTAAAATAGTATTGAACACCTACCTACCTATCTACCTCTAAAATCGTAGCTGTAATTAAATTTAGAAACAAAAAATTGTATTCCAACATGGTTAGTCATTTTTAATTACTGCAACACCCCCTACCCAATTGCTGGCTTAAATCAATTAGCTGGTGGTTGTACTTATTGACCGGTAGCTCTGTTAGCAGGTCGTGAATAAGGGCTTAGATTGATCTGAGTTCTCACCAAAATCTAGGCTGGGCGCCAGGGCCTTCGCAAGTACCAAATAATTTAAAGTTTACTTTAAAAGGTAAAGATAACGTTAATCCTTGAATTCAGTTTGGGAAGGAAGTCGAATAAAAAGATATTATTAGATAAAAAGTATAATAAAGACTGGTAAAGTAGACCACAACAATCTTAGTCACATAAAAAAATCTCAAAGCTTTCCCGCGATGCTCCTAAGGGGCATGCTTTATTTTCCTACAACATATTAAATAATAAATATAATGTATTACTTAATACATAAAAAATCATTATTGTCATGTAAGTATGTTCTGGCATGTTTGAAATAAGAAATTAACGAAAACACGCCTGTATCAATTATAATTTCAAATTATTTTGATATAATTACGCAACTCCATCTTAAAATACTGACTACGCCACTAGATTTCTCGCAAAAATTGGTACAACGTACTTTAAAACTACTTTTTGAAAAATTTTAATAGTTTCTGAGATATAGCTCAAAGTTAAAATTGGACAAATTTCAGTTTTGACGAATGAGTCATAAAGAACTGAACATGCAGGTTTCCATTTTAACCATTGGAGTGATTTTAAAAAAAGTGCCAGTGATAGTGGTAGTGTCAGTGCTAGTCTGTTTTTACCAATGGAGAGATCCTCCAATAACGACGAATTTTTGACACCCTGTACTGTTATAATGTTGGCATTATTATAGAATCACTTATAATGAGTAACTGAGCTTTCATTTTAGTGGGTTATTTTTATATAAATCTGCCAAAATTTGACAAATGGCATAATTACATTGAAGTTACAAAACACCACATAAATTAAGCAGTTCTTAAATTTTAAAGCAGAAGCTGTCCAGGAGGGAGTTACACTGAAAAAAACGTGGACACAGGGCCATTCCCTTCGATAATGCTGTCTGTTTGGCTGAAAATAAAACTCATGAGCAAATATACAGTATGACTATTGACTAGCCCGTGCTAAAGTGCTCTGTAGCGCAGTTGGAAAATAAATATACGATTTGTCATTAACTTCAGTGTTAAAATTATATCGCTGAATTTGAAAAAAAGTTCGTTATAGTTCAAAAGACAATTCATGTTAAATCATTATTTGTCACAACAGAAGACTCGAAGACTCGACTCAAGAAATATGAAAACCAATAACAGATTTTTAAAAAAGAGACAAATTTAATTATTCGTATTTTGCTATAATACGATGATTTGAATCAACCTCGATATCGTTATGTTCAGTTACACATGCATAATGTAAATCATTTTTTTTCATATGAAACAAGTTTCTTTAAGTTAATTTTAAGTTAAATTAAAGAGAGAATATTTTAAATATTTCACTATTCATAATAAACTTGAACCTCGAACAAATCCCTTGTAAGGATGATTAATACATCTAAAATTTGTAAGAGGAAATTCACCATTAAATATGTCAGCTACGCCACTGTGTCTTGGGACCTAAAATATATTCAAAAGGCGCGAGCGTCGTAAAAGAAATAAAAACTTTTCTTCTTCACTTTCTCACTAATTAAATGACGTAAGCAGCAACTTCAAACTCATAAATCCACCTCCTGGCATAAACTTACGTACAAATCATAAATCCTTGTGAATTTATGGTTTTTGATATTTATTCAATTTTGAAATACTTAAGCGTAATCGGTTTCATAAAGATAAAGTGCACAATCTGCAATATGTCAATGACAAATCCGTTTTCAATATAACAGGTCCAGTGTCTGAGGTACTGTGTTTCTTACTAGTTGTGTTCCAAAATTAAAAACGCCTCATAATTCAAATAATAACAAGTTTAGTGCATGAAATTTTACCCGGTAAATTATGTTCTGAACTGACAAAACAGAAGTTTTAAATTAAATTTAGGCAAAATTTCGATGGTGCTATTTTATTCTCATATACATGTCACATGTATCCAAAAACATAAATAATATAATAGCATATAAGAGCAGTTTTACGAACCGAACTCCACCTAAATTATTATTATCATTATTATTTGATAAAACATTATATTATAAACTTATATAAAATATTACCTTCTCTGAACCTTATTGACTTCTTTTTAAAGTCCCATAGGTATCTGAACATAACATAAATATTTAGTAAGGCACCATATGGTTTAGATTTATATAAATCTAAAAATAAGTACTTAATCAGAACCACTTTCACTTCTTCATTAATAGATATAAATAAACCTAAGAATTTTTGGTAAAACAGCAAGCAGTATAAATTAAAAAAAATCACCTAAACTGAACCAAACTGGCACTTTTTAAATCGATCAGTATTCAGAAATATCATAAGTAGATATGTCTAATATTCATTAAAACACCATCTAAAGTTCTTTCAAAAAATAACCTAAATTAAACCATATTGACTCTATTGACTTTCCATTCTGTACATTTTCTCATATAAAATATATATAAAAATCCACGACGTGACGTGTAAAATTTCGTCATTTTCTAAAACAGTGTCTTCTAATAAAACAACCTATTTAATGATCGTTGACACACTGATACAAAGAGTACAACTAAAAATATTTAAAAAATGCAATCAAATTAATTATGAAGTTTCGTGATGCTTTAAAACATGGCATATCAATGGCTGTCCTGTAAAAATGGAGGATTGCGAAAAGTCGAAAAGATGAGATATTTCAAATCGAAAATTAAACTATTCAAATTGAAAATGAGTCTCAGTAATAGGTCATTTTTTGATATCGAAGTTCTCTATTTTAAATTAAATTGTCTACATGACTGGGAACGCTATATGAACATCGAAAGAAATGTGATACGGTCTTTCAAAAACATGTTTCCTATGATGTTTCAGAAAACGCCTTTGCTTTAGAAGCAATGTCCGAAAATAACACGAACATGTAAAAGCATTTATCAACTTCACTACCCCTTACTTCTTAGGTTTGTGAAGTTGGACAAAAAGAAATTGAGCAGAAAACTCTACACAATATTAACAGTTAAACATTGTTTTAAATAATACCTTTTAAACCGAGCTCGATAGCGCAGTGAACATAGCTGATTTTATTATCTGCTGACTCTCGGGTTCAAATCTCAGATTCATCCTGACAAAGTCTAAGGCTCGTGCAGCTCCGGGTTTAGATTTGGGAATTGTCTAATTTATGTGGTGTGTTTTATGTTTATGTTTTATGTTAAATGAGCAAGATAACGCTGATCAAGATGTTTATAATTATGTTGATTATCTTGTAAATTACCTGAATAGGCAAACTATTTTTGTAACCTTTTTTTCTTATTTTTATCCAATATTTTTCGCAGTTGTTTTTTCAATACTGAGAGTAATGCCTTAAAGTATCATCTGAATTCTATGCTCTAGTATTAAGTAATTGCATCACAAATTCCACCAACCGCCACTGGGACACCGGTATTTCCGATTAGGTATTTTAACTAGATGCTTGTGATTTAATAATTGTTGGAATTTCTGTTTTATTTTTAAATTGAAAGAGGTACATGCAGTTGGTAACACTTAAGCATTAAATACTGAAGTCAATGTGATACTAATTAATATTGAAGTAGTTTTCCACAAACAACACGACACAGAAAATTATTTTTAACGTGCATTTCTTCAACATAATCTGGGCATAACTAAAACTATAATATGTGTTGTGGTTGTGGAAAATTACTTCAGTGTAAGTTAAAAATTTGTTAAGAATGTTTCTAATTACGTCCACGACCCTATACTAAAATATATAGAGTTAATATCGACTGACTTTAGAATAGGACTGTTTACAAATCTTGGTTTCTTCTGAATAGATTTCTTTTTTTTATTAATGTAGTGATAATAAGTGATCTATAAGTTTTTCATCCTCTTTGCGGAGCCTGCATTCGCAAGGCATTAATTTTGTTCTTTAGTTATTTATTACATCCCTTTCTGACTCTTTCCTTTTTCTTAATTTCTTTAACAGCGTATTCACACCTCGACCTAACACACTTTACTTTTATTAAACAATTTAACGAAAACCGAAAATTATATGGGTAAAATCGTTACCTTAACCTTTTTTCTTACTACTAAAAACATTTCAAACATAATTATGTATCTACGTTGAGCTTGTCACAAACATAAGCGTGTGAATGCATGTTTGGCTTATCGATTTCTTTCTAACTGAGCTATTTATTTAATTATTTGCTGGGCGCAACGTGATTCTTGACGTCACAAATGAAAATTATTATGATTAGGTATGTGTCTGATCTGTTGCGGGGATGGTTTACCTCAAGGTCGTGTTTTGTTGTTTGGAGATGCAAGGTAGCCTGATCTTGAACTCATGTAATTTTTATTATACCTGTGGCTATGCTGAGTAGAGCTAAATAAGTCCTCAGCAACTCCTCTTCAATGGTCTTGGCTTGAGAGACTTTTTACTACCTCAGATTTGAAGCTGAGCTTTTTATTTCAAGCGGACTTCTACTTATCATGTTTTAGTAGACCTAAAAAAATTTGCACAGGGGTCTCTGGCAATTTGGCTTTTTTCTAGCCTAAAAATGGCATTATGAAATGCTGAAAAAATTCTTTCAGTCTTGTTGAATGTTAAAATGTCTTGTTACTTCCCTGAAAATGCATTTTTAGAACTTAAACTGAATTTTCTATATTACTGAAGGCTAAAAATAATTTTCGTTAAGGACACCTTTACAAAAAAATGTTTTCTGTTCCCTAAAAATAAATTTATAAAGCTAAGCCGACTTTTAACCAAGTCGCTTAAGGCCAAAAAAAAGTTGACTACAGGGTTCCTTACAAAAAGCAAATTTATACTCCTGAAAATGATTTAAAATGATTGACTGAACCTAAACAGTTATTTTTAAAGTGAAAAATAATTTTTGACAAAGGGTCCCTTGCAAAAATGAATTTTACTAATGAACATGGGTGATTTGTGAAAACTAAAAATTTATTAAACCGAGTCGTTAAGGACAAAAATAAAAATGGACAGGGAGTCCTTTAGATGAATGTTCAAATAGTAGTCGCAAAACACTATTCATAATTTGTCGTAAAAACTGGCATTCTTTTCAACAGACAAGATGACTGGTTAAAAATAAATTTTTTATAAAAATTTCGACTGCCGATTTTTAAAACTCGAAAAATTTTAATAAATTACCGAAACTTACTGGCAGCTTAGTAATCACCTGGAGAACTTCGAAGTAGCAAGAATTTATCGTACTTACTAAAATTTGACAAGTAAAGCTTGTGATTTGAAAAAAGAATTAAATTTTCTAATATAAAACTATGGTTCGACTCTATCATAACAAGCCTGGTTTCGCGAAAAAATAATTTTGAAAAAATATTCCCTATGTATGCAAATCGGTTTCCTTGCCTGTCCTGAGCGTTTTAGATGGTGATGTTCTTAGCATTAACCTATTTTCGTTTGTTATTTAGACAGCCTTCATTCGTAGGCGCCTGCAATTTATGTTGTTTGAAAATTTAAATAAAAGACGTTTTATATTTTAACAATAAAATCTGATGTTGGAATACTTTTTAAACCGAAATTCACCGTAGGTAAAAATTGTCGAAAAAGTACTTATGCTTTTGTTGTTGAATTTAATGAATATGGTATGTACGTGGTGGACGCCTTCGTTGACAAGTAGCTACTAAAAAATAACCTCGTGACTTGATAAAATTTCTTAGTGCTTTTATGTCTATTTGGGCCCGTGTGAGATCTATACGAGCGAGACAGCCGACGAGGGACCGCCTTCAGTGTTCTAGGACAGTTGGTGTATGATGATTGGTGTTTCCACCGGGTTTTAAAATAATTTTGGTCGTTCATGGAGAGACATGCTTGACTTATGAATGCTAGGGGTAATGTGCTTTAGATTTTACGACGATGCACTTTTGTCAAATGCCAAGTGATAGTGTGTTCTCGAAAAATAAATTTTAGATTTGTAGTGGTTGTGTTGTTACCTATTGCGATATAAAATGAATTGTTTTTGCCAATAGCACGGTGGAGTAAAAAAGAAACTGTCCGGCCAAGCTCGATCTTGTTGTTGCTATAGGGTTGGCCAAAGTTAATAAAATGAATTTGGCATCGGGAAGTCTTTTAAGCCAAAACTTCATTATTTCCAACCCTTTCGTGCTTCTAATATTCACACCGGACTTATTGCCTGCTTGTCTAACATTTAAAACAAACAATTCATACATGCACATCGTCCAGTCTCCAAATGATAAATGCCGGTACAGCACGCCAATATTGTTGGCTTGAAGATGACCTCGGATGGCAGGGGTCAGAAGTTTTACTTTCCTTTACTCTGACGCATCGCTGTAGGCCTAGACAACCTCGTACGGAGTGGGCCTGCTGCACCGGCAACCCCGTCTGCTGATGCAAACAGTGTGGTCGTTTTAGCAGATTTCTCCCGAGCGAGCCGATTTGGACCTTTCTCTTCTGGCGTTCTTTTTGTCTTGAGTTTTCTTTCTTCAACGGCTGTCTGCTGCCGTCGTCATGTGGCGGACAGAGCGACTGTTACCGTCCTGCTCTGGTAGTTTATCGGGTTTGGGTTGTTCTGTAGGTGTGAGGAAGGTAGAGCTCTGGTACGCGGCCGGTTCGGTATCATCAGTATTTTCAAAGAATAAAGACTTTTATTCTGTAGTTAAATCCAAGTTAACCAAAAACCATCTCCGAGGCTCGGAGACATTTTAAGAATTCTGAGGTAGAAATGGCGATACATCTGATTTATAACCATGCTACTGAACAGTATTCGACGATTAAAAAATTATTCATTGTGAATAACTGGTGTAATGACATATTAAACGCAATTGTGGGATATGAAAATTTGTTTTATTAATCGGTGTCTCAATGAAAAACATCCTGCAAGTGATTTCGAAAGTTTCAAGGTTACAAATATCACTTTGGTAGATGTTGAAAGATCATTTTCGTTTTGCACAGATTGGTTACTCCACGAAGGAGACGGTTTTAAACAGAAAACATAGAAGCTGTGTTACTCATGCAATTGTTTGCAGGTGAGCAATCTCAGCTTTTATCTCTAGATATTATTATAAAAAGAGCAAAATAGGAAGGAGACGAAACATCGTACTATGGGAACTTAGTTGGAGTTACAATTGTGTAGTGAGTTTAGGACTTAATATATTTTATTTTTAGTTGGTAATTTTTGTTCTAATGAAAATTTGTGACCTAACATATTTTGATTATAACAAAAATGATCTCTTACAATTTTATATTAATATAGTCTTTAGAATAATACTAAAGTTGTAAAACTATTTTAAATATTGTACCATGTAATATAATTATACCGGTGTAATGGCATATTAAAAACAATTCTGGGAGATGAAAATTTGTTTTGTAAGTCGGTGTCTCAATGAAGAATATACTGCAAGTGATTTCGAAAGTTTCAAGTTTACAAATATTACTTTGTTGGATGTTGAAAGAACATTTTGCAGTGAGTTTAGGACTTAATAAATTTTTAGTTGGTAATTTTTGTTCTAATGAAAATTTGTGACCATAACATAATTTAATTATAACAAAAATTATCACTTAAAATTTTTTGTTATAATTGTTTGGTTTTTAAAAAAATTATAATATACCAAAAATAAATGCCTATTTCGAACGACGACATTAAGCTTAATCTTAAGCTGGAAAAGATTTATTACATGAGATGCTTTTCATACAAGTGAAAAATACTCAAGCATTTCTGGCAAGATCATTTACATTTCATGTATCAGAGCTAACAGGGATCGTCATAATTTCTTCATGGTAGAGGAGAGACCTCAGTTTGATACAATGAAGATTTTTAGTGTTAGTTGACAGAAAAAATTCTACTTAATGTATTGCAGATGAAATGTAAAGGTGTTTGTTTTTTATAGCGTCAAAAAAAATTGCATAATTCTGTTTGAAACAATTCCAAATTCCTACATTCGCCACAGAGACGCCATATCCTTTTACACCCATCGTGGACCTACAAATAAAAACAATATTCCGTCTACTGCACCACTATAACCTGTGGACGTGGTAACTTTGAGTTAGACATGAGCATAAAATGGTCGATATGAACAATGTCCAATAAACATGGTAAACAGTTATTATAAGATTCTGTCTCTGAGACAGATTCTCACGATCTGTGGTTCTCCTAAATCACTCAGATCCACATTGCAGCTAAGAGCCCCCCTTCTTTAGAACAAATGAATGAATCTTAAAACTGTTAACACATTACAGTTCACACGTCGAGGCTGATATTGTCATTTTGGGGATCAGCTACCAAATGAGAAAATCCATGAATTTTAATAAAACAAAATCATTTAGTAGACTGATAATTTCAAGATAAATATAAGATAAATTTCAATTTATTTCTTACGCTCTGAAAATTTTGATAAAATATTCCACGCAATTCGTTTGAAAAGCATTTATTTTAATAGTACATTCTGCTTGTATGTATTTAATACCTGCTGATTTTAAAGACGTAGACAATCTTCTACAGGAGATTTTAATGGTCAAAATGAGATTTTTTTAACCTAGATAGATTACAAGTGGGTTGTTAAAGCCCTAGTAGCCTCCCTTCATTGCGACCTAAAAAATTTTTTTATGATAACCCTTATATTTATGTGTACCCATCAATTTTAGTCTCTTAAAGAAGCTTAAAACTCTCTTAGGGGCTATGATTCTCACTTCTGCAAATGTTGTGAACACCTACTTCAAATGTCGTAGCCTTTGGTGGATTAGGACTATCCGCTTCAATGGGTTTCTCCCAAATAACTAAATAGCTCAATTAAAATTATACATTTTTTGGAATATATTTTTCTGTATTAAATATTATAATAAACAATATAGATAATACAACTCTTGTAACCCTAATGCAACCTTGTACGGGACGAGCTACATATTTGAAGACTTCAGACCTCCGAGGACACTCCAGTCTCTTGACTGGAAATCGACCTCGGGACCTCAAGTGAATGGAAATACCTGTATCTACTTTTACCGTTGAAAATACTCGTACCGAAGAGTCAGGCAACGTTTGTCAAAATCAATGATTGACAAATAACATTTAAAATATTGTTTTTACTATTATATGGGCTTGTCCCTGAATTGATTTGTAGAAGAGCTTAATTAGATGTTTTCGGAAATTTACATTTATTTAAATCAGTTAATCAGAGATTCACAGACACCCATGATTTTTATCGAGAAATGTTCTACCGTATTATTCAAGAAAAAAACCCTTATGTTTGAAACAACTAATTAGAAAGTCAGTATCGTGATGTGAAGCACAGTGACTTCCTTCCAAACCGCCCGGAACTGGGCAGGAACAAATCGGTTAGGTATAGTAGATGAGCGGACCTGCTCCTGTCACCATCTTTCGAAAGGGTGTAAAAATGTGGGTTTCGTGCGATGTGAGTACGCTTATCATCTAACGTCAGTGATTGTCCTTGTTAGCAAAAACAGACCGATGTTAAATAATTGATTAAAAAAAATGATTAGAAGGATTATTGGCATTTCTGTATGGGGTACGGAAACAATTAATATTAAGTATTTATCATATTTACTATTTATCTCTTCTCTGTATTTTTATGTTATTTAAAAAAAAAATCAATTTCATTTCATTTCTCTCAAGAGCTTGTAACTTCGTATGCCCTTTTATATGTAGGTAATTTAGGGTAAATGGTTCCATTTTGACCTCCGTCATGTAGGAATTATGCAGCGACTTTCAAAATCATCCTGTTCCACATGAAATTATAATTCAATCACATTTTCAGGTCTCTCCCCATTTGTATTTCATTGCATTAACGATGAATAAATTTACCATTATCTGCTGGATAGAGTATATACTATTTAAATATTACATTTGAAAAGAAATATATATATTATGCGGTTTTCGTGTAATTTTGTAGGGTTTGGTTCTATTATAAATACCGATGTATACTACGAGTCAGCGTAGCGTGGCTGTCAATGATTTATGTCAGGAAGTTCAATTGCTCGTGTGCTATGTGATTTTAGGGGTAATTGGGGGCAAGCAAGGGATGGCGAGGGGAAGCTAAGAGCAGTCTAATGTGAGTTTGATTGTGATCCTAATTGTTTTGTGATTGGGGAGCTATAAATTTCATTTAACCAATCAGTAAGTTCCATGAGCCACTATATGGCGTATATCATATTTCATAATTACAAAATAAAATCACATATCAATATATCATCTTCTGTCAGCATATATAATTCGAAATAATTCATATGAGATATATTAAATGAAAAATATTACAGATTAACATGTATCTGTGCTATGTGATGTATATTCTTTTTTTTAATACTTAAAAAAAAGTAAACAAATGTCCACTAAATATCATTTCTTTCATTATTATATTTCACTTACGATCTAGTTAATCGTTCAAGAACTTCGTAGTATCTAATAGTCTGATGATCATAAATATTATATATTAATAATTATTATCGATTGATTTATAGAATAGTTATATTAACAGTTTCGATATAAAGGCGAATTTACAAATTAATAGGGAATACTTATGTTAAATAACCCTTGTCAACAAACTTTCCAGTGCAATGGCAAAGAATGTTATTTTTAATATCGATTTAACCATTAACGTATTTTTTTTAATAAAAATTGTTGGCATTTTTATGGTGTTATTTAAAAAGCATTCTTTATTAAACACAACTTAAATATGTTTTTATTTCATTTTTGATTTTAAACAATTACACACTACTATGGTTGAGTAGAACATTCTAGTTCGGTATGCTATAAAATAAATAAATATTATTTTAGCATTGTATCTGTGATACATAGTCAGTCTATGCAACTTATAATCATAGCATTCCAAAAAAAGTTGTATATACAGTGAACTAATAATTCCTGCATATATATTAAAATTAAACTAAGTGAAACTTGTTTAACATGACAAAATTATTACCAATCATCACAAAGTAATTTTCAACTAAAATCAAATTAGTTTTATAGGAACCTGACATTAATCATAGGGAGCTCGAAAATATTAAAATTCTTTTAACATGCACGATTAATTAAATTTACTTTGAGAAAAATTGTTCAACCACTTTTTTCTACAATTTATACTCTAACTTTTGCAAGGATTAAAAAATATATGACATATTTTGAAACGCTGTAGCCCTAAGAACGTTCCCTTTCAATTTGTTTGGAAAACATATTTAATCCCTTCTGTTTCCATCTCATCCCCCTAATCCCAGGTGGGAATTAGGTAGTTGATCAGACAGAAAATTTGATACAAAAATTATAAAAAATATACAAAATTCTGTTAACAGTTTTTCAAAGTTTTCAGGAATGCAAGAGGTTCCTTTCTATATAATAAATTTTGATTCAGAAGTTAAGTTAGTAACTGGAAATTTAGACAGAAATTGAAAATTAGCCTCTGCCAATAATAAACTGTTTAAAATATAGCCAGGCTCAGTCTACTTTACCTTTCTTCCCTACCTTGAGTGGACATGGTTTTATTATACATCAGAGCTCATAGAATACTTTTAAAAATGTTCCCACCAAAACGGCAGCCATATTCGTGCAAATAAGTTGAATTTAAATTTTCTGAAATTCTCATGAAGTATTTTTATTTTTGTTTCAATTTGTTCTATACGATCTAACATTCCTGATAAAGATGGCAATAAAGATAATATATTACGTTTTGTTCATAATATAATAAGAAAACTGTTCAAACAAGTTTTCAGTCCTGTTAGGTTTACATTAAGTTACTCTCTGGCATCCGGTAAGCGTTTTCAACGAGTAGGGAAAGATTAAATCCTTGTACCTTCTGTTATCTCCTAAATCCTCAAAATACCTAGAGGCGTTACAAGATTTAGGATGTGACTGTGACATTGACAAATAATTAATAATAAAATAGAAGAGGTTTACGTATGCCATTTATAAATAAACGAAAAGCAAAAGTGTAAATGACTTTGAACTTCTCATTATAACATCGACATGCCGTGACAAATAATTGTATTAATGCATATCAAAGTCAATTTCTCATCAATCAGGGAATGCCTAATAGAGCACATTAAGGTAGGTAATTACCAGGCAGGTATTAGGCGGCTGGCTGAATAAGGAATACAAAATATTCCAAAGCCATCGGACAATCGTAGTTGATTCAGGAGCCTTTATCGAAATAAAAGATATAAACAAAAATTGGATGGATTTTTATAAGAAAGTTTTGCCTAACTATTTTGGTTTTTCGCGTTATTTCACAAAAAAATTAATTTATTTCGCAAACTCGACCACCATATTGGTAGCAGAGTAAGTTATTTTCCTTGGAAACCTCTCTTAAATTGCTCACTAAAAGTTCTTAGATTTCGAAGGGAAATGCACGTAGATATAGTCCGAATCTGACTCCTTCACTTATTGAGAAATCTGTTGATTACTTTTTTTTTTTAATAATAATTAATTTTTAAAAACAGTTTTACACATGACATATATTTTCTGACAGTCATTTATATCTATTTTATATCCCAGATGAATCCAGATAATCAAAATTAATATAATTATTTCTGTAACTTATCTAAAGAAAAGTTTTAAATTTTACTATGTATTTATTTGATATATATTTATGTATTTCCTGAAACATGTATTAATATTATTCGCGTAGTACGCAAACAGAATTATGAGTAAAAAGTATTATTGGAAATTACAAAAGTAGACAAAGCGTGGTAAGTGGGGATGGCAATTATTAAGGTGATTTATCATGTGCTATTGTAATGGTAACTAGATTGCAACGAAGTTATCAGCATTAGGCAATATGACTTTTATCACGAAATTGCAAAATTATTGTTAATAAAGTAGTATTAAAACATAGAGCGTCAGATAACACAAATTAATGATTTACCTTGGGGAGTGACAATTATTATTCCATGCATCGATATTATTTAGAATAGACCAATTAGTTACGTGTATGTATAACTATAATTTTACCTTCTCTTTAGAGTAAATGTATTTTCACGAGTAACCATAATTATTTATGTTTACATGATGTTGGTATATTATTAATAAATTAACGTATTAGGTAAGAAAATTCATTTTTGAAATGCTAGTAACTGAAAATTGATAAACGTGAAAACTACAAATGAAATAATATCATGAATTTTTGATATAAAATAATTACTAGTATTCACTGTTTTTATATTTTATACAGAATTTTGATAGGTAAAAATATTGTTTGTAGTGAATACAGTGTCCACGATGTGATTTCTGGGAGTCTTCTGCTAAACTAATAATCTTAGGAAAACAAGTATATAACACTATAGAGGGTGCACAAATAATTATTAATGTCATCATCGAAAAGCTTCAACGGTGGAGCAATATTGGATTGCGTAGAATCAAGAATCGTAACATCGAAGAATCGCTGAACATAAAGATTGTCTCTTAGGAATTATGGTCCTAAGGGACCGTTTTCGTACACCTAGGTCTGTGGAAAACAATGACTCGGGTCAACGACTATCCAAGGAGTCCATTCATCGAAGAATACGTCTCTTTGGCCCTCAAACATATCAACCCTACCTCATTTTGCCTCAGTTCAGGAGGTACCAGAATGTAAGACTTGAGTGGTGCCAAGAACGTGCTCAGATGGATGAAGAATGGAATTGGATAGTGTCAAATGATGAATCATGATTTTGTTTGTTGGCTCACGATGGGCGCAGAAGAGCTCACCATAGACGGAGAAATATTCGATATTTCAGTTTTAGTACTGAGTGTAACATTTTCTATAGCACATAACATGAACAGAAATGATATGGAAGTCATTTTCTCATAAGGAAGTCTTCGTTTAATTTTTTTTACTTTTCAAGTTAATTTTGTTTTCGTATAGCGTGATCATTTTAAGTGCTTCACTCGATTTCATCTAGGAAAAAATATTACAAAACTGTACTTATGTATTTTTTTCTCATGAATCATAATTCGAAAAGAAAAACAATTGAATGCCAAATAAAAAAAATATTGCCGAAAAGCTGAAAAATACCAAAATTACACCCTGTGTAGTAATGTGGAAATAGTCATGTGGTATTCAACTGATTGTAAATGCGTTTCCATACATATTTTTCACTTCTGATTTAATCGGAAATTACCTCAACTTTATTTTACTTGAAGTGATACACCCTGCATATTACGCTCAGTTTAAAGAAAATTTATTTCTAAACTCAGTAATATGTAATACATTATCATTGTTTTTCATAATAATAAGATATTGGCGTTTACATTTAAAATAACACCAATATGCCTTTTAAATTAGTCGTCTATGAAAACAATTATAAACATCTAAATAATTCATTTATTTTCGAAAAGTAATTCTGTATATTTAATTTACAACAAAAAATTTTCTAAAACATTACATTGTTGCTGCAAACAGAAGCGAAGGTATTTGATCAAATTGAAAATTTAACAAGAAATAGATTTAATTAACAATCCCATTATTTTAAGAATTGCAAAGAGAATTTTATTAAACAGCTTCACTTTTATTTCCAGCAAATGTTTTCGAACATTTGTTGTAAATAAAATCAATTGGAATTACTTTAACTTTTAAAATAAATAAATTACTTAATTAAATTTATTATTTATTTTCGTATATGACTTTGTTTCAAAAGATACGTTTGTGTTATTTATAATTTAAATCACAATATCTTACATGCAATGAAAGATAATGACAATGTATTACATATTTCTGATTTTAAAAAGAAAGGGTGTAAAATAAAAGAGTTGTAGTAATCATTGGTTAAACCGGAAATGAAAAACTTAATGTGTTACGAATATATAAACAGTGGAATATCACATGTCAATTTCCTCAGTCCACCTTGTATGGTGTCAATTTTTGTATTTTCCGGTTTTTCGGGTATAACGATTTTATTTGATGTCAATTGTTTCTTCTTTACGAATTTGGATTCCTCAGGAAAAAGGTATATAAATACAGTTTTAGAATTTTTTTCTAGGTGAAAAATCAAGCAATAAAATCGAAGTGAATTACTTAAAATGATCACTCTGTACATATATTAGGCCGTCATTTTAGCAGCAAGTAAATGTAATAAATTGTCCTCCAAAATATTATAATACAATACAACACTTAGTTAAAAAGTATAATTCATTAATAAATTATGTACCACGTATAGCAGCTGATTACATGCATAAGTTAAATGTAGATGAAAATAAATCGTCTAAATGTAAAACATCTCCTATTCCTTATAGTTATAGGTCACAAGTAAAGTTTGAAATACAAAACATGTTACAAGCTAACATCATAGAATCTGCAAAAACTAATTACATTAATCCCCTAGTTATCGTTAAAAAGAAAAATGATGAAATCTAGAAATTTAAATCAGGTAACAAAGCCACAATTTGATGCTCCTCAAACTATAGATTCCAGGTTAAGTCGCATTGGTAAGAACACAATTTTTTTCAAAACTAGATTTGAAAAATTCCTTCTGGTTAATTCCTCTTGCGCCAGAATCCCGAAAGTACACACATTTTAGTATAGATGGCCACATTTATCAATTCAAAGTGGTTCCTTTTGGACTTCAATCAGCGTCGTCAGCATTAGTACGGGCGATGCAGAGTATTCTTGACCAGTATGAAAGATTTGTTTTCATTATATTGATGACATTCTCGTTTTCTCTGAAAGCATAAAAGAACATAAGTATCATTTAGAAACAATATTAAAAGCTTTAGATAAAGCAGGTTTGAAATTAAATTTAGAAAAATGTGAATTTTGTAAACAAACGGTCAGATAATTGGGTTACAAAATAGGTCGGCTAGGTATTAGCATAGAAAAAGAGAGAATATCAGAAATAAAGGACTATCCAAGCCCTAAAAACACGAATGTTAAGAGGGTTTTTGGGAATTCTAAATTATTATAAAAAAATTCATCTCAAAATTATCAGACTTAGAAATCCCATTGATAGAACTATTACGGAAAAATGTAAAGTGGGAATGGGAAGAGAGAAAAAGAAAAGGCATTGAAAATTTTAAAACAACAGTTTCATGATAATTTACTGCTGCACAGTCCCGATTTCACGTTACCGATTATCCTTCGTACAGACGCTTCGGATCATTGAGTAGCTGCAGAACTACAAATCCAAGCAGGAAGTGAGATTCCGATTTGTTTCATTTCAAGAGTGTTGAATCACATGAAGTAAGATATTCGGTAAGTGAAAAGGAGATGGCAGCGATAGTTTTTGCAGTAACAAAACTTAAATATTACCTGACAGCAGCACATTTTACGCTAGAAACTGACCATACTGCACTGTCTTTTCTTGTGAAAAATCGATTTGCAAATAATAGGATTTATCGATGGTCGTTATTAATACAAGAGTTTTCTTTCACCGTTCAATTTCATCCAGGACGAGAAAATTGCACAGCAGATACATTTACTAGAAATCGGCAGGCTAGTAGCACAAAACCAGACATATTCGTAGTTGCATTAAATATGTTAATGCCCATTAGTCGATTATACTCTGAAAAACAAGTAATAGAAAGTCAGCAAAATTTACAGGGATTAAGGGAAAAAGTAAAAAACGATCAAAAACATAATGGATATCAAATTAAGGATAATTTTATAAATTACAAACACAAATAACTTTGAATTATATGTGCTAGATACGGACCTGACAAAAACAATTGCATTCGATTTGCATTTAAATTGAATTTAAATTTCTATGCGAAAGGTGATTTGCTAATAGCCAAACATGTCATTGCAAATTGCCATGAATGTTGTTTAGGGAAAACGAAAAAATCACACGAATAAAGGCCAAGCATGTAGTATTGTACCGACATATCCATTAGAAATAGTGGCGATTGATTATGTAAGTAATTTGATAAAGACAAAGGAGGGATATAAAAATATTTTAGTTTGTACGGATGGTTTTTCTAAATTGGTTAAATTATATCCTACTAAAAACTGCAATACTAAAACAACAACAAAATTACTAAAACAATTTTGCAAGGAATTTGGAAAACCAATTAAAATCCTGGCAGATAACGTGACATATTTTAATAATGAACGTTTTATAGAATACTGGTCAAAACAAAACGTACAGATAATATATACAACTATTAGACACCCGCAAGCAAATCCGGCAGAAAGATATATACAGGAAACACTACGATTTTTAAGGTTGGCTACAAATCAAAATCATCCAGAGTGGAATGTACATGTTCCAAAAGTAGAAAAATTTAAAAATCATGTACCTAGAACAGTTACACAAATTGCACCTACACCAATCATGTTAGGGCAACCACCAGATAGGCCGTGGACAATTAATGACAGTGAAAGTTTGGAAGAATTAAGAAAGCGGGTAAAGAACCGATTAAAAACTAATGCTGAACGATATCTGAAAAGGGAGAAAAATAAAGTAAAAAAGTTACGAGATATAAGGTACCTGGTAATTATAAAAAAACTTAGATACATGAACAAGAGGAACCAAATATGTGCAAAATTTCAATACCCATACGAAGGGCCATATGAGATAAATAAAGTAATTAATGAAAATACATATGAACTTAAGTACATTAATAGTGAGTCGATAAGGGGAAAGTTTCATGTAGAATTAATATATCCATACACGCCAAATATAGATAAAGAAAAATATAGTTAAAAATGTATTACCTGGCAAATTTTTATAGGGGTATAAAAGTTTAATAATCTGAGGGGGGAAATGCCATAATAAGCAGTGGCCACATTTATAAAAAAAAATGTTATTTGACAATGAATGAATTAATTTATTTAATAATAAGTTAAAATTGAAAATTTTTATAAAATATTGTAATGTTTTGATTAGGGTTAAAATTAGTCTTTTAAATGTTTCAGTTTTATTAAAAGAGAGAAAGAGTGAAATTTAAAATTTTATATTTATAGTAGGAAAAAAGACAGTCTTCCTCATAGTTATATACAAATTTAATTGTTAAAAGTACAGAACTAGATATAAAATAAAATCAAAATAAACGTAATTAGGGTGACAAAAGTAACAGTACATTAAAATAAAATTAAATAAGTTCTGCGAAAGGCAAAATTTTAGAAGTAAAAGTTAAATGTTTATAAAATACAACTAAAATAGTAAACGTAAAGGTATAAGTGTAAAAGATACATACTATAGGACTATAAATAAATAGAAAGCTCTAGGTTTAAAAGTGTTTTTGGGGTACTATAGCTATATATTTGAAACTTCGTATGACATTTCGACAATGCTTTCATTGTATGGAATTGATAAACTTAAAATAGTGAATTAACACAAGCTGGGGTGAAAGAGGCCACTTCAGTGAACATTGTTACGTCATACGTATAAAAACTAGTATCAGAAGACATAGGAGCCTAGTGTTTCGGTGCCTCAGCATCTAAAAGGAAAAATAAGTGTTATGAAAATAAATATAAAAAAGACAAAAGTTAGAAAGAAATGGTTAACAGCAATCATGTTGTAGGTTTTTAATTAAGTTTAGGTATGTTTTGTAATGATATAGAGTCATAATTTAAGAAAGCATAAAATTGACAGACGTTAAAATAATTTTAATAAAACCAACATTCGTGCATATAGAAAGAATGGAAATGAAACAAGGATTGTGAAAATAATAGCATATTTAGGATATAAGTTAGTTTAAAGCAAAATGTTTCAATAATTAGAGGTAAAATTTTAATTTGTCAAAATCAAGTTAGCCAGATTTGGTAAAAAGTCAGAATTCATGTCAATTAAAATAAAATTAGAGAAAAAATCAAATGAGTTAGTCGATTTTCAACAGCCAAAGAGTGCGTTTGTGCCATTAAGAGAAAAATACATAACCTCACAAAATTGTAAACAAAAGCTGATTAAATTGATAATAAAATGGAAAATTGTCATTAAAGTCATGAAAATACACTGTTTGTAAGTTTAAATCTCTCATATGAAATCTAATTATATAAATGAATATAAAATAACTAAGTGATACAATCAAAAGTATAAATTTTAATTGAAAGGTTATAATTAAAGTAATTAAAATAAAGGTAAAGAAAGTACTTACCTGAGTGAATGGTAAAGTCAGTGCTACGAAATAAGGTATACCAAAATTTTTATTTAATGCATTAAATAAGCATATAAACACAAATCTCGAGCAAATTTGTAGGTAATTTTAAATAGTATAGTTCATATTGTCAATAGATCAATTTCTGTAAATCATTTCCATTTATATCTGTCAATATATGCTAAAATTGGTAAACATATTAAATTTTCATTTATATCTGGTCCAAACTTACAAATAAACATTCATATGCTCACCTTGAACCGACTCTTGAGAGGAGAGTTTTCTCATGCTTTAAATAAGATTGAATAGAACCATAAAAATAAAATTAACAAATAAAAAAAAATCAAAATACAGAATACTCTAATTTAAAATCAAGTTTGACTAAAATTTGAACTCAAGTACAAAATACTTTCAATAAATCATAATAAAAATTCATAAAATAAATTTTAAACAAGTAAACATAGTATTTAATAACGTTCCAACGTGAGGTGAAGAGACTTCAATTAACAACTATTATAAAAACCATTCTAAATATAAAAAAAACTAAACAAATACAATACATTACATAAAATAAATACATCCAATAAATTAACAATATATATATATATATATATATATATATATATATATATATATATATATATATATATATATATATATATATATATATATATATATATATATATATATATATATATATATATATATATATATATATATATATATATATATATATATATATATATATATATATATATATATATATATATATATATATATATATATATATATATATATATATATATATATATATATATATATATATATATATATATATATATATATATATATATATATATATATATATATATATATATATATATATATATATATATATATATATATATATATATATATATATATATATATATATATATATATACATATATCTATATATATATAAACAGTGAAGGAATTTGACGTGGGTTTAATTACATTACAATAACAAACAATATGAGTTAACGGGTACGCCCGCATAAAGAAAAAAAGTTGCACGGTCAAAAATGCAAAAATTGCAAATGGCAGAAAGGTTTGCAAACCGTGGACACGTGTTTCTGACTAATTGGTCAGCACGGTGTAGCTGAGTTAAAATGGTGGACAAAACTCAAAAAAAATACACTAAAGGAAAACCACTGATAGGGGAGTCAGTCGCACCTTTGTGGCTTCCACTTGCATGGCTCTGTATTAGAGCGTGCGTCGTCCAAGCATCACACGCGGGCATCTATAGCAACCTGCATGGGATTCCGGACCCAGGAAAATAAATATGAACAGTGAAGGATTTTGATGCGGGTTTAATTACATTACAGTAACAAACAATATGAGTTAACGGGTACGCCCGCATAAAGAAAAAAATGCACCGCGGAAAATGCAAAACTTGCAAATGGCAGAAAGATGCAAACCGTTAACACGTGTTTCTGACTAATTGATCTTCATCAGCACGGTGTAGCTGAGTTAAAATGGTGGACAAAATTCAAAAAAAAGACATTAAAGGAAAACCACTGACAGGGAGCCAGTCGCACCTTCGTGGCTTCCACTTAGATGGCTCTGTATTAGAGCGTCGTCCAAGCATCGCACACGTGGGCAACTATGGCAACCTGCGTGGGATTCCGGACCTAGGGAAAATAAATATGAACAGTGAAGGAATTTGACGCGGGTTTAATTACATTACAGTAACAAACAATATGAGTTAACGGGTACGCCCGCATAAAGAAAAAAATTGCAAATGGCAGAAAGATGCAAATCGTGGACTCAGCATGTCAGAAATGGCAAGCTAGGGTCCTTTGACTATTAGGTTATTGGACATGTACAATCAAATAATGTCCCCAATAATATCTTTACTGTTAAGTTTCAACTATTTTAATTTTAGGTATTTCTCGATATCAATACTTCTTCGATGATTTTAGTTCTTATTGATAAATAATATAATTCAATGTTGACTTGATTATGGATGTCTCGTTAAAGCATTGGAAGTGGACTATATATATAACTGGTTACGGTAACTACTGATTTGTAGTGAGTTTATCTAACACCTATTTGCAATGTATGTAATATCTAATTGCATCTGTAATTTATGTATTTGAAAAAAAGTGGATAACTGCGGAATTGCACTCACCTTGATGTTGGATAATAGGATGATGAACCAGGGGGAGTATGTAGTAGATCCTTTGTACGTTCCACCGGCCGGGGTAACACGCGCGAATTTCTCACGTAATAATTAATTGTAGTAACAAATGTATAAAAATAATGTGCTGTCCAACTCGTTGCTTCGACAGCTGACATTGAACTCTTCTTTAGGGGTAAAAAAGGTAGTACAGAAAAAAAAGGATAAGGAATGGGAAAGGATAAAAACATAATTAAGGCAAAGCAAAGCCGCTAAAGCCCGTTTTACACCAGTTCCATAACAGGTAAACCGTAGGTGCATCCAACATGTACAAATTGCAACTAATACAGATAAAGAGTAATATGACGTATAAGGGATGTAGTAAAAAAATAGTAACAAGTAGGTAATTATTATAAAATGTAAAAGGCAAAGATGAGAACGGAACATTCCCACCCACTTAAAAATGCTTAAGACATTTTTAGATTAATTTGTAGGTAAAGGGCACAATTTAACCAACGGACGTTTAAAAAGTCCTTTGGCCGTTTTGACAGTGGCAACTCTTGCAATGTTATCTGCACCCGGGTGTAGTTCGACGATGCGTCCTAAAGGCCAATGCAATGGTGGTAATAGCTCGCTTTTGACGACAACCAGGGTATCAAGAGCAACAGAAGATTTTGAAGTTTGCCATTTTGATCTCTGCTGCAAAGAATGCAAATATTCTTGATGCCACTGGTTCCAAAAATCCCGATGTAGCCTTTGCAAGAGTTGCCAACGAGTAAGCCGATTTATGTTAATCGATGTAGTATCAGGATCTGGTAGGACAGTCAGAGGCTCTAAAGTCAAAAAATGACCAGGAGTCAATGCTGTGAGATCATTTGGATCGGTACGAATGGGTGTTAAAGGCCGTGAATTTAAAACTGCCTCAATTTGTATCAAAACAGTGCTGAGCTCTTCGTAAGTAAGTATTTGATATCCTATTACTCTAGTAAGGTGAGTTTTAACAGACTTAACTCCTGCTTCCCAGAGTCCACCGAAGTGAGGCGCAGAGGGAGGATTAAAATGCCAATTTATAGCTTCTCTGCTAGCCGCATTATTAAAAATTTGTTGTAAATATTTATCAGCGCCTACGAAGTTAGTAGCACAATCTGAGTAAATATCTGTACAGCGACCACGTCGAGCCATAAAACGCCTTAAACCTGCCAGAAAAGCTTCAGTAGATAACTCGGAGACAAGCTCTAAGTGTAGTGCTTTCGTAGCACAACAAACGAAAAGACATACGTACGCTTTAATAGATTTAGAGCCACGTAATTTACCTAGGGTAATTTTAAAAGGACCGCAAGAATCCAACCCGGTTTTTTAAGAAGGGCTTAATTTCACACACGCGAAAAGAAGGTAGATTACCCATTGCAGGTTGAAAAGTTATTGGATTTGTTTTCCAACAACTGTGACATTGGAAAAGAATTTTTTTAATCACCTTCTTTGCAGAAAGAATCCAAAAATTCTGCCACAATAAGAAATGTGTTGCTTGTACTCCGGTATGTAAATAGATATGATGAATTTCAGTAATTAGTAAAGTAGTAAATCGATTATTACTGGGTAATAATATAGGGTGCTTTTTTGCATAATTCAATTTAGAATGTTGTAGCCTACCTCCTACTCTGATAATATTATTTGAATCAAGAAAAGGATTTAATTTACGAAGTGTTTTTGAAAGAGGAGTTTTATTTTTAATTTGTAATAATTCAGATTTAAAATGAACGTATTGCACTCTTTGAATGAGTATTAATAACGCGTTATGTAGTTCAGCAATAGTAAAAAAAACTTGTAATTTTATTATCTGGATTTTTAAGGTTATATATAAATCGCAAAATATAAGCAATTATTCTCTTGATCCTTGAAAGGGAGGAGGCAGTAAAAAAGGCATTCTACTATTTTACATTTTGGATTGGTGCTATAGGTATTTATTTACTTATTATTACATTTCAAATACATACTTTGCTTTTATTATTTCGTAACACTATACATGGTTTACAGATAATAAAATTATTACCTAACATACATTTTTTTTGTGATATTTTTTTTCCATACTTATTTAATTTCAAATACATACTTTGCTTTTATTATTTCGTAACACTTTACATGGTGTACAGATAATAAAATTATTACCTAACATACATTTTTTTTGTGATATTTTTTTCCCATACTTATTTAAAACTAACATTTTGAGAAAAAAAAAATATATATATATATCTCTTGAGTTTAATTCAAAATTTCCTAAGAATGACTACTGTTCAGGACAAATTAAAACGTCTAAAGGCTTTTCGCCAATTAGATATCACACGTATTACACAATTAGAGGATATCGCACAAAGGGCACTTCATGATTCAAATTTGCATTCTAATTTAAAAGTTAGGTGTCGAGGTTTGCAAAATTTATTAGATGATTTTGAAAAGCAACATGTAGGAATCATTAATATAGTTGCAGTTGCTGAAGCACCGGACTTATTAGACGCGGAGGAAATATTTTTTGACAATTTTATGACAAAATATCATAATGTCGAAGCAATTCATTACGATTTGTTCGAGGCATCTCTTGAAAACAAAGAACAGGAGCCTCAAGTACTAAACGATACTTTTGAACAAGTCCATCATATTTCTTTGCCAAACATAAAATTACTTAAATTTACAGGGGATATTAAACAGTTTCCTACATTTATAGATATGTATAATGCACTTGTACATCACAATTCTAGTCTCTCTGATATTGCAAAATTTAATTATTTAATTTCAATTTTAGAAGGCCCTCCTCTTTCACTGGTTAGATGCACTCCTATGATAGGCATTAATTATTTAAGTGCTTACAATTCAATAATTGAAAGATATTCTAATCGAAGACGTCTTGCAACGGCTTACTGGAAAGAAATTGCCAACAGTCCGTCCTTCAAATGCAAATGCTTTACGTAATCTTTTGGACACTTTTCATGAAAATTTGTCCGCATTAGCTACTTTAGACTATGATATAAATAATTGGGATTTTATTTTAATGAATATGCTTTTGGATCGTTTAGATCAAAATACTTTAACTTCTTTTGAAATGCACTATGCTTCCACTTCGGTACCTACTTATAAAGAAGTGCGAGAATTTTTATTAAGACAGTACACAGCTCTTGAATCTATTGCTTCTTCGCTGATTAAGAAATCTCGGAAACTAGAAAATACGAAATCACAATTTTCGACCTCCCCTCGTAACTCAAGTTTTACTGCTAACCAGAGTTCACGAAGTAGGTCATCGTTTTTTACAAATACTCACAAATCTTGCTTTTTATGTAATGAAGATCACATTATTTATCAGTGTCCGATCTTTTTCGAAAAAACTCCACAACAGCGTTATGAAATCGTAAAACGGCACAAATGTTGTGTGAATTGTTTGGCTACTGCACATTTGATCAACAAATGTAATTCTTTGAAAAGATGCCGTAAATGTCAAAAAAACCATCACACTTTGTTGCATTTCGATAGAAATGAAAATACACAACAAAATTGTGAAACAGCTTTAGTTACAAATTGTAATCCAGGTTCGTCTGGATTAACTTTTCCAAAAGGTGATACTGCTTCACCTATAAATACGTTGACAGGTATGTTGCCTAATATGCATACTGTCTTACTGTCTACCGCACTGGTAAATATACAGGATGTGTTTGGAAATTTTCACAAAGTTCGCGCTATACTTGATTCTGGTTCACAAGCCAGTTTTCTTACTCGAACTTGTGCTAATAAATTAGGGCTTTCTAAATTTAATATTGTTCTTACTATCCAGGGGTTAGACAAAATGTCTACACCTGCAAAATCTGGTGTTCACTGCACACTGTCTCCTGTGGGTAAAGATTTTCTTACTCGAAACTTAGATGTTATCTTGTTAGAAAAAATTTGCGATGATGTGCCTACGGCTCATATTTCTGTTGACAAATGGGCGCACATATCTAATTTAAAATTGGCAGATCCATGCTTTAATAAACCTGGCAAAATTGACTTATTGTTAGGTGCAGATATTTTTCCAAACATTTTAAGAAAATGGCCGGCTTCCTGGTAATGCCGACGAGCCTGTTGCCATAAACACCATTTTTGGATGGACTTTGCTTGGCAAAAATTCCCTCACCTTTTACTACACAAATCAATTCATTTCTTATTTCACTTAATAATCATGAAAATTTAGATTATACTCTAACTCGCTTTTGGCAAATCGAAGAAGTACCTAATTTTGAGGTTATTTCTCCGGAACACACCTTTTGTGAAAAACATTTTAAAGAAACTACTATACGAAATTCGGAAGGGCGATTTATAGTCTCGTTACCATTCCGAAATGAATTACAAAATTTTGGTGACACACGTTCAGTCGCTCTACGACGTTTTTACTCTCTCGAACGTCGTTTATTAAATAACGATAGTTTGTACATTGCTTATTCAGATTTTTTATACGAATACTTAAACAGTGGTCACATGGAACAAGTTCCTCCCACTACTTTGCATAATGTTTATTATATACCGCATCATTGCATTATAAAAAAAGAATCGACTACTACACCTTTAAGGGTTGTCTTTGATGCTTCAAGTCATGCCCCGAAAATGCCATCACTTAATGATGCATTACATACAGGTCCTAAATTGCAACGTGACCTCGTATCCATCTTGCTAAACTTCCGTATCCATCAGTTTGTTACGTATGGCGTGGTTTCTGCCCCATATTTAGCCATACGCACACTTTTGCAGTTAGCAAGCGAATATAAAGAGTTTCCCTTAGCTTCAAACATTATAAATACTGACACGTATGTAGATGACATTGTTTCTGGAAGTCAGTCTCTCGAAGAGGCCAAATTAATGCAAAAACAGTTAACCCAGTTACTACATACAGCTGGATTTGAGCTTAGAAAGTGGGCAAGTAATGAGCCTAAATTACTTTGCGAATTACCAGAGTCTCATGTCCACAAGCAATCATTCTCTTTAGATTTAGAAAATAGTAACAATTTGAAAATTTTGGGACTCCAGTGGAATCCTACTACAGATATATTTTTTCTCATTTGATGCATTGGACACAAAAATGTACTAAAAGAGCTATTTTATCACAACTTGCTCGTATCTTTGATCCCCTAGGTTTATTAACTCCTATGACATTTTTTGCCAAATTATTAATACAGCATTTATGGAGTTTAGGTTTGGAGTGGGATGAAACGCCTCCCGCAGATATAATTCACACAGGGATAAGTTTAAAAGTGAGCTTAATGTATTTTCAGAATTTCAAATACAACGTCACCTAAACATTACCAATTCTTCTTCATGCGAACTTCACGGGTTTTGTGACAGTTCAGAAAAGGGTTACTGTGCCACCCTGTATTTAAGAGTGTTTTATAATACTTCTGATATTAAAAACTTTTTTGATTTGTGCTAAATCGAAAGTCGCACCTTTAAAACGTCTTTCGATTCCGCGTTTAGAGCTTTGTGCTGCGGTACTGCTTGCAAAATTAATTTCTTTCGTGTTAAACGCTTTTTTGGATAATGTTAAATTTAATAATGTTTTTGCTTGGTCAGATTCCAGTGTGGTGCTTACTTGGGTAAAATCATCTCCCCCACCGATGGAAGACTTTATAAGTAACAGAGTAACATATATCCAAGAAAAGATTGATCCTAATTGTTGCACTATGTACCCTCTAAATTAAATCCTGCTGATTGTGGTTCTAGAAGTTTTTTTGCCTCCGAACTTATAAATTACTCTCCATGGTGGGTGGGTCCCGACTTTTTGAGTCAACCCCTATACTACATGGAATCTGCCTGAGCTCAGTCCTACAAATAATTCGGTCATTACCGAAGAGGAAAAGAAAATTACTCTTTCTTTGTCTTTGTCTTTTGATGTGGTTGATACACTACTTGAAAAATTCTCCTCCCTTTCAAGGATCAAGAGAATAATTGCTTATATTTTGCGATTTATATATAACCTTAAAAATCCAGATAATAAAATTACAAGTTTTTTTACTATTGCTGAACTACATAACGCGTTATTAATACTCATTCAAAGAGTGCAATACGTTCATTTTAAATCTGAATTATTACAAATTAAAAAATAAAACTCCTCTTTCAAAAACACTTCGTAAATTAAATCCTTTTCTTGATTCAAATAATATTATCAGAGTAGGAGGTAGGCTACAACATTCTAAATTGAATTATGCAAAAAAGCACCCTATATTATTACCCAGTAATGATCGATTTACTACTTTACTAATTACTGAAATTCATAATATCTATTTACATACCGGAGTACAAGCAAAACACATTTCTTGTTGTGCCAGAATTTTTGATTCTTTCTCCAAAGAAGGTGATTAAAAAAATTCTTTTCCAATGTCACAGTTGTTGGAAAACAAATCCAATAACTTTTCAACCTGCAATGGGTAATCTACCTTCTTTTCGCGTGTGTGAAATTAAGCCCTTCTTAAAAACCGGGTTGGATTTTTTTCGGTCCTTTTTAAAATTACCCTAGGTAAATTACGTGGCTCTAAATTCATATTAAAGCGTACGTATGTCTTTTCGTTTGTTGTGCTACGAAAGCAACTACACTTAGAGCTTGTCTCCGAGTTATCTACTGAAGCTTTTCTGGCAGGTTTAAGGCGTTTTATGGCTCGACGTGGTCGCTGTACTGATATTTACTCAGATTGTGCTACTAACTTCGTAGGCGCTGATAAATATTTACAACAAATTTTTTACTAATGCGGCTAGTAGAGAAGCTATAAATTGGCATTTTAATCCTCCTCTGCGCCTCACTTCGGTGGACTCCTGGGAAGCAGAGTTAAGTCTGTTAAAACTCACCTTACTAGAGTAATAGGATATCAAATACTTACTTACGAAGAGCTCAGCACTGTTTTGATACAA
>JANEYF010005478.1:0-43143 GCA_029963845.1 Rhamnusium bicolor
TTACCCATTTCATAATGTCCCTATTTCAAAAATAACTAACATGTATTGTCACATGATACATTTAAAGAAGAAACAATTATAAAAAACATAAATTCTCTGGATCTACAGAACACAAAAGTACTGTGTAAAAATACACAATGATTATTCTAATTGAAATAATACCCATTTTAACCAGTTACATAGGTATCTAAACAAAAATATTTTTTATGTTGCATTTAGCAATAAAGCTCGAGCGCTGGCAAGCTGTTAAAGCTATGATATAGGTGTCTACAACTATTAATTTTAGAATCAAATACCTGCCTTCAAATTGGATTACCACAAAAATTAATATATTTTTGCTAATGCAAACAGTCAGGTAGAGCACAAAGGTAAAAACTGCCGTAGTATAGTAGGATATCAACTCGAAATATAAACCCATCACGTCAAAGAGCCATTTTTCTTGTTTAGTCGTATTAAAACCTCGCTTCTGGTAATTTTGTATACAACAAACAGGCTCGACCCATAGCATCATAATAGCCTGGGGAAGTGGAACACATTATCCCTTTGACTGCCCTTTTATTGCTAAAATAAAGTATCGAACTCAACATAAATATCCTTGAAAATACCCAATAAATTACACCTAAAGAAATTAATACATTTTTTGTATCAAATTATATCATGTTCCTGAAGTTTCCACCTACACAATTTTTAGGTCTAAATTTAGTTTGACGGTCACTTAGCCTTTTATTTTAATTTCGAGTAGTCGCAATAAATTTGATAAGGGTGTTTGAATATGCATAATTTTTCTGAGTTTTCACATAAACAATTTTAATTCATTTATGTAATGTTTAATTACAACGCAAAATGTAAACCATACTTTTAAGCAAGGTACCGAATATTTAAAAAACGTATCTCACAAAACTACACAAAACTACCTTTTTAGCTAAGAGATACATACATTTTATTTTTACTGTGGTTTTCTGACACAAACTGGAAATTCTTTTGATACCACAATTTGCATATTAACATACATTTTGGCCTTTCTTATTCCGATTTTATTTTTTAGATTCTGGCAGTACCAGAAATAAATAATGAATAATCAATTTTAGGCAATATCAATAATTACTGAGGCTGAATTTAGGGCTGCCTGTTGTCCCAGATTCTTTTTCAATTATTAAATTTTAAATAAGGAACCCAACAGAATAGGAACATTACAAATCAGCATGATAGAACAGAATAGTAAAAAATCAACAAGATGAGATACCTCGAGACATACCTACAAGCAAACTGAACAAACATTTACGGAAAATTCTTTAAATTCCCTGACATTTCCATTACTTTTAACGCAATATATTATATCCTGGTTTTCCAGCTCGCTGAGAACTCTGATTACTGCTATATTCACATTAATTCGAGCATTCATTCCAGATTTGTAAATCTTTATCACAGAAAGCATTATGACAGATTATTTACACCAAGTAAAAAAGTAGGTACTTCCCAGTGGGTTACTACATAATTTTATTACCAACTTTTATAAAAATCGCCTGGTATATAGTTTTAAAAAGGTGAATAAATTTTACGTAAGTAAACAATCCCATGTTTTGTGAATTGTAAATATACGAATTGTTCATATTATACTTATTTATTCCGTGGCAGTACTACTATTGTTTTTAAAATTCATATTGACATTCTGTGGGAAACAGGATTGTTTAAAATCTATGTAAACAAACTTGAATCTAATTGTTGCTACAGCGTTTTCATGTCCCAAGACACTAGTTTTAACAATAAACTATTGCATGAGAATTATTTGAAGCAGTTATTCGATGTACAAAAAAATGTATTCTAAATATGGTTTACGATTTTTTTATCTATGAAAAACAAACATCTGAAAGTTATATACAGGGTGTTTCCGTCTTAAACTTTAAACATTTTATTATATGTCCTCAAAAAGAACACTGGACCCCCACTACAGTATTCGTATTTGAAAATAATTATTCATTTAGGCCAATAACCCAAGAAAATAAAATACATTTATTCAAAAATTGAATTACTTTTCAATATCAACCAGTGGCGTAACATTTACAGCCAAATATGGAACCAAATCCTGTACGCCTATGAGTATGAAACGTAAAAAATCGAGTTATACTAGATAATGCCCTTGTTTGCCAGTGGAATTGTTTTAAATAGGAAAAAAATTGGAAACAGGTATTTTATTGCAATAATGTATTTTGATGTGAATTTGAAGAATTTCATTTGTAGAACTGAATTCGAGAGGTGAACATAAAATTTTTTTCAGTGTTTGCGTTATATCCTCGGAACTATAGAGAATTTCGCGAAATACAATATTTTTTTATTCTTCCCAACGAAAGAAATGAGAGTAAGCAGAGCTGTCTATGGTAGATAGACTCGAGATATTAGTTCTTTTTATATCAAATCTCTTTTCAATGAGCCTACTAGATTTTGTAAAAATAATAGTTCTGCAATCGATTATATTTTTACTAAGTTTAATGATTTAACAGAAAAAAAATTGTAAACTGGCTTATCAGATCACTCCATCCAACAAATATCTTTTAATTTTATTGATTTAACAAAATCTAAACTTTACAAATACAGATCTTTTTCCAAAACAATATTTTCCAGTTTAGTGAATATCTCAAATATGAAACATGGCAAAATGTATTTAATGAATCAGACATCGAAAATAAATTTAAATTTTTTTATGAAATATTAAGATATTATTATGATATTATATACGAGATATATACGAGAAAAGCTAATGACTCTTTTATAGACACTCCTCAATCAAATAGATTAGCCAAAACGTTGTTTTATAATGGTCTCATGGTATTCAACCAACTTCCAGAGAATATCAAACAATGTAATAATTACCCTAAATTTAAAAAACAATTAAGTGTATTATGTATTCGAAAGTCAAAAAACTAAAAAGGTTTTATACATTATTGTAAGCTTTAACTAAATATATGTTGTTAATAAGTAAATAGTCTTAAGCTTAGGTTCATAAAAATTGTTAGGATAATTAACTCTTAAGGTACCCTTTACAATGTATACATTAAGATTTGCTCTATCTTATAATCCCTTTAAGTGTTTGTTAATAGCTTATTTGCTAAATAAAGATATTATTATTATTATATTAGTTTCAAAATTGCCACAAAAAACATAACATCTGAAACTCAAAAAGTAGATATCAACTGGAATAAAAATGTCATCCAAAGATTAAAAGAAGTATTTAAATTGCATAAATGAGGTTACACTGATGAAAACTACTATAAAAATTATAAAAGTATGTATTTACAATCGTGTTATTAGGCATTGTATTTTGATAATATCATTTTAAATTCTGAAAATAGAACAAAACAGTCTGGAATATTATTAATACATCAATTATGGATCAAATAAAAGAATAAACGATGCATGCAACATGATGATAAACAATACAGAAACCTGCGATAAGATTAAAATTGCTAATGATACTAATTTAACCCATTTTTTATAAATCTGCCTAAATCCATAGTAAACTCCAACAATAACAAATGAGGGCTACCGCACTTGAATTCACCACGAGAGGCGCTAGTGTAAGGTAAGGTAAATGTCAATGAATGTTTATTATGGCTTTTTAACGCGGGTTTTTAGTGATTTAAAAAAATGGCTGAAAAACATTTAACACAATGATGACAGAAGGGGAAAGTAGTAATTTACTTGCTCACTAGGAAAATTATTGTACCTAATCAGAGGTGTCTTATGTCATTGAAGTTAGGTTATATCAAGAATGAGCATGATGAAAACAACCAATGTGCATGATTATTCCTTACGATTTTCTGTAGTAGGCTCCTGGTAATGCATAATCGTCAGAATTACAAATGTTTCTTACAAACACACGAATGTTTCGAAGGAGTAAAGTTATCCCTGCGAATCGCTACTAACCACTGGTTTTAGGCGAGTTTTGTCTCTCGGAAACATATGTCCGCCTTTGTTTCCGAACAAAATGGAACTGCACAACACTGAGGCATAATTAACAAGTTTTTTTATTTAATGGTGTGTACGAAATAATTATAATAAAACCATTTAAACTTATTCAGTGCCTAACAATAACTTTTGACAGCTACCTTACTCACCAGTGGCGCCAACTGGTAGCCTAAAAACGGTAGCCCTCATTCAAATAATTATGATATGCACAATTTTGTTGAACAATCAACTGTTTTGTGTAATGTTACAGAATCCGAAATTAATACTGTTATAAATAACTTAAAAAATTCTAATTCAACCGGACCTGACGAATTTTCATTAAAAATTATTACACAATGTTCCCATTTTTTAGGCAAAACCTCTATGCAATATAATGAATCAATATTTTTCCGAATGCCTCTTCCCTGATTTACTTAAAATATCCAAAGTAATTTGTCTTTTAAGACGAATATGTAATTATCGAGCTATTTCACTACTATCAGTTTTTTTCCGAAATAATTGAAAAATTGCTTGCTAGCAGAATAATATTTTTTCTAGAATCTAATAGTATTTTGTCAATAAACCGGCATGGTTTCAGAGAAAATCGTTCTATAATGTCTGTATTACTTAGTTTTTTAGACTGTATCTACAAAACCCTTTGATGAGGGTAATAAAGTTATGGCTTTGTTTGTTGATTTATCGAAGCCTCTTGGCTGCGTGGATCACGATGTTTTACTTAAAATGATTGAGGTGTTATGATTTACGTAATCAATGTAAGAGTATATATTACAATCTTACTTGACGAATAGGAAACAGTTCGTAGATTATCATGGAAAAAGGTCTCAGAATTGGAAATTGATATAGGTGTTCCCCAAGGCAGTGTTGTCGGTCCACTTTTGTTTTTATTATATATAAACGATGTTGAAAACTTTTTATCTACCTTTTATTGTGCTTTTGCCGATAACGTATCACTCGTGTCATAGGTCACAACTCAAAAGTAATGTCAGACAAACTGCAAAATAATCTGTACTCACTTTTTGACTATTTTAGTTCTAATAGTCTTGCAATAAATCAGGAAAAACGTTTTCAATGCAGTTTTACCCTATTGGAGCCAATATTTATCTAGTCCTCTTATTAAACTTCAGAGCATAGAGCCATTGAGTAAGTAAATGACTTTAAGCTGTTATGTATATATTTAGATGTCACTACTGGAGGGTCATATAGATGTTTGCAAAAAGTGTTCAAGTATCTGTTTTGATTTAAAACGATTATGTAAAATTTCAAACAAAAAGGTAGTTAAAATATTTTATTTTTCTAATTTTAAATCTACTCCTAAAGTACCGAATGATCTGCTGGGGAAACGCAAGTACAGCTAGTCGTGTATTTGTACTGCAAAAAAGAGCCATACGTTCAATGTATGGACGCATTATCGACAATCCTGCAAACAGACATTTTTTACACAAAAAATATTAACACTGCCATGTTTGTACATACTTGAAATATTAACTTTTAGTTAAGAAAAAATTTGCATGAATTTAACACTGAAGAATTCATTTCATGATTATGCTACACGTCATGGTGAAAATGTGCAGCACACATTACATAGACTTGAACTCTAAGTCCAACCCTTATTATGTCGGTACAGTTCTGTATAATAAATTAGATTTAAATATAAGAAAACAGCACTTTAAGAAAAAATCGTATCTTCTTTGAAAAATCTGTTAATTTGTAATACCTTCTATTCTGTCGATGAATTCTTATTAATGTAAACGTTTCTTATGCTATCATATGCATATACTTTCCTTTCTTTGACTTGTCCTATATCATATTGAATGGTATTTTTGGATTAATAAAGCATTTTTTTTTTTTCGGTTTCCCGATGCCGGTCAGTCCTCCCGTGGCCTCCGACGCCTCACGGGAGTCGCGCCGGCGCATCAACTACAGCCACTCCCCACATCCCACAGGGTTAGTGACTGTAGATACCAGAATCGTGTGCCCTAAGCAGACGGAGAGAACCCAGAATGACCGCCTTCTGCATTAATAAAGTATTATTATTATTTTTTTATTTTTTTTCCCGGAATATCCGATGCCGGTCAGTCCTCCCGTGGCCTCCGACGCCTCACGGGAGTCGCGCCGGCGCGTATTATTATTATTATTATTATAGTGGTCCAAAGTAGTAGAACCAAAAAAGTGCAAATCACGTTAAAATGCCAGTTTCCTTTATTTTGTTCATCAGTCCTCCCATGCCTCGAACCTGGAAAATGCATAGGGTATTCTTTAAAATTACATTATATAACGGAAAAAATGAGACCACGTGGAGCTATCTGCGATCGATAAGACTGGAGAAATGAGGTCGTGAAGTAGGGTAAAAATTCGTTATTCTTGTAAATATCAATTTTTACGCAATTTTACCTTATAAAAGATGTTTCCCTCTTTAAATAAGAGTTGAAATGGTTTCATACAGCTAATATTTACATTTTTTTAATGAAATAATAATATTTAGTTGATCTTAAACAGCAATCTCAGATGAATATATTTTTTGATGGGAATAGAAGGATATCATAAAAAGAAATGCAGTAATTATTTTAATAGTTTTTTTTCCTGATCATTTTCATTGAGTTGTACAGTCAAAAATTCTCAAAATAAACTTTAAATTCGTTATCAGTTATCAGTGTCATCGCCCATATTGCTTATTTTCTCTACATGATCGCAATTTAATCCCTGGCATTATACACAAAGTGTGGAACACGTAACGCCACTTTTCTACAACCACAACACCTTTTGCACTTCGCTTTGAATTTGCACGAAATCGTAGCAAGTAATAAAGCTGGTGCTATCTTGCAAGTTGTCGTTATGAGCATTAGACCACTTTCAGTAAATTTTCAGCCTCAATTTAATGGATACAGGTGGTTTCCAAGTTTCGAAATTCTTTATAGTGTAGACTGTCGAAGATATAGAGCAAAAACTGAAAATATGTACCCATTTCAGCATTTTCTTCTATGTTTCCCTCTGAATTCATTTTTGCAAACCCAAATACTCCAAATTCACCTAAAAGTACACCCATTAATGCAACAAAATAACTATTTATAATTTTTTCCCATTTAAGTCGATTTTTACCTTGTGTCGTGTATTTTCAATAGTGTAACTCCCGCCCGTAGAGCTCCGTCTTTGGATTTGGGGGTTGTCTATTTATATGGTGTACTGTACGTTAAAAAGAAAAGATTTTTGTTACAAATAAACACAATATAGCTCTTGCAGAATATTGCAAAGATTTATTCTGGATTTACAATACGATCTTTTATCGGAATCAATAAAATGGTCAAACAGAGATCGTCCATTCTCAAATAGTTCTTAGACTTACCAAATCGTCCTGCCATTCCGGCGCGTCAGACAGACGTCAGGTAAAGGGTATGAATATACTGAGTATCAAGTTCGAATTGTCAGTGTAAATCTATACGATGTACTAGGTAGACGTACAATTTCTGTATTTTATTTCGGATATATGGAATATCATCACATGCCATAAATCTATTTAGATATTATCTCTCCAAGAGAGTCCAATACGTGCAGTACCATGGCTATAACTCTAACAATATAGATGTATTGTCAGGAGTCCCGCAAGGCTCCACCCTTGGTCCCCTTTTATTTAATATATTTATAGATGACACAACATCCTCTCTCAATGCCGGTTTTCTAATGTATGCTGACAACATGAAATTTTATTCTAAAATCGACTCATCTGATGACTGCACTCAGCTATAGGATGTTGTAATAAAACAAGTTAATGATTGGTGTTTTGCCAATAATTTACCTCTTAACATTAAGAAATGCAATGTGATGTTCAGTACGCAACTAAATCCTCTAGTCTTTGTTTATCAAATAGACAATGTGTGCTTGGCTCGTCCCTGCTTTATAAAAAATCTTGGACTTATATTTGATAATAAACTGTCTTTTAATGAACATGTTAACGCAATACTAAAAGTCGCCTATAAAAATCTTGGATTTGTAATGAGAAATAGTAAAGATTTTGCTAACAGCACAGTGATACTCTTGTATAACGCATTCATAATGTCATGCCTGGAATATGCCTCCATAGTATGGTGTCCAACATATGCTGCATATATAGACAGTATCGAAAATATTCAACGTAAATTTCTCAAGTATATGTATTTTAAGGATAATGGAATTTACCCGACTATCGGTTTTGCCTATGATTTGCTTTTAAATTTATACAATTTTGTGTCACTGAAGGAAAAGAAGATCCATGTACTCCATTTTTCTGCACAAGATAATTAAATATGATTTTGATTGTCCACGAATTTTCCAACACCTTGACTTTAATGTGCCAAGATTAGTTTCGTGTTCTCCTGAAACATTTCATCTGCCCACTCCTCGAACTAACTTATTAAAAGCATCGCCACTGTTTCAAGCTTGCTCTAATTATTTAGAGGTTAAACACAATATTGATAACTTCAATTGCGATACATAGCCAGTGCTACTCACAGACAAAATAAGCAAAATTAGGTAAAGTGGCAGAAAGCGGTATAGTAGATGAGAGCCGTGGTAAGACATGTGGTCAAGAGCGAGTTAACACATCATCTCGCTTTAATTGGCGGGATCCTGGATTACCGCACCGCGCGTCTCGTCTCACTTCGTCCCTCTACTATAACGTCTGCCGCAACCATACGTTATGCCATTTTCATATTTGATTTAATTGTTATTTTGCACGAACAGTTGAAAAGGAGGAAGATGTATTAGAAATTTTACATAATAACCGCACCGTTGGCACAAGACGGCTAGCAATTCAAACAAATATTTCTCAGTCCGTTGTCTCAAGAATTGCTAGAAAACAGCGGCTGCACCCTTATCATTTGAGGCTAGTACAAGATCTTTTACCTGAAGATAGAGTGCCACGTGTTGACTTTGCGAATGGTTAATTGATATGCATAATCGTAATCCCAATTTTATGGCAAGGATCATCTTTATAGATGAAGCAACTTTTAGCCAGAAATGAGGTTTTCAACATGCGCAATTCACATGTTTGGGCAGAAGAAAATCCAAGAGCAACCAAAGTCACTCATTATCAACACTCATTAGAAATATGTTTGGGCTGCTACACTGGGCCATAAGATTCTCGGGTATTACATCTATATGCATTGGCCTGCATGATCTCCCGAATCCGTTAGATTTTACTGCCTGGGGATACATTAAAGACAAGGTTTACGTAACCCCATAGATACTGTAGAGGAACTGAGACTAAGGGTAGAAAATATTTTTGAACAATTACCAAATCAACCAGATTTGCGCAGAAATATGTTTTTCTTTAGAGAAGCGTTTGCGCGAGTGTATACGTGTCAATGGATGACAATTTGAACAGTTATTGTCAGTCTTAATTCTAATTAATTCGTTTTTAGATAATAAAAATTGTTTTCTGGGTAATTCTCATTCGTGCTTGCAAAATAGTGTTTCACATAACAACTGGTGCTGAAAATATCTCGAAACGCATGCTCCTTGGTAAATTAAAGAAGTATACACCTTTTTTTGTAGTGTCTTGAGTCAAGGATTATGAAATTTAAAATAAAAATAAAAAAACCTACCGCAATTTATTTCTAGAGTATAAAGTGCCACATGACCCCTACTACTACGGTACTGGATTGTTATAATGCACTGGAAGTTTATCTGATTACTGCTCTTTCTAAGTAATTATTAAAGCTGCAAATCATTTCTGTGTATCATGGTCGTAGAGTACAGATGTACTCACTGTCGCGGCATTCACCTTGACCGCGAAACTCTTTCTCCAGTCCAGTCTATTATTAGCTTTCGAGTTGTGTACACGTTAAGTCACTTGGGCGAGTTGCATATCGTTTTTATGTTTTTATTTTATTTGTTGTACTGTATTGTTGATATTAATTTATAATAAAGCATGGCAGACGTACGCAGGGGTAGAAAACGGCCATTCGCTGACAAAGTGAATAAATTCATAGGTAAATTTCCAGATTTATTCTATGATGGTGCGAAAATAATTGTAAAGTGTGCAGAAAGATTTGATGTGCTGGGATAAGCGTGATTGTGGACTTCACGTAAATAGTGTACACCATAAAAATAAAAAAAAATGGCGTGCCTTCGATAACACAGTTTATGTTTGATTTACTGACAATGCTGATTGCCTGTGATATTCCGTTGCACATACTCGATAAACAACCATTTCGAGAGTTCTGGAATAAATACAATGCCCAGGTGAAGTTACCAAGTCGCACAACGTTATGTAACATCTACCAACTGTACACGTAGACATGATAAATAAGATGAAATGTGAATTAAAAAATACACGGCCGTGGTTATCTGTTGATGAGACAACAGATTGTAAAAAAAAATCAATTTTAAATGTTATAGTACAGTACTGGACGCTCTTAAACCAATAGTTCCACTGTTACTAGCTAGCAGACTAAGTCAGTATACTAACGAAACAATTATCAAAAGTCAAGTGTTGATGTTTGTGACTAATGGCGTCGTGACAATGAGTTCGGTAGGCCGTTCTTTTGCAAGAACAAGATTGTACGTTTATACATGTTACGTGTATATGCATGCTTTACATCTTGTGGCAGAAACTATTCGAAAAGGTTTTCCAGAGGTGGATGCGCATTAATAGCAAGTACCAAAAAGTGTTTCTTACATCTCCTAAACGTCTCCGTGCATTTCATAGCAAGTGTCCTGGTATTCCTGAACCACCACAGCCGATTTTTACACGTTGGGGAACATTGTTGCAGGCAGCTTTTTATTATGCTGAGTATTTCCAACAAATAAAAGCTGTGATACTATAATTCAATCCAGATGAGGCTGCAGCTATTAAGTAAAGCCAAACAAAATTCGAAAATATTTCCTTGAAACAGCTTTAAAAAATATTGCGAAGAACTATGAACCATTACACGAAAGCATAAAAAATTAGGAAAACAGTGCGTTGTCGTTAGCGGAGTCACTGGTCACTGCAAATAGTGGACGAAGTAAATCTACTGCTACACGCTATAGGTGACGCAACAAATGAGCGCGTTAAAGAAAAGTTCGCAAGTGTGTTAAATAAAGACACCGGTTTTACCAAATTAAGACAAATATGTGATGGTGCAGCCCCAGATCCGTTAAGTGCGTTCAAAGACTATTTTACGTATACGTGTATTACATCAGTAGATGTCGAACGGTCGTTTTCAAAATATAAGAATATGTTTTCACCAAAGCGAACATCACTCATGGACACAACCATAGAAACATACCTGATGCTGCAAAATGGCTATACATCTTCTCCAGTTTGTGATAAGCAAGTTTGTTCATCAAGCTAGTTAAGAGGGTAAGTTTTACATGCATTGTTATTAATTGTAACAGTTTATTGTTTCTCGTATTAGTTAATTTCGCGTACGCCACTGTCCCACGGAACATTTTTGACAGCCCTAGTAATTATTGTATACACAAAATGAATTCTGTTGATTTCCTCTGTTAAAGAGTGATCCGCTAGTCGACCATTTAACACCCTGTATCTTGCCAAGATAGCATTTTCGGAAAAAAATTTATTTAGGTTTTCGTATTATTTCGACTTTATCTACACGCCGTTAAATTTATGGTACTCCAATTTAGAATCACATTGTATAAAAAAGTTCGTGCTATCTGTGATATTGATCGCTAATAATCAGATTTCTTTGGAATCTCGTAAGTTTCAAAGAGAGATTCAGAAAGGAATGTGTTAATTAAGTACGTCACAGGTTGATTAAATTTTCAACAACAGGACATTTTTATAGTCTGAATGGAAAATATATTTTTTGGTATCTATTTGCATGATTTCCCAGGAGAGAAGTATAGAGAGAACTGTGACAATAAAAATTTACTACAAAAAAACGATATTTTATCTTACTATGCTTTTTTCTTAAAAAATATAACAATGTTATGTACGTGTTCAAACTTCAACTCTGCGTTTCGACTTTTCGAGACTGAATGTAGATGACTACGTGCGACATGTAACTATTTTATTCACCTGCTACCTTCACGTTACCTGCCGACTTACCTTGTCGCGAAAATCAAATCTATTTTTATAACACGATTAAACCCAAAGCAGAAAATTCAGCAATGGAAAATTTTCGCTCATTATATTTCAATACGAGATCGTCAATCAACATATTAATTTCGAGAAAAAATTATTGACAATGTGATGTTTTAAAAAAATTTATCCTTCGTGTGTGTGTGTTTAAGAAAATGGCTTTGGCAGTGCCAATTAGCTAGAAAGTGGATATATGCGAATTTCAAGGATATTGTCGATTTGTCTCCTATTTCGCTTCACACACTACTGCAATTTAGATCTCAAATTGCAGACAATTTAAACGTATTAAGGGCGAAGCTACAGCGCGTATAACTTTAACTTTTCAGGGATGGTTACAGACCGCTTCCGACCTCGTGGTTTTTGATTGATGGGTGGTGTTTCCCTGAACTTCTGTATATACGACGTTAAAAAATGTTTGCTAGGGGCATCCACCACTCGTCGAATATTGAACCGAATCCAGAAAAGCCGCCTTGCAATTGTATACGAATCGTTGGAATTAAAAGGCCTCATTGCCCTCATTAATGCTCGAGGCCATACAGAGCGCTACGTATATATTATGTACGATACGTATGCTGTATTCGTTACACCCGTGGTCACGTTGGAAGCTACGATTTGTACGAAACTCATCAGTTTCGTCCACAGTTTCGCGCAAGATGTTGGCGGGAGAACGATAATACTGAAGATGAAGTTTTGTTGTTATTTCCATTGTGTAAACGACAAAAAGAAAGTGGGTACACGAAATAAATATGAAGAAGAGACTTTGGTGAATTCAGTTTTTAAATAATAAAATGTATTTATCAGACTTTTTCCAATTCTCCGGAAATCCTCTTCCAAGCATTATCTCGTGTCCTGGTTCCGATATTATTCAACGGCTTTGTTCGACGGGTATGGAGACTTCCTTACTTCTTCAATTAATTGCTCCAGGAAAGTCATGTTATTAAAATTATGCAGGAAAAAATCGCGTGAAAAAAAACTACTACTGACTGCCTTAAATTGTCAACAAAAGAAGATATTTTCGTACGCATAGCAAATATTGTGTACAAAACGTGCGTAGCACTGTGTGGCCGAGCATGAAAACGAATGACGCATATCCGACCAACGTTCCATTGTCACTAAATAATGCGCATTATATCCTACCCAACTCAGGTAGTCCGATCCCATTCCCTCCAACGGTTATAGTTACTCTCCAATTTGAAAATTGAAAATCGAAATCGAAATATTTCCTCTAACTACACATACACATATCGTGACGAAAATATGACGAATTAATTATTGACAGCTTTTAACAAAGATCATACCCAGCAACACTAATAACTAAATTTTAGATAAAACTTAATATTCCCAAAACAAAGGAGCGTTTGTGGAGCTAAGTCCAACACTAGAACAACCAACTTACCCTATAGTCGTGGGGAGCGATATCTGGGACTTAAAGAGTGAGAATTTAGGTAAGTCCCACAAGGAATCCCACATTAAAATTTGTTGTGCACTTACAAATTGAGTTACCTTTTTATTAATAAATCATTATTCAGACTTCTATTTGTCTCAGCTGTTAGCCACACAAATTTGCATCTTTAGAACAAATCCCATGCATTCAATGGAAATGAGGTCTGGTGACTTTGGCGGGCATGGAAGTGCCGGAATTCCAAGATTATGCAGTGTAACGGTAACGATTCTTGCACGTTGAGGACGGGTATTATCATCCAGGAAAAAAGTTCTCAATAACCAAAAAACATTGTAAAAATAGAAAAAAAGTAGTCATAGTTTTCCCTATTTCTACTGTCACATAAAATAAAAATCATTCTCAAATAAAAAATTGATCTCAAAAATTAATCGCAAGCAATCACAAGCATTTCTTTTTTTTAACACGCTTATTAGCTTAACCTGTATGTTTGTTTGTTTGTAACCGACTCTTTGGACTCGATTTTGACCCACTTTAAACGGACAGATTTAATTGAAACTTTGTACACTTACGAAGAACCGGTAACAATACAATAATTTGATAAGTTTATATCATTATCCTGATCAGGATCGCCAGAATTAAATAATTTCCTTTCCTCACGTATCCTCTGCGTGAGAGCAAGTGGCTTATTACTGTTAGTACATTCCGTGATTCTCAGTTCGCTCGATGGCCGAGCGGGCTAAGGCACAAGTCTTAGTCGACGCGAAACGACGGACTCCTCGGGCGTGAGTTCAAATCCCATCTATGGCTGAAAAAAAAATTTTTTTTTTTCAGAAGTATCTATTGGATCGTAATATTATTATAATATCAGCATCAATAAGCAATATAAATATAGTTTAAAAAAACTAAAAAACACGCTTTCATAGCACATCAAACTAAAAAGTGAAAAATAAATATAGTTTAAAAAAACTAAAAAACACGCTTTTAAAGCACATCAAACTAAAAAAGTGAAAAATAATTATTAATATAAACTGAAAACAATAATGAACGAAAAATACTAGTATTGTGAAAAAAGCGTGGGGCGCTTTGTGCCATATTTTTCGTATATCGAGCAACCCACGCTTTTTTTCACAATAATACTAGTATTTTTCGTTCATTATTGTTTTCAGTTTATATTAATAATTATTTTTCACTTTTTAGTTTGATGTGCTTTAAAGTTTTTTAGTTTTTTTTCAAACTATATTTATTAATTGCAATGTTGCTAACCTCATGTAAATGGACTCTATCCGAGATCTACCAACTACGTCAAAAAACTCACGTTTATAAAAATCATGCCAAAATCGACGCCAAAATGTTCGTAAAATTTCAATGTCAAGTATGTAAAAATTTGATTTAGAATTTTCGGAACATACATTTCTCAGTGACTGAAAAATAAATAACAGGAATGTAAATATCACTATAAATAAACATGAATAAAATCTAGCCAAAGGTATATCGTGTAAATTTTCAAGCTGTGGGGCAAAAATTGATTCAACGAACTATTCAGTGTCTAGAACTAAAAAAAATAAAGGAACAAAAACAAAAAGAAACTATTAAATTACCTACGAGCAAACAATGTTTAATAAAAATGTCTGACAATTTCCTTCTTCTCGGTCCAACAAAATGCATTAAACAATGATTCAGCCTATAATACGTTACGGTCATAATTATGAAGACTAATAAGCAGCGGTGCGCTAAAAGACAAAAAGTACAAAAACCCAATCTAACAGGATAAAAAATCTGCTTCTCATTGACGTATAAGTATTCGCATTTTAGATTTCATGTAAAATATACATAAGAATTTTTTCTTGCACACCTCTTAAAAATGTCAATGCTCGATTACCTGTCCTACACGATGAAAGGCGAATTATGAATAATTAATTCAAGTACGTAGGTGACTTCTATAATAAAATTAAGAGGATTTTCGGTAGCTAAACTTCAACACATCAGTCGGTCTATAGATTATTAAGTTAATCCCTAAAGCCCGACGGGTCGCAGACGATTCAAACAGGCTAGACTTAAAAACACTTTACCTACATAACTTGATTAAGAGATACTTGCACAGGAAGCATATTCTAATTATCTTGTAATTAGTAGGTATCGATATGTTAATATGTAGGTAATTATTTCGAGATTCCTACTTACCTAGAACGTTTTATGAAATTACTGATTCATCATTTATTATTAGTGTAATTTTTCCCAACGGAAACGTGTTATTTAAACGAACTTACGCTCATTATTGAAACAGTAAAAGCTGTAGTTAATGTAAACTCCAGTGGATATATCAGATCCCTTACCGGCATGGTGAGTGAAATTACTAAAACTCATGAAAATGTGGTGGGAGAAAAGAAACTAGAAATTATATGAAGATAGAAAGAACCATTCTAGCTACATATTTTGAAAAAGTTTAGTCCACATTGGCGATTACCTAGCAGAACTGTACGTCGTAAATTAACTCGTGCTAAACAATTAATTATCAATAGGTGTAAATAAGAAATAAAGAATAAAAAATATGCTTAACAGTTGATGAAATGATCGATACAAAAGGAAAGTGGAACATTTTGCAGTGCGCGTTTTACGACCCGATGAACCGTCGTCACTCTAATTATTTGCCAGAAAATATTTGTACGTTGTAAATGTGAAAACTATACAACTAGTTAAAGAATGCGCGAAACGATGGTTGTTGGTAGTTACCAGGTATTATTAATTAATGCTGAGTTACAGATGCAGCAAGGTATATGGTTAGAGTTGACAAGTTACTGAAAGTTCTCTACCCGAATCTAGTACTTGTAATCTGTATTGCAGTGTATACTCCATGCACTTGACCCCGTAGTCGAAGAAATATATGCCCAGCTCTAGTAATCATCAAGCGAGCAGGTAGATTTTTGCTTAAATTATTTTTCTTGATATTTTTTACAGCGGTATTCAATAAGTAGATAGGTACGGTATTTACATCTTTACAGTACATTCAACGACCACAAATTCTACCAATGGTTTTGTGCATATTACAAGACTGACCTTTGAACAAGTTGAGAATTAAATAAAGTGAACCATCGAATTCATAAGTTCTTTCATCACAAAATTATATAAATCACTAATCCAAAAACACCTTATTTTTTTTAGTGTCACATGACTCGTTAGAGGATCCTAATTCTTTACTCTATCGTCGATATTATCAAGTAAAAATTCTCATCAGCCATAATCAATATTTCTCCTTTAATCATTTATTGGCACTGGCCTTGTTCCTAGCCCATTTATGATCCAAGTCAAATCGCTATGCCAACATCAGATAAATTCATCAACTAGTGTTCTAATCACTGAATTAATAATTAAAGGGCTCAGAGCCATAATAGCCTAAGCCACATTTAAACAATTTAGAGAAAATTAGTCTTAAAGTTTTTGGAGTCATGTAAATTCAAATATACTAATTTTCAGTTAATTAACTTAAGAAATATACAGTTTTATAAATACTCAAAAAAAAAATTATATGTATATTTTTATATATTTTTTAAAGGTGTGTAGTGGGATAGGCCTTTTTGGCATTTTAGTTTATTTTTGTTGTTTGGGCACATTGATAAATAAATATTCATTATTGAAATTAAAACCTAAAAATATAATTATGTTAAATCGTTTAATCCAAAATATTAAATACAAACAATATAGCACATTAAAGGTTAATCCTCTTCCTCATTTTCTTCTCCATACAAACCAATGTCTTCAACATCATCCTCTTCTGCATTTATATTCAAATAAAAATCATGATAAATGGGCGGAATGTATGCTAACAGTTCGTGGAGGTTACCGAATTTCTTCTTTTCAATTTTGCGTCCATTTGGATATAATAAATCTAAAGGTATATTTCCAAATTTACCTTGACGACCTCGGGATTTCTTTGTTATATCAATTTTTAAAAAGGAAGCATTATCTTGGTGAGTATATTTGGATTTTTATTATTTTTGGTTGGTCTTTCTCTAATCTAATCCATCTCATGTTTAACCAAGATACTTTCTCCTTTTCTATGGTATTTTTTCGATTAGTAATGGATTGTTCCAAAGTAGTAGAAGCCACAAAATTTTCTTGTCATTTTTTGAACAACAAAACGTGGTTCTGATTTTTTAGAGGAAGCAATCATGTCTACCCAGTGGTCGGAAAGAAAATTATTTGGATGGAATTCTTTTGCCTTCTCAATAATGGCAAAATTTTGGTCACATGAAGAAAATGTTGTGTGCTGGTATAAAAAATTTTAGATCTATTGTTTCAAGATTTTCAGAATTATCCAACAGGCGGGCTAACAGTAATGTAATTTTTATGTTTCTGTTTTGTCCACCACAACTATCACTATAGAATATTATTTTTTTTTTGTATCGACTGGAACAAATTTCTGAATATGCTGAATGAGGTAAGAACCTACCTCCTGATGCTATAGCTTCCTCCACACATACATGTAACCAGTTCTTGTAATTTCGTCATGAATACATAAATTGTATGTCCATAATTGCCTTTTATAGTAGGCTACTCCCGGAGACAATACGAGAGTAGGTAGAGTTTTTGCAAGTCAAAAATCAGTACTTTTGTCGATCCTGTCTCAATTGCCATAGCAATATCTCTTCTTCTACTTTCTTTAGCAGCTTCGGCTTTTCGAAGATGTAGTTCTTTATCTATTTGAAACTTCTTAGTATCAGCAGTATTAGAATTTCCTTTGATAGAAGCGTTCAAATGATCACAGAGTTGACAAGTATCAGTCTGTGGTGGATGAAAATATAAATTAAATTTCGTGTTAAAAATATGTCGAAATACAAAAAGTGATAAAGGTATCTTGTTTTCTCGCTCACATTTTTACCATACAGGTCATATAAAATGTCATGCTTAAGTCAGGTGCAAGGTATTTTTCTTTGCTCGTTATCCTTCCGGCTGTAATGAGAGTGATGACCTCTTCTATCTTCAATTGGTGTGTCATCCGTAGAGCTTAATTTTAAAGCAGAAGGATTTTACCATCACTTATTTGTATGGTGTCTTTAAAAAACTTTTTGCACACTCTAACATATTGCAAGTTTTCATTTTTAAATCTGTATATCTTGATATTTAGACGTCGTGATTCACCTTTTTGTACTTTCGTTTAATGCTTGTTATTTGAGTTGTGTTGCCTATAAAAGCGTTTTTTTTTTGTATATATGACAAGGGAATAATAGTGTTCAAATATTTCTTGTCTCCTTTCTTTTGTAATCAAATCAGTACATTTGCGTGGACATCCACATTCCACATTTAAAAACTTTTTCTCACCAGACGTAGATTTATATCGTTTACCTCTTTCTTTGTTAGTCTTTCTGACTGTTTTCTTATGTTTTTCGACTTGTGTTAACCTTTTTCTACACTTGGGTGTTCTTTGTTCGTTTTCTGAAAATATCAATAATATTGTAATTTAGCATAAGGCTATAGTATGATGTGAATCATGTTGCAGCAAAAACACCTAAGCCTTATTCAAATACAATATAAGTTTATATTACTAAAACGTACGCAATGCTGAATCTAAATATTAATAAAACACTTTACAACTTACCTGAATCATCATTAGTGGTATCTCCTGGTTCAAAATCGGGATCAATATCAGAAAAATCCGAAAACATAGGATCGATTGCAACAGGTGACTTATCGCCGTCCGCCATTTTTAGGGGTTAGGCTGATTTGGTGCACTAACTTCATTTATATAGATAGTGCCAAAACTAATAACTAGATGGCATTCAGTTCCTGTTTTGACTGAGGGTTAGGTGTGTTTGGTGCAACATAATATAATAACTGTGGTTACATTTCCACCCATAACGCGGGTTTTTCAAATTTGAGGGTTAGGCTACTCTGGCTCTGAGCCCTTCAATTATTACGGATGAAATATTTAATCCAAATAACACTGGCAAAAGCATGACCAAAATCGCCACTTTGAAGACCGATTTTATTGTATTTCGATTAGCGGAAACAATGATATGCTTGTGGTGGTAATTTTCTTCGACCAATTTGCTTGAATGAAACCGCCATATTGGAGATCCATTTCGGTTCCCGAATTAACGTTTAACGTTATTTGTTTTATATATTATTTTTATGAGTCTAAGAAACACTGCCACCTCTCTGGCAGTTGAGTTGGACACCCGCAACCCAACACTGATGGAAACAGTTAATTATAGAAGAAACAACAAAAGACTTGAGACAGGACGATACATTTTTATTTTAATTAATTATATAAGTAGGTATTTTAAATTACGAACTACAATTATATATAATAGCTTAACCCTAGTTTCTACCTAATTTTAAGTTAACAATTTAGCAGAATGTATTTGAATAATTGGTCGTATTACTAAAACAAGTTGTATAATCATTAAATTAGTTTATTAATAAATTCCTAATTAATTATAAAATGCCTAGTTATTTTTATAAGTTAATTAAAACAATGGGGCAGTAATTAGAGAATATGACAAGATATGTATTTTATACGTTTTTCTGACTAAATCCTGTAGACATTTCTCATTTTCAGCATCAAATAAATATTCACGTGTTGAAAGGTTAATAGGTATATTTTTTAATTAATAAATTCTCATAGGCTTCTCAACTGAAACAAAATTTTATTTTAAATTTTTTAGGCTAATTGGTAAATCTGTCCCCACAACTTTGTATCCACGAATATAAAATATTAATGTAAATTTGATTGATTTTTCTGTCAAACGTACTGGCACTGATACTATCAATAATTTAAAAGAATTTCTCCTCGATTTTCTCTCTAAAACTGAAGAGGACTAAATTTGTATCGCACAGACAGCAGAAATCTAATAAGTCCATCAAATATAATATGGAAGCATGTGACATGAACAGTCAGGGCAGCATAAATTAAATATTTGCTCATTTGGAGCAATGGGATTGCGTTTTTTTATATTTAGAATCCAGTATTTCTCTCGAGAATCCACTTTAACTTCATGTTTTGCATAGCTATGTAAGACCAGATTTTAATTGCATTTCAAGTAGGTACCGACATTTTTGTTATAGGTGCAATTCAATTAATGGAAACAGACCGTAACATTTACTTATTTAGCAATACACATAAAGTGCGAAGGATTATTATTTAAATGCTTCAAAACGTTTGATAACCACCTTCCAAGTCTTGGAAGATAGATGATAGATGATTTATCTAAAGAAGGGAACCTACAGTATAATGTGGAATTCGAACCACTTCACAGGCAACGATGAGATTATGTAAGTCACCCAGTTGCATATTATCTCAATCGGGAATAAATGTAAATTTGATGTGTAGTTTCAAATTTTCAGTTATAATACCATAAGTGCATAAGAATTACCGAAAATTCTCGGGAAAATTTTGAAAACAGGGTGTTGCATGAAAACCGCACAATTCAATTTTTTTCGTTGTTTCAAAATTAAGAGCGCTCCGGAGTTACCAGGCAACCCACCATACACCTAACCCAATTTTTTGCCCATAAATCTTGTAAATATAAATTTATGCAAAAACGACAGAACTTCCTACATTTTACAACTTCATTGCCATGTGGACAGATTATTTTAAAATCAAAATTACATTTCATAAGAACATAGTTTTGTATTTGGCTGGAAATGAGGATATTGAAAATTATGTTCTTACGAAATGTAATTATGATTTTAAAATAATATGTCCACATGCAATAAAGTTGTAAAATGTAGGAAGTTCTGTCATTTTTGCATAAATTTATATTTACAAGATATGTGGGCAAAAATTGAGTTGGATGTATGGTGGGTTGTTTGGTGACTTCGGAGTGCTCTTAAAATATTTTTAAAAACAACAATGAAAATAAACGAATGCGGTTCTCTATGGGCAACACGCTTTTTTCAATATTTTTTGGTATTCGTGAGGGTATTCGGTAGAAAATTTCCAAAATAAAAAAGATGAACAATACTTTTTTAATTTTTTCCTTTTCATTTATTGTAGTTATTGTAATTTACAACGTAATTGCTCTGAACGTTATTAATCACTTCAAGACTTTACGGGCTTCTCAGACTTTAGAACGTCGAGCGAGACTGTGTATCCAAGAAAATGGAAATTTGTTTGAACACCTGTTACAATAAAAGTGTGTAAAATCAAATCTAATTTTGTTGATATAAAAATATTATTAGATGATTTTTGTTCATATTGAGTATGATAGTTTCGCTCGAGTTATTCAGAAAAAAATATTTTTCACCTATTTTCCAAGCAACAAATTAAAAATATTAGTATGTACTTTATATGGACATGAAATAATAGACAAAACTCATCTGGTACAATGTATTTTGCTCCATATGTTATAAAATTTAAAAAACAAATAAAATTAGTTAAATTTTAAAGTTTTCAAGTCGATATTATTCAAAAACGGTGCATTTTATCGATGTTCATCAAGAGTACCTTTTTTACGTATAAAACTCTAAAATTTCATAATTCTACCGTCAAAAATAGAAAAAAGTTAGATACAACAAAGTTGGGGTTATTGTAACCCCACAACCCCCCAGTTCGGGACAGCCCTGTACAGTAGCGGCTGTGTCAATTTTCAATATTTGACTTTAAGTGGTTTTGGAGATATTCGATAAAAACCTTTCTCAGGGGCCCACCATTAGGGGCCTGTAGCTCCCTTCGGAAGCATTTTTCGACCAATGTTTATATGAACTTTTTTTCCTATTTCTGACCGTAGAAGCAGCTGGTAAAATACTGCACACTAATTTCGGGACGCCTTGTATACATTTTTTTATAAAAAAAATCAATGGAATTTGTATCGATTGATATATATCCTTGGAACCCTGCCGATGAATTTCCTGGTTGCTGTCATCATTTGAAAACATTATAAAATTTGAGCTAAAATCCACATTAGGACCGAAGGTCGGCCTTTTCTCCTCGGTCATCAACGAGATAATCGAGTAAATAAAGCAATAAATGCAAAATATAGAAGCCGTTAAAACTAACAATTTTATACGACCCCAAATAAAATTAGGCCGCTTCGGAAACTCTAAACACCTTTTACTGCCTTTCCGTTTATATTAACAGATCGCTATTTGTTACATCTAATCGCAATTAAATTTCGTTGGCCAAGTCTATTTCATGGCAAGATTAACGATTGAATGATCGGTTTTCGTCTATTTCTTGGACATAAAAACAACGTGAATTCCATACTTATTGAGTTACACGAGAAGTTGCACTGGGAACGACAAAAAATACAACTGAAATGAGCAAGGGCTAGGGAATCGTTTTAAAAGAGTCTAAGGATCTCGAAAGATGCTGTCATTTTGGTAATTTTTAAAAAACCGTACATTTTTATCTTATTTCTTGCAGCAATTCACAATACTCATCAGCTTAAAGTCACCACCTTCCTCTGTTCTCTTTCTGGCACGCCTCACTATAAATAGTGCTAGAAGGGAGCATATGAGAAGATGGCGACTTTTAGCTGATGAATCCGTTGTACTCACCACAGTCTGACCATAGGTCAAATCACATCCAAATGAATTCAAGCAGTTTCTAGGCAACACGTTTTCTAGCGCTGAATTTTCGATAATTTTTAATGCACTTAATATATTACTACAGAGAAGATACCATACGTCATGGCTTTTCGCAACGAATATAATTGTTTGCATAATACCAGCATCGTATAAATTTATTCTTTTTTTAAATAAAATAAAACAACTAGTTTACTCTTTTCATTTATTAATATTGAACAGATGCAATTAAAATAATATTCGTAATATTCCTCTATGCACACTCGATGACGCGACGTTATCTTCTCTAAGTAATTCTACCTGGGTACTACAGTAACGGCATATTTACAACCAATTCGGTACGGGCACATTCTGCTGATCAATTGCAAATTGGGTTTTAAGCATATTTGGTTAAATATATGTGTTTACAATAAAATTTTAAGTCGGCACGACCTTGAATGGCACTTCAAGTTTGAACTAGATGCTTGCAAATCGCAAATAATCACTTCAAACCAAACAAGAATTGCAGGTTTAAATCAATGCAGGTAGGGGCTTTTGTCCACTGAGTAGTTGTTTCCTGTAAGTCTTTTTCAGTATATAGTTTAGCCCGGCACGAATTTCAAGTTGCGCATGCGTAATACGACACATATTTATTGTTTACGTTTAAAGTTGATTTGTGATTGTGAAATTTGAAGGTTAGATCTTTTGGTATTAAAAAATATGATGTTTTTAGAAGTTATGCTAAATAATTGTAATTATTTAATGAAACTGAATTTGCACACACGTAATATTAAAAAACGTCAACAGATGGCAGCCTCTAACTCATTATAAATGACCTAAACTTTAACTCGGCACAATTCACAATCCGTTAGTAAATTGTGCCAGTAGTGAATTGGTTGTAAATGTACCTTAAGCACGAGAGTAAGCGGGTATTTTTTTATAATACCCGGAAGCTATACCCGATAACCAGTTCCAAAATTTAATTTAAGAACTCGTTTAATAAGTAATTTACTCGGATACATATCTAGTATCCAGATAATCCGAAAGATACCCAGATATTCATAAATTATCCGGGTATACCTACTGATTTGAGAAATTTTTCGTATATGCCACAATTCAAAAAACTTTTAAAACCATCCTAGTTGAGCGGGCATTGTAAAGTGTTAATGAATATTTTAGTTAACACTTTTAAAAACCTTATTTGTCATTTGTCAGGTTTATAGCATCTCGTTATTTGTTTGTTATATTAATAATAATAAACGTCATTTTTAAATGTTTTCGTAAAAAAAAATGTTTTCTTAACCGCCTTTCAAATCATCGAAGTAACTCCCAGAAAATCCTAGAATTTTGGCAACAAACAAATAGGTAGGATCAAGTGGGGTAAATATGAAACAAAATATAAAACTTCCAGTTTTTCAGTTACTTATAAATACAACTGAAATTTCCCATTTACATATTAGATGGTGTTACTTGATCTTTTCAAAAGTACTATGTTTTTTTTAAATTAAATACAATCTAAACAAAAAAAATGAAAACTGTTTTACTTTTAACCTCGATTTTGGGAAAAAGTGAAACAGATAAGGGAAAATGTGAAACAAGCCTGTAACTCCTATACTATTCAAGGCAATAAGATTTGCGGAGTAGAAATGAAACGAGGGAAAAACTGAATAAAAATCATGTACCGCAACCTTATTAATTTTTATATTTCAGTACAGGGTGGACAAATTTCGATGTTTGTATAGGATAACTCGGTAACTGTGAGATACAAAAAAATGGAAGACACATTCTCCATCTCTTTTTTTTGAGACAAATTCACTGGTGAAAACAAAAATTTGCTATCGTCTTTTGTTTTCGAGTTATAAACAAAAAGTTCGATTTTTCGACTTTTAGACACATGTTAATATCTTGGTTGTTTGTAAAGTTATGAAAAAACAACTTTTAACATTCTTCAGGCACTTTTTACTATATAATACAGTGGCGTAGAGAAAATTTAAAAAAAATGTGCAATATCTAGTTATGGCATAAAGTTTTTTTTAAATGGGAATCATAGTTGGCCATAGTTTAGTTCAAAAGAAAATTTTCTTTCCTTTCAAACTATATATCATATGTGGGGTCTCTTTTGATGTGCAAGTATTAAATAGCGAAAATAATAGATTACTTTTTTGCGTTTTTTTATATTTATTCCAAGTAGGCGTCTGTCATATATGACAGTGTTTATCCGTTTGTCAGTAAATTGCGTATTAATAATTTTGTTTCCATCATAATTATACCCGATTTAATCGTAAAAGTGAAGATGTCACGAAAATTACGAGAAATATGATGTGCTACAATGCTTTAATCAAAGTATAGTAATAATTATAATACTGCATCCGAAATAATTTCAATCGCTATCCAGAAAGAATAAATAAAGCTATTTTTAAGATGTTAAAAGAAAATCTCATTAATTGTGGGTCCCTCAACAAGCCAAGACCAAAAAATCAAATTTTTATATCTAATTTTATAATACATTACAATTACAAAATAAAAATTCAAATTAAAGTTAATGTTCAAACTAATGTCCGTTATGTTTGATACATAAATTACACCTATTCATAACACTCTGACCTGTATTATAAATATGAAGATTTGAAATGAAATTCACAAAGTCTATAAAATTTTGTTTAAGTTCATTTATGTCGGTATTGGTTTTCTTGTATAATTTATCTTTATTGTGGCCCCAAAAGAAAAAATCCAGTGGCGTTAAGTCAGGTGATCGTGGTGGCTACCTCACTGGTTCGTTACTCCCCATCCAGTTATTTCCAAAATTGATATTTAATAATTCTGAAACGGTCCTGTTATTATGAGGTGGTGCACCATCTTGTTGGAAGAACTGATTTCTTGCCTCAATAAGGGTACATTATCTATACATTCCTCAATAATTTTCTGGCTTAAGATTTCGTAGTACTGTTGGCCAATAAGATTTTCTTGATATATGTGATATGTTAAAACATGATTGCCAGGTAGACCACACAAACACAAAAACCAAGGCGTCCCTGAGATCGCACGTCAACGGTACGGTGAGGGTTCATATCAGACCAATAGTGCTCGTTATGCCTGTTGAAAATTCCTGCACTGGTAATGTAGGCTTCATCTGACCAAACTACATTTCTCGAGAAGAATGGATCTTGTTGACGTTTTTGACGACACGATCTGCAAAACTCCAATCATCGCTGAAGATCAGTTGGTTGCAGGTGTTGTTGTTTCCTTATCGTATAAGGCCTGAATTTGTGTGTCTTTAAAATACCTAAAGCTCGACATCTTGAAATCCCAGATTCAGCTACAATTTGACGACTTGAAATAGAAGGATTTGCAACCGCCAACTACAAGTTCTTGATATTACTTTATCACATTCTCCATAAATAAAAAACAAATTCAAAAAGTCTTCGTGGATGTAATTTAAACGCGGTGGCATTTTTTGACATAAGAGAATGACTTACATTACTGATTGTTTCTAATCATGGCTAATTTGATAAAATTTTTACTAAAAATTCTTGAATTTCGACGAAAATCACAAATATTTCAAAAAGTTATAACTTAAACCCCCACAATGCTTATATCAAAAAAAAGGGAATTTAATTATACATAACTTCATGTAAAAAAATACAGGGTGTTCTATTTGCCTTAGGCAAGTTTTCGCGGTTTGAAGTTTACAAAATGTAACGTCAAAAATGGAACACTTGGTATACTGTTATTGAATTTCTTTAAACTGTAGAGCGTAGCTCACCTTATGGTCCTTCTGCATGCCAAAAAGCAAATGAGTATCTTTTACACGAAGAAAGTTATAAAGGTTATTGTAAACCATTACACCTGTCGACCTTTTTTTAAATGTCAAATATCTGAAACGGCTGGGTTTAGGCATAGGGTATCTACATGTTTTTGACTCAGAATTTTATGCTCTTTTCGAAAACCCTAAAATATATAGGGTGTTCCATTTATAATAAGCAAGTTAGTACTTATCGACTTCCGGAAGTGTCAGATGCTTGTAATTATTTTAGTTGGATTGGCCACACTGCCATTCGTAGCTCCGTAAATTTTCAAAATTTTCTGGTGAGTACTTTTCCCTATATCGATCGATGCAATTCCTGGTGAGACACCCTATATACATTTATATACTCATACACACGTATACAATAATTACACACATACACACAAAAATATTTTTAGAAATTGATATATTATATTTAAATAAGTAGTTTTTTTTATTACTATAGTATACTATAAATTAATAAATGGCTTTTGTAGTTTTCTCTTAAACGAATTCGTTAATTAATTACAGGCTTGTTTCACTTTTACCCTGATTTTTAAGTGTTTCATATTTACCCCCTTCACCATAATCTAATATCGCGACTTTTCCAGACACGTTTAAAGATCTCTTCCAAAATGGATTTGTCTCACCTCACATCTCTAGTAGGTATGCGGGTAAGGCGGAAAAATAATTTTTTAGATACTCGATTTTCGAGTAGATTTTATATTTAGGTAGGTAGATACAATTTTATTTCTACCAATTCCATCCTGGTAAAGCTTCTCACATAACGTGTCGCACACTGTAAAACTGCCATAAGTAAAAATTAAATTATTTTTCAGGAAAAAAAAAACTACGAACAAACGGCCCAATTCATCTTCATTTTCACCTCATTTCGTCTCATCCTGTCTCTGTACATTGTAAATGTAGCAATGGAAGCTCGAATGAAAAAGTAATTGAATGTGGTTTGCCGCAAAATAATTGCATTTAAATTAACTGTTAAGTTGGGTAATTAATTTTAAATACTAATTACTACGAAATGTTACAGTGGTGGAGGATTTACGTGGTAATGATTATTGAATTGGAGATCAATAATATAATATCCTTGATTGTGGGAATATTACAATTATTGTATAATATAGATTTTATATTTTATAGCATAGTCAACAGTGGCGGCTCGTGGTTAATTTTATAGGGGGGCACACGTTTGACATTTTGAAATTGTATATTAAAATTAACTTACCACAGAACCATTCACAATATTTTTTGTTCTCAAAATCGTGTGCTGCTTAAAAAATAAGCAAAAAATTGCAAAGGTGTCCTCCCACTTTAAGATCTAGTACATAAACACACACAAACACAAACTAGAACATTTTATTTATACATAAAATCCATTCTACGTTCCTTAGTAGCTGCGAAAATGTCTATCACTTTTTTGTCAAAGTCAGGAATTAACTGAATCATATTTTTTTTCAATTGATAACGTCGAAAGTGCATTAAGCCTTTCTTGGCCCATAGTGTTCCTTAGAAAACATTTTATTCTTTTTAACGTAGAAAAACCTCTTTCACATTCGCACGTCGTCATAGGTGTAGTACATATGATACTTAAAATTTTGTACGTCTCAGATAAGCCTTCCTCCAAATTATTTTTATTAATAAATGTCAGAAGAGGTAAAACACCATTGCAGCACATATCATCCCTGCCATAAATAACTTTCAATTCAGTTCTTAATTTCTCTTTGTCTATTAAAGCATTATAAGCTTCTACAGTCTCTGTAAACGTTTCTTCGGGAAAATTTTCTTTATAAGTAGGAAACAAATCTGAAGAAAATAGTTTAGCTGCAGACAAATGTCCAGTAAAATCAAATCTATCTCGTATCTGAGACAATAAAACATCACAATATTCTTTAGCCACAACTCGATTAGTTTCAGATGGATCAAACTGACCGCGTTTAGTGCGTTTTCGGCTAGATTCTTCACTAATCATTTCTTCAGGTTCAGGCACTTCAAATTGATCAATTTTGTTTTGTCTGATTTTGTCAATCTGAGATTCAAATGTTTTTAAACATTGTTGAATATAAACACTGTCTGCTCCGCGAGATTGGACTTGATTAAAAAATATTGCAACATGTGGAGTGATCCAATGAGTTACTTCTAGAAAATAATTGAAATCAATGGAATTTAAATGTTTCAGCAGTCCGTTCGCTTCAGCTATTGTTTTAGGGTCCTCCTCTGTGTCTAGGAGTTTGTCCAAACATTCGCGAATTAGTTCCTTTTTTCATACAGGGTGTTGATGGTTCTTGTTTTGAAATTCCATCTAATGATAACCGCCCGTGGAAGTCTTCGTTTTGCAATTTCATTCAAAAGTGCTGTTCTTTTTGTGGATCGAGAAAAAAATGAAGTAAAAGATTGAATTTCAGCAAAAAATATTTTTAATTTTTTATTGCAAGATGCAGCCTTTTCCAGTATTAGGTTGAACTGATGGGCGTAGCAATGAATATAAAATGCATACGGGTATTTTTGCCTGATAAGCGATTGAACGCCTGCTACTCTTCCACTCATAACTGACGCTCCGTCATAACTTTGAGCTATTAATTTATTTGCAGGAACTGCAAGATGATCGAGTTCATGCAATATAGCCCCCAATATATTTTCCGCAGTGTACCCCTCTGGTCTAACAAAAGTCCAAAACCTTTCATAAATTTCTCCTTCAAAGATATATCGAAATATTACAACAAGCTGCTGCTGGTTAAACGAGTCAGTTGTCTCATCAGCTTCAATAGCAAGAAAATTAGATTTTGTTATTTGATCGAAAATTTCCTTTTTGCAGACTTGTAACATAGCATCTAAAAAGCTCATTTTGAATGGTTTTAGAGGTTCCTTTAAATACCGTAGCCTCTTTTATATGAGCAGATAAAACTGAATCTAACTCAGATGTGAAATCAACTAAACCTCGAAATATACCTCGATTTTGTGAATCTTCGCGTTCATCGTGCCCACGCAGTGCCAGTTCAAATGCACCACAAAATTTAATGCACATTATTAATCGTCGTAATATATGACGATTTTTATTGACCTTTTCGTTATGAGCTCTTATATTTTCGACATAAGCACTATCTAACTGTTTACGAAAGTCGCTTTTACCTAAAACATTATGGTCCACTAAATTATATAAATGACTTGCACTCTTCGCATGTTTCGTTGCTCTTTCCTGTAAATGTTGTAAATCGTGTACTCCTTCCTGAATCCAGGGTGAAGATTGCAAATTGTTGCTTAAAAGGCAAACAAAACAGAACAGCTTATTTCGCTCAGAACACCCACACATCCACGAAAACTTATCATATGTATTTTCTTTTTTAAAATATCTATTAAATTGTCTTATTTTGCCCACAGTAGTTTTTTTTATATTTAATTCCGGGACAGGCCTTCCTAATTTTTTTATACTAACTTTATCCTCGTAACTCAGCGGTCTGTTACTTAAAATATAAGACACTGAATTCATTTTGACATGTCTTATGTGTGCCTAAGTAAAATAAACAAAACGCGGAATTCAAGCAGCGAGAGCAGACAAACATAAATATCTCTGCAGACTGAAAAGTGAAAACTGAAGTGTAGGTGTATACGGTGTACTGTGTACACAAGTGAACTGTGCCCGCACTAGAGCATAAGGGGGGGTCGTTGCCACAGCAATGCCGTAAACAAAATCTAGCCTGATGCAGAAACATGACGCGGTCTCCGTACACAACTCATCTTGTGCCCTTTGGGAAGTAGATATTGGCAAACTCAAGTTATAACGCAGCGATATCGTCGGAAATTAGTTTTGGGGTTTATTATGTTGATAAAAATGTTAAAATGGATAAAAATAAACAGAAATTAGAAACTGACTAATTAACTAGCTAAGCTGAATTTGCTTTGGGGGGCACGTGCTCCTGTGCCCCTTAGGAGCAGCCGCCACTGATAGTCAAGAAAAAAAATAAAGAATATACAATAAATCTTGAGGATGTCGGTCTTTAACTCGGTCTTTTAAACTAATATTTTTTGAATGAACCTCGGAACGAACGAAATTTTTCTCGAGTATTGCTACTTCTTTATTATTTTGGATACACTGAATCTTAGAAATGTTTCCTTAACCGCCTCTCAAATTACGGAAGTAACTCCCAGAATTTACATCCAGTTTCCTGATAAATATGTTTTATTATACAGGGTGAGCCAGATTTTAATCGAGAAATTTAAAGAATCGATAGAACACGCCAAAAAAAATATGAATTTGCCATATAAATTTATAGCTAAAAATGCTTAGTTTTCGATCTTGATTAGATAGAGAAAATATTTAAAATACTAAAGCCCGGTATTGTTTACCAAACAGCAAACAGATTTATATTAATAATTGTCTCTACTTTTACAAAAAAACTGATCACAACGAAGTATATTTTTATTTGGGATAACTTCTGCAAAAATTGTAGAATATCTACTATTTTACTGGTTTAAAAAATGTTATTTTTAAATTTATCTGCTTGGTAACTTCACCAGGAGGTGGATATACCGGCCCTAAGGGCCGGTTTATCAGAGCTTAGTTACCGCTAACCAGGAGTTAACATCCAAGAAAACAATCGCTACAACAATTTGTTCCATGGATATTATCTTTTATTTGATAATAATTATACAGTTCATTAGGTATTAAAGAATATATAGTGACGATTTGTATTGTCAAGTATTCTATTGGTATAAAGTATGTATCTGCATCGGTCACGTGAATTTAGTGTCGTTAAATGGGTGAATGACTGAAAAGTGTCACATTCTATGTCTTTACTAAATAAAATGGAAAAAACACAAAAATAAAAGTTGAAATATGGTACAGTCAGTTGTTTCTTTTGTAATATTATAGATTTCTAATTAAAATATGTACAAATCCAAATGATTATTGAGCTATTTTCCTGAAAATACTCTAATCGTCATTCCCGTGCCTGTCCCAAGCACTCGTGAAGAGATTTCAAGAACTATTTTTACGGCGTAAAGAATATTTTTACAATCCTTTAATAACCATTATAAAACGTTTAGTTATATTTAACTAATTTAACTTATAGAGTTAAAAAATGTAAATCCATTTTGTTGATTTTCAGCGGTAAAATTTGTCCCCACAGAATTCCGTCAGTACCGTGTAACTTTTCAAATTCGCGCTCCGGCGGCAAATTAAGTTTCAGGTGGCAGCACCATGTTCCCTATATTAACGAGTATTTTGTTTATGTAGACGACACGAGGTCAGTTTGTATTTGGCTCTTATCAGGAAAGGTCTATCTTGAATGTTAGCTGCGAATATAAGTTTGTAACCTTGAAGACCGTCAGTGCCGTGTTAAGTGTTTTTTTGCCGTTAATACGGTTAGTTTTTTAATTTTTGATTTCTTAAGTAGATAAATGATAAAACAGTTAGTATTTTGTTTAAAACATAACACCATAGTATTTTGCACATTTTATTAATTTTCTACCTACATTTCATCAGTCCCGTGTCCATCAGTCCCGTGTCGGTCGCGAGACACGGGACTGACGTGTCGACATGGGACCGACCAAATCGTTCATTTTAATCATATTTCGAAAACTGATTTATTATTTTTGTCACATTTTAGGAAGAAACAAAATGAGTAAACTATCAGAGCGGAACAGAGAAGAGAAACTGCAAAAAAAGAGGGAAAGAGAACGGGAAAAACGTCGCAAAATTAGAGAAGATCCTATAAAAAACCAAGAGCAAAAGGAAAAAGAGCACCAAAAATATCTAAGGCAAAAGCAAGAGAAAATAAGAAGTATTTCAGAAGTAAGTGCAAGAGAACAGCGGCAGAAAAGAAAGGCTTGGAAGACCTACTCGCGAAATTATAGGCAACGAAAAAATAATGGTCTACAACAAGAAGAATATTTAAACAATACTACCCCACCCATATCTGATGATGAAAATATTGAACCAGAACGACCGCATTTACCTAGGCAAAATGATAGGAGCATGTCGGACCAAAGAAGATCTCAGAAAAACAAAATAAAACGTCATAAAGAAAAGCAAACACTATTAGAAAAAATTAAGAAACTCAAGAGCGAAGCTGCAAAATTCAAAAAGCGGTATCAACGTTTAAAATCTCAAAAAGAACAATCTCAAGACCCTCTAACGCCAAACACTAAAACAAACATTTTGCTTCAAGATATTACATCAGCGGAGAGAGACAAAGCAAAGGCGGAGAAAGTAAAAAAAACAAATACTGCTCGGTGAGGTAATAGAGGAACAATTTACAGGAACACGATGAAGTCTAAACAAATTTTTAAAAAAATTTTGGATGGGAAAGTCATTAAAAAATACAAATGTCGTAATGTATGTTCGAAGATAATAAAATTTAGAAAATTAACGGTGTCAAATACTGGAAATGTAATGTTGCATGAAAGAAATTCTGGGAAATGCAGGAAAATATACAAAAAATAAAACAGTTTTATTTGGAAGAGATCAATAGTAGAGTGTGCCCAGGGAAAAAGACTGTAACCAAAAACAAAATCACCAAACAGAAACGTTTTCTTCTACGAAAAATTTGTACTTGGATTTTGTTAAGAAATACCCAAACATAAATATAAGCTACAGATTTTTCTGCCGGTGTCGCTCTTTCTGGGTAAACATAATGAGGATGCATGACAGGGAAACGTGTAAATGGATTATACATGCCAACATAGAATTAATAACTCAATCTCTCTTTTCCAGTGGTGTAATTTTATTAAAATCATCATCAGGTTTCAAATTCCTAGAAAGACTGACAAAAAGTCAAAAAATAGGTATTAGCAAAGGGTACTAATCTTTGGTATTAGAGAATATCAGTTTGTATTTTTCTCAAACTGATTATTTTTTACCTTACATATTATTACAGGGATAACTGTTAAACATTTTGAGGTATTGCTTTTATCATTTTATTATTTTTATTTACTTTAGAAGGTTTCTGTAGATCTCGTGATAAGACTGATTAAAATCAAGTGGATGATGTTAATATGTCAAATATGTGTATTAGTTTTTTCTTATGCTGTATTTTCATTTCTTTTATACCTGACACAAGGATATAATGTTATAAACATTTTCTTGTATTTTTTAATAAACTGTTTTTGAAATATCTATTTGCTTTTAAATTATTGTTTTTATATTATCAGTCCCATGGTTTTACCGTCAGTCACGTGTCAACAAGTTTTACAAAAACCATTAAAAAAATGCAAACGCATAATCTATTTGAACGTTACTCAATATTATAATGTTTTAGTAAGTTAAAGGAAAGGGAGTTAGTTAAAACAAATTAGAATTAACATATTTATTTTATATCTGGACAAATGTCATACTTAAATAAAGCGATTCTCAGTCATTCACCCAAATATTTAATTTTGTTAGGAAAATATAGATATTTTATGGAGAATATATAAACTGGATTATATAATACATTAGATACATCGATTAATTTAATTATGGCTCCAGTGGTGTCAAAATAACAATGTCTTATTTTAGTTAAATTAATATACGGGAATTACTAGGAAATTAAATATTGTCTGAATGTTTTATGTGGTATTTTCTAAATTTTTCTTTTTCATTTCTGTGGCTTACTACCACATAAATAATTCTTGGATATTTTTCCATTATCATACTTTTAGATGACCAAGAATTATCCATGTGGTAGTAAGCCTCAAGAAAGAAAAAGAAAAATTTAGTAGAATTCTGTTAATAAAAAAATAAAACTTTGTAACGATTCACTTTTGCGCGTACCCTGTATAAATTACAAATAAGTTCCTGATAACACATTAATAATTACTTGCCTGAATAATATACACGTATGGTACATTTTGGGTTGCCTATATCTTGCAGACATTAATATACCTATTTTAAATAGGAAACTAAAGAGCTGTAAATAATATAAAAGTGACATTTTTTGTCCGCGGTTATCTTAAAAAAGACGTCCAAAGAAAAGAAATAAAAAGGCAGAGTGAGATGCCTAGCATAGAGTAATTAGCATCTGCCTATGTAAAACAATAAATTTTAATTAAAATTGGAAGTAAATTTAAGTACCTGTGCATTTTGTGATAGAAATAGAAGTGTCAAGTTATAGAACACGCCGTTGTTCTGGAAAAGTTTTTGTTCTTCCCAGAAAGTGGCATTTTTTTTGGAGCTGATATTGTGAAAAGGCCTAATAAAAACTAAGGTTTTTTACTTTTACCTCCCTTTCTACGTTTACCGGTATCTATTACATTATCACTCAAAGACAGTACCAAAATATTCATCTCATTGAGCCTGGTTTTAAGATAGTCCTAGAGATAAAACCGAAATTAGATAATCTGTAACACAACCAATGGTATTTTTGGTAAAACAAAATTTCAATAGCTTTCTTCACACAAGGTATTTATGCCATATTTTACACATTTATTGGTATTTTTGAACTTCTGCTGTGGATATTTACAAGCTATGTGAAAACGCACAACTCACCAGGAATGATATTTTTCTCTTTGGCAAGTAATAGCAACGTGAATTTTGCATATGAAAGGAGAACTATTTTCTTATAGGTTATTACTGGAAAATTTCTCAGTAGTGTAGAAAATATTTATTATCAAAATATTCGACATTTAGTAACGACATTGGATTTAAATTAAATTAAATACTAAAAATTAATAGTGTCAAAATGTATACCTAGTCATTTCTTTATAAACTTTATGATTTTCAAAATCGAATCTGTTTATCCGAGTATAAAATCGATAGTAGGTACATATTTTTTTTGTAAACCATCTAACAGCTGTTGAGTGGGTAATAGTTAAATTTTATGATGTCAAATATGATTTAAAGTGTTTTACCTTACTTTATGTAACTCAGATAACACATATATGTGTATATATACATGTGTAGATTAATAATTTGATACTTTTGGAAAGTGCTTTTTAGATACTTATTAACTTTTACCAATAATATATCCATAGCAAGGCTGAAGCGATATATATTTGTTTTAATTTAGTTCCTAGTTTTGTAAGCGTTATTTAATTATCAGTGTACATGTTTAATTTATTTTTTTCTTTGTGTACTGGTACACCGAACCATTTTACAGGGTATTTCTTTCCTCTGTGTCATTATTATTACAATTATATACTTGTTGACAGGTATGCAACATTGTCATTTTTCTAAAATTTATTATTAAAATTTTTGCCTTAATATTATTTGTCTATATTATTCCCCCTTTCTGTCGATATTGTTGGCTGGCGCCCACAGGAAGCTTATTTAAATTCTCAAAAACCTTTTTTATTTCATTTTATTATATAATATTTAACATCTATCTAAAAAAATATATATCTTAATTATTATAATGAAAGCAAACTAAACTTATCCACGATCTTGACTAAGCAACCGGCATATCGTTCACTATTTAAAATCTAGTAAGGACCCCACAACTTTATTTATCATTCTCTTTCATATTATATATAAAACAAAAATAAAACAACAACAGCCTCAATATCTGAAGTTGAATCATCGTCACCATCAGACATGTTCCTAGATACTGCTCATAGATTAAATATACATACAAAATTATTATATCGTTATAATCAGTGCATTTTTAGAATTGCATTAATTTAGAAACTGTTAAGTATTATATGTATACCATTTGTACGCATTTGCTATGTCAAAATTGACAATATCGTAAATATGTGTCGTTATCGTGTCGATATAAAAATTTCGGGGTCCAAGATTTGGAGCGATGAAAATTTACCTGAGGATAGACTATCTATGTAGTGCTCCTTCTTTTGGTTGCTCGATGACTTCCTTATAAGAGCCAAGTCCTTTGCTGAGTTTGAAACGCGGGCAACATTTTAGTCTCAGGAAAAAGATTAATAGAAATTCTTGACTCTGAGCAATTTTGTATCGTGTACAATGTATAATAATTATTTACCTCCTATCCCTGTAGTCAATCGATTTTTTTCTTACAGTGCACGAAGGAGTAAGTACTAAATGACGTCTCATTAGCTGCTATTGAAGCAGATAAACCTAGAATAGCTGCTGTTAATCTTTTAATTTTGTCTTAATACACATACCTTTCCACCAATTCTTATTATCTGACCTCGTAACAGTTGCCAAATGAAATTCGTGCTCAACAAATAACTTTTGGCTAACTATTTTGTGAATTCCACAGAAATATTCCTTTAAAATCTTTATATAATTATATAACCTTTGCACAAAATTTTGAGAAACATCCTCGAGAATGTTCCCTAGAATATTCCCGAGAACATTCCCGAAAAATGCTTTGAAAATTTCGGAAATATTTCTTTGCTCCTTCTCGGGGGTGCGAATAATACCGTAACTTACGCAATATTCGGGAATATTTGGCCCTCACAACACTACACGTGATCTTTTCAGCTTAGCGTAATAAACATCCTATTTGCATGCAAATTGTCAAACTGACTGCAAGTTTTAAAAAAATGTATATTTGTGATAAGCTCCGTGACAGGATTTTAAAAAAGTAAAACCACTCAACTTTACTCGCAACCTTAAATAAGTGCCACATTACAGAATATGTTTTATAATTATAACATATAATTTGTTCAAAAACACGTAATAAAATATTTTTAAAACTTTTGACAACTGGTCCATTGATGTTATTTTGTTTATTGTTTATACTTCAAACTGAATGTGTGCGTCAGACGCAGATGCTTTATTGTACAGATTAAGACGGCGTTTTCAGTTCTCTGAGCTCTGTCAAAATTCCCGTTTTCTATTTCTCGAGTTTCTTAAAACCAACTCGACAGATTCAAATGATAATAATTTTTTATAATAGAATAAAATAGCATTTTGACAAGTATGACATATATGACACTAAATATGAAACACATGTATGACACTAAACTTGAAATATAATGACACCGATATGAGCAATCCGTCTGAAATTGTTTTATCATTCGCCAATTTTTTCTCCAAATCTTTTTCGGAACCTAATATTAATGACAGTCTTAAAGAACTTGACCGTACTGTACCAAATAACATTTTACACCTAACTAAAATTACCGTTAATGATGTTGAGAAAGCTATTAAACAAATTAAAGCAAATATGACTGGGGCCGAATCAAATACCTGGATTTCTAATTCGCGCCTGTGCTACAATTCTCGCAAATCCTTTACGTATTATATATAATATGATCCTTAAGAATTCTACTATTCCAGATTTGTGGAAATTGTCCCGAGTCACACCTATATTCAAAAAAGGAAGCACTGATGTTATAACTATGGACCAGTTACTATAATCTGCAACTTTGGTAAAATACTAGAAATTGTTATATATGATCACTTATCTGCCCATCATGTTAGCATCTGTTTATTGCCTGAACAACATGGTTTTGTCTCTGGAAGATCAACAACAACTAATCTGGTTATCAAAAATACAATTTATCAGTGACATCTTAGATCAGAGAGGTCAGGTAGATGACATCTACACTGACCTCTCTAAGGCTTTTGATAAATTGGATCATAAAATTTTATTACACAACTTCAACATTTTAGTATATCAGTGGACTTCTTAAACCTGGTAGCATCCTACATAACTGACCGCTAGCAATATGTTCAAGTTAGAGGTCATAAATCAGAAAAATTTTCGCAAACATCCGGTGTACCTCAGGGTTCCATTCTTGGACCCCTGTTATTCATTATATTTATAAACGATATTGCTGCTAAGCTTGATGTAAGATACCTTTTGTACGCTGACGATTTAAAAATATTTTGTCAAATAAACTCACTGGCTGATTGTAAACATTTACAAACTAATTTAAACCATATAAATGATAGGTGTATCGAAAATAACCTATTTTTGATTATCAGTAAATGCAATATTGTGTCTTATTCAAGAAAGCAAAATGTTTACCTATTTGACTATAAAATATCTAATATACCTTTAATTAGACCTAATAATGTGAAAGATCTTGGTGTCCTTTTTGATCCAAAACTAACATTGGTTGACTACATTAACGCAACAACTACGTCATCTTTCAAAACATTAGGATTTGTTCTAAGAAACCAATGATTTCACCAACATATATTTATGTAAATTATTGTTCAATTTTTTAGTAAGATCTAAATTAGAATATGCTTCAATTATTTGGAATCCGATATACAATTGCCACATCACAGCAATTGAAAACATTCAACGGCGCTTCCCAAAAAAATTGCACTTTAAGACGTTTGGTTGGTATCCTTCGCGAGGATATCCACATGACATTCTTTAATCTACTTTCAACTTTGATAGCCTCCCTAAAGAGAAGAGCTACTCAATCAATAACATTTTTGTACGAAATTATCCATAATTACATTAAATGTGAAGATCTTCACAACAGTATATTTTATGTTGTACCTCATATTGCCTAACGACACGGTGAAACATTTACAATTCGTTCTCCAAAAACCAATATAATAAACACAATCTCCCTTCTTCCAAATATTTACAAACTATAATAATGTTAATACTTTTGTAGATATTTTTAACACAAATATTGGCTGTATTAAACAATTATAAATATTATTATTATTATCTTATACACGTATATGTAATATGTATGTATTTGTGTACACATTTACTAATGTTTGGTGGTTTATATACCTATTTTTTTTTTAACTACATAACTGAATAGTTTTCAATTTTACTAGATACTAGTACCACATCTACAAGTACCGAGGCTAGTACGGTTCATTAAATGATCTGTAAGTTTACTTTTCAATTTCATTATGTATTACAACGAGGATAACGGGAAAAATACCTATCAGAATACCTAGACACCTCACTAGGTAACCTACACCACATTTACCTGGATATTTACCTACATACAACATACACGTGATACATTGAAACATGTTATAGTTTTAGAGGTATCTAATTTAACGAACTAATTATACAGAGTATAATACATTAAAACATTAATCAACAATAGATCAATTATTCATCCTAATTTGAATATAGATCTGTCCATCTATTATCATGGGTACTATCAATTTCGCGGATATTTACAAATCGGTGTTTTTTTTATTCCTATTCTACAAATTTTTATTAATTATAATTATAATTATCTATTAAATAGATCCTACTTATTTCCCTCGTCTATTAGCTACTATTATTTACATAAGTATGCAAGGCGTCAAGGAACTATAGTCTCAAATTAATAATTTTTTTAATCAACCTAAATAAAAGTAGAAAATGTTAACTCATCCTATACCTGTACCACCTGTAGTGACGGAAATTTCATATTAAAAATTAAAACTAACAGCCCGTCTCAATGCCTCACACATGGGGAAAGAATAAATACATTTTACGTTCATATTCTTCCATAAAACGGAAAAAATTATCCAAATGGTACATATAACATAAATAGGTAAGCAATTATCGAGCACGGCATATCAGTAAAAAACGACATTTCGGGGTTATAGAAATTAATTAAACCTTGTTTTATCTTAACAGCTATTCCCTTTTATATTAATAATGGGAAACTAAACAACGATTCCAAAAACAAGGTAATTTAAAAACAATTATTCTCTCTAATCTAGGTAGATACTACCGCCGGTGATAGGTATATGTATAGAATTAATTGTTACTTACAAAGTAATTTTAAAAAGTCAGAGGAATGTAGAGCCAGTCTTCAAAATAGAATCTGCAAAAAAAAAAAAAGCAAGTGAATGTAATTTATAGAATGCTGTTTTATGTTATATGATCATCTTGCAAGAATTTCCGTGTTTTTATTACTATGCGGTTAAAAACCAAAATTTATGGCCGTCGTAAATCGTTTATGAACAATACACAATCCTATTAAAACCCTCGATAACATGTAAGATTTGATAAAATCGATATTTTTATAAAAATTGAAAGAAACCTCAATATATCAAAATTGTGGACCAGCTGTATATTCCAAACATTGTTCTTGCATACGCCCAAGAATTCCAATCTCCTACTTAAAATGTTCAATGAAAAAATGCCATAAATTCAATTAAAAGTCCCAAAATAAGCCTTACTTACGAGTAAATTCCTTATATATCACAAAATAATCCTAGTGGGTTGGAGATGAGAAATGGTGGAAAAAAGTAAAGAACAATCATGAACACTTTGTATAGTCTACGTCATGAAGACAAAGAAACATTACATTTTCCACCACGCTTTTTCACACACTCACTACACAAAGTGCAATATTTGTGCACTTGTCACTTACTTTAATAGTCTTTAGGTGCATTTAAGACAATTTCGACGCCGGTCGCCTCAATTTGTTTACTTATTTTGATAAATATTCTGATAACGTCCGCGATAGCAACGGGTAACATCACGACGCCATTTTGTAAATTTTTAAACAGTGAAGTAAACCTCTGCGGCAAAAAAGGCACCTAGCCTGGACTGAATAGCCAATATAGTGGGGCAAAATTTCCTGAGCGTTCAAAATTTTTTACTCGCGTTCAACTAGTCTCTACCTAATAGAAAATCCTCTTTCATTTTGAATAGCAAATAATTCGAAACTATTTAATCTTTTTTATCGTTACTTTTATTACCAACATTATACACCAAGCATTCAAAATGATCCCCGAAGTGGGTTAGAACCTTTAATATGAACAACACTAACACTGAAATAATTTCACAAACACCAAAGCAAAGCAACTATACGCTAAGCAAGTGTAGCTAACCAAGTTGGTATCACCTGGAGTTGAATAAAAGTGTAATCACCAACATATGATGATAACTTGGCTGGCGAAAACGTGTCAAGTAAAGTACGAAGTACCTTGGTGTTTGCAGAAACTGCTTTGGTATTAAATTAAAAATGTTTTCTTAACCGCCTCAAGTCACCGAAGTAACTCCCAGCAAATCCTAGGATTGTGTTGAGTAAAGAGAGACGAGGCCCTACAGTTCATTATGGGGTCCACATCTAGGGTATTGACAGTTCCTTTTCCCATCTTAACCGAAACAAATTACAAATAAAATTTCTAATTTATCCTGAATGATTCGAATCCATCTATATTTGGTAATTACTAAACAGCTATAAGCGCTTTACCCACTCAGGTACCATGCCCCTAATTGCAACTCAATATTTGGCTCCCATATGTATGTCCTCCTCCATGCCACAAATACATTGCTTTGTTATAGAAATTTCACCTTGCTAAAACCATGGTTAGGCTTAATTTTCTCAAATTAAAGTTGTTACTGGAGTAAAATAAAAAGTGCAAAGGCAAATAAAGATAGAAAAAAACACAGTTTGGAATAGGAACAAATATTTCTACCATAGAATTAAGCTTTTTATTTGAATAATTCTTTTAGCAATTCACATTTTTAAAATTTTTTTAGGGACGGCCTTTCTGAGGACCTAATTTTAACCACATATATAAATGAAAGGGTTCCACCCTCCATGTCATACCTAAAATAAACGTTTTATAAAATGAGGTTGTTTAAAATAAGTAAAACTACACACTCTTTTTCATTGTAAGAATATCTCCCTAAAATTTTATTTATGTCGACACTGAAAATCTTCTTTTTCAGACTTTCAAAATACAGTGTTTAAATCGGTCTAATTTGTACTTTTTTTCTTCGCCCCACTCAGGAAATGTGTCAAACACAAGAGAAAGGTGTTCTAAAACCTAAAAGAAAATACATTAGTTTCTTTGAAATATACAAAAACCGCAGTTAATTATGTCTGTTTCTAATAATTGCTGTATGTAATCCATAATTTTATATTCCGGATAGATGAAACCACTGGCCAGACTAAATTATATGTCACTACCCGAAAATACCCTATTTTGGATTAGTTCTGGAAAGCATGGCTCTAACTCCTTTAATGATATGTGTCCTAAAATAAAATTTTACATTTATAAACGAAAATTAGCAAAAGGTGATTTTATTCAACCCATAGTAAATACTAATTGCTTCTTTAAATTATAGAAAACAAATATTCAATTCTACCTCTTTGTAGATCTTCCCTCTATATTGTATCCCTTTTTAAAATCTCCGCACAATTTCAGTTTCTTCCTCTTTAGCTTTTCTTTTGTTTCTACTTCCTTTTTCTGTCATCCCTTTCCTTTAATTTTGCCGCATTTATAATATTTTTCCTTAGTTCCAGAATATCTTTGGTTGTCAGTTTGTTTATCTAATATTTTATCACAATATTTCTTACTTTTCTGATAATGTTTCGTATTTCAAAGCAGCAATTTGCTGCCCTCACTAAAACTTTATCATAGTCTGGTTTAATTTTCAATGCTAACTCAAATTTTTCAGAGATGACCTAAAATTTTTAAGAAACTTGTGTCAGTATATCACAAAAATGTACTCAACCTACACTTTTATCAAATGTAAAAAGTTTATTTATATAAATGAATTGGGACGCGTCATTTGAATCATACAAAGTTCAAATATAGAATAATTTGCATGTTCCAACTAATATTACAATTTAACAAATTTA
>JANEYF010005480.1:0-13888 GCA_029963845.1 Rhamnusium bicolor
TATCAATAGGATGACAGAGGCTAGGTAGTTACAGTGAAGAAAATTTATTCCATGTATCAGTGGTTGCTGGTTCCTAGTTTAAAAAAAACAACTGCCTTATCTTGAAGTGGGTTGACACCTTTGATGTGAAGATAACAGTGACGTAGTGTTCCACAATACACTAAAACTATATACTGCACTCTACACGCATCTCGCAAATCAAGTTGGCATCATCTGGAGATGATTAAAACTAAATTTATGCTAACAATATATTCTATGCAAACAAACTAAAGTCATCCCTTTTGTATTCAACAGGCAGAACTTATTATGGTAAATTGTTCCTATTTGGTTTGCTTCCCCAAGGTATCACCAGTTGGCATTTTCATAACAATATACAACACTAGATGGACTGTGCGTATTGTTACAGTCATGTATCGTAGCAAAAATGTCATTCTTGCAGAAAATAATGCGAATTTAGAAGAAAATGTTGTCATAACGGATATATTTTGCGCAGTGCAATTAAAATACCCTGTATATAAAATCCATTAAACTGTTCTTTTAACCTCTTTTTTATAATTCGTGTATTACTTTGATGTCCAACTCTTTATAGTCAGAAAAATTATAAAATGAATTAAAGTTTATACCTAATTTATCAAATGTACCATTCTTCTATACATAATTTTACAGTAAATAAAATATGCTACTTTTGGCACGCTTGTCGAAACACGTTGCAAATATTGTCCATTGAATTTTTGTTACGTTGCTTGTGGAAATAACTGGATTACCATGTTTACGGTGACAGCATGATGAAAATTCTATGCTCAAGCGTTAATAAAATGAAAAAAAAAACTGCATATAATCTCATCTGTTTTACCAATATTACAAAATTCCAATTTCAAACGCTATCTGTTTTGACAAACAAAATATGCATAAAGGATTGCAGTGCAGTAATATTTACCGATAGACTGGGAACTGCATATTCTCTAGTAAATCTTTGTTTATTCCCTCATAGAATTTATATATATTCTCTAGCTTTGCATTCACAATATATTTGTTTTGCATTTTCTTTATTTTTAAAAGCTTGAGCTTGCATATTAAGCATAATAAAACAAATATAAGAGCTACTAGTTGTATTTTTTTGCATTCACATAAAAACTGCATATTATTTAAAGATGATATACAGTGTGGGGCAATAAGTGCGTCCGACTTCGATATCTCGAGTTATATGATAGCTAGAAACTTGATTTAAAAACATAAGTAAATAAACTAGACAAAAAAGTCTATAACCGGAAGTTGTTTTCGAATGTACAGGGTGAGCCAAGACGATTCTACAGGGTCAAGTAAAATTTTCTTAAACGAAATGTCATGTATATCAGCATATTTTTTGAAACCTCTTTGTGACCTCCTTTCACTCCTGTATTATTATTATTAACTCTCTCCCAACCACTTAGATATAATGATTTTTTTTTGTTGAACTTATACCATTTACACGTGTATATTAAAAATATCACTAAAATAACAACTATCGATTTTAAGAAAAAATATGTTAGTACCAGTTATAACACATCTGTGTGATGACACTCAGCAATTTTCCCCTTCCTAAAAGTATACAAAGTGGATTTTTAAATTTACAACTATTTAAACTGAATTTTCTCATTTTTTTCAAATGGAACACCCTGTATATTTTTGAACGATGTGATGTAGGATTGAAAAGCAAACATTTTTTATACGTACATTCCTATGGATATTTGTGAGCATTTTCAATTTATTAAACAATAACTGCAAAATTCAGCAAAAAAAATTAAAAATGGTTTTTCTTTCAAACAATTCAAGATAAAGTATTATAATAATCGTGTTACATTATACCAATAAAAACATTACACCAACAACAATGCAAAATTTGAAGGAAAGGATAATAAATGCTTTTAGAAGTATCACTCCGGCAATTTTACGAACAGTAGAAACCTCAAAGACGCATAGAAATGTGTGTCAATCAAAATAGGCAACATGTGGAGCACTTTTTTATAATATCTTCTCTTGAATTGCAAAAAAAATTTAATTTTTATTGCTGAATTTTGCAGTTATTGTTCAATAAATCGAGAATGGTTACAAATAGCCATAAACATATACGTACAAAAAAATTTTCGTTTTTCAATTCTACATCACATCGTCTAAAAATATACAGGGTGTTCCATTTGAAAAAATTGAGAAAATTCAGTTCAAATAGTTATTATTTTTGGCCACATATTTTTTCTTAAAATCGATAATTGTGACTGTAGTGATTTTTTAAATATACACGTGTAATGGCATAATTTCAACAAAAAAATTCATTACATCTAAGTGGTTGGGAGAGAAATAATAATAATACATGAGTATGAGGATGCCACAAAGAGGTTTAAAAAAATATTCTGACGAATGAACAAATACTGTGCTGTCGGGCGCCATTTAAGGAGCCTATTCACGATCAATCATTTTGCACAACAATTATTTGCGCAACATTTTGTTGTATAACTTTATTATTTCAAAATCGGACACACGTTTGCTTTCTGTGCCTAAAATTCTGCAATTATCAAAATCAAAATTGTGGTCAGGTTTCTGTAGAATGTGTTCCACCAAAGATTATATACTAATGCTGTGTGTGTTATTTTGTTAGTACTTTTTGATGTTATTACGTCATATTCATGCTTATAATTCTATCTTTGAGATACCTCTTTGTTTGGCCAATATATACACTATTAAAATTAGTATGGTTGCAATTGATTTCATACACTACATTTGATTTTTCCAATTTGGGTGTTTGTGATTTTAGTCTTGTGTAAAACTGCGAAATTGTATTTTCTTTTTTATAGGCTATGGGGATGTTAGCATTAGTAAGGGCACGTGATAATATTTCTGAAAGTGAGTTAATATACGGAAGTTTAAAATATGTTTTTTAACATCTGTTCTTACGGTGTTATTGGATTCATCTGTATTTTGTGTTACTTCATTTATAATATGTCTTAGAAGTTTTTCAGGATAGTTATTATTCAGGAATTTCTTGATTAAATCAATATTATTTTGATGTACAATTTCATATATGATAAATTAATTGCCCTGTATGTTAAATTTTTAATAATATTAATTTTTTGTTTAAAACTACGGTTTGAATGAAAATTTAGGTACCTCTCTGAATTTGTCGGTTTTAAATACCAGTTTGTTATAATAACATTGTTCTTGTTTCATATTAAAATGGTATTTAGAATTGAGATTTTTTGTTCATATTTATTTGCTAAAGTAAATTTAATTTACTGATGTTTATTAAAAGTACTTAAAATTTCGTCATCTCTTTCTGATGGAATTGCCGTAATGATATCATCGATATATCTTTTATAAAATGGGATATAAAAAGATAATTTTGATAGACATGTTTCTTGCAGTGTTGACTAAATCGGCACAAATTGGAGAGAGGGGGTTACCCATTGCCAAGTCATAATTTGCTCGTAGTATTGCTCTTCGAAAATGAAATAACTACTAGTCAGACAAAAAGTTATTAACTTTAAAAGAAGATCTTCTGAGATGGTTGTATATGATATATGATTTAACAAATTAGTTAAATATTTTGATAGGTGATATAAAGGGGAACCTACGCAACTTCCAATAGGTCTGGGAGGAGCACCTTCTTTGTATATTTTTGGTAAAAGATATATTTTTGGTGCAACCCCATAATGACACTTCAATTTATTTCCTTCATTTTTATCAATAAAATCTTTTTTTACAAGTACTTCTATTAGTCTATTTCCTTTATTTTGAATTTTTTTGGTGGGGTCACAATTTGTGTGCGAGGCATTTTACACCCCACCACTCGGCTATCATATCGGAGGTTGAATTCACTAAAGGAACTCATTACTATAGTAACTATTTTAAGGTGTATGTGTATTGTCTTACTTATTTCATAAATTTTAACTTATGTTAGAAAAACATTTTAATTTATTGTAAGATTTATTTTATAATAATTATTATGGGATCGTGTTTCGTAACAAACTCCTGTTTTTTAGACACAAACTACATTATGAATGTAAGTACTTTAAGTAGAGCTTTGTTATTATACAAGAAAATAGTTATTGTGTTTTATAAACTGCAGTGGGTATGAAAATGAAAAAAATAAATTTTTCGAAACGTCGGCATTAAATTCAATAAGTGTTATTGATTTTCCCATTCGACCTACAATCCCACAAAAACTCGAAGATCAGAATTTAAAAAAGAAGGTCGCTACACTCCCGTACTAGTTTATTTATGTTTTTAAATCAAGTTTCTAGCTATCATAGAACTCGACATATTGAAGTCGGACGCACTATTGCCCCACTCTGTATAGGTTAGATTTAGGTTTGTTGTGAGTGGGTCTCAGTAGACCCTCTACTGCGGCCATCAGCAGGCCTATTTTCACGCCTAATTATATTTCATCCAATAAGTTCAGTCTCTTAATGAAACTGATAACTTTATTGGGTGAGAATGTGTCCAGATCCTCTGGCAGCAGTTGCCTTTTGCCAAATATTGAGAATCGGATCCTCTACACAGCGGGACAGGTGCATAAGATGTGGTCAGCCTTCTCATCATCCTCCAGGCATAGACGGCACTCGGCGTTTTCCGCTAGGCCGAGTTTATGCAGATGATAGTTTAGTCGGCAGTGCCCGGTATATAGGCCTGTTAGAGTTTTCAGGTTTACCCTGTTTAACTCTAAAAGTTTCTTAGTTCTTGATTTCAAAGGGTATTTTATAAATGACTTCGAATGAACTAATCCTGGTAACATTTGCCAATACTGGAGAGTTTTCCTTTCAGCCCAGGTTGAGATAGCCATCTTGGCAGTACTTGAGGATATGCCAAGTATTGGTTCTGGTCCGATGAATCGTAATCCCGCTCCTTCTCTGGCTAAGGAGTCCGCTATTTCGTTACCTTCCACACCAGAGTGGCCGGGTATCCAGACCAGAGTCACTTTGTTATTTTTGCTCAAATGATTTAGAGCTTTCTGACAATTCCATATCGTTTTGGAGTTACACCGGTAGGAGCCAAGAGCTTTTACAGCTGCTTGGCTATCTGAGAAAATTTTTATTGATCTGCGTGTAAGATGCATATATTCCAGCCTTCATACACACAGTTCAATGGCATGAACCTCAGCCTGAAAAACAGTTGCATGAGTACCTAGGCTTGAGACTATCCTCATCCTTGGTCTGTAGCTAAGTACTCCGGTTCCTATTCTCTCGGGAGTTTTGGAGCCGCCTGTAAACCAACAACTGTCTGCTTTCAGTAGGTCGATCCCACTCATCTCTTTCTGAAGAAAGGATGTTGAAGGTCAGCTCGTAGTTGGTCATGGTAGGCATAGTATCCGAGGGCATTTCCAGGATACGGTCATGCATGCTAATCTCTGCAGTCCAGAGAGTTTGGATTTGGCCGTCCGTTGTGATCATTTCAGCTACCAAACAATGGATCCGTATGTTATCATTGGTCTGATGACCGTGATATAGATCCAGTAAATTTGTTGGGGACCCATGCCCCAGGATTTGCCACAAATACGACGGCATGTCCATAAGGACAGCTTTGCTTTGTGGATTACCTTTTCCAGATGGGAGTTCCAATTAAGCGATCTATCCAGAGTGATTCCTAAATATTTTACCTCCTCCGCAAATGGAATAGTTTCACCCATTAAGGTGGGAGGTCTTAGTCCTCCAGCTTTCTTTTCCGGGTGAATGGTACTATTACTGTTTTTTGAGGGTTTACAGACATCTGTTTCCTGTCACACCAGTTACTCACTGCATCCAGTGTCTCTTGAAGGGTATTTGATATTACTCCTTCAGAGTTTCCTCTGACTAGTATGATTAGATCATCTGCATATGCCAGAATCTCAACATCCCACAATGTGAGAATAGCCGGTAGGTCGTCCACAAGAAGTGACCACAAATCAGGGGGAGAGAACACCCTGTGAGCATCCTCTCGTGGTTCTAAACCTAACTGTTTCTCCATGTTGAGACGTTGTTATGGTTCTGTTTGATAGCATAGCACGAATCCAGTCGCCTATAGTAGGCTCAATTTCTCTGGCAGCCACTGCTGCATATAAGGAGTCGGGCAGTGCATTATTGAATGCTCTCTGTATAACTAATCAAATAAATAAAAATAAAAACTATACTACTTTAAAAAATGTGAGTAATTTATGCCCCTAAATAATTTGTTAAAACTCAATTGATTCTTTGTTCAAAATGCGATGTTATACCGGAAATATGCCATTTGACCATATTTTATTAAATTTCCAGAACACAGAAATAAATTTTTACAGGCCGCGTTTAAAATGGATACCCTAGAAGATTATACGCTACTATGTTGACACCAGATGAGTTTCATTTGTCTTCTCTCCACGGAATGTTCCTACTATGGTTGACGTGATTCAAATAATGCATCACAGGTAAACATATTCGATTAGGTTTTAAAGCCTGGAATGCCAAACTTACTTATTATTTGTTAATAATCCTCTAAAGCGAAAGAATCTGAATGGCCTGTAATAAAGTTGGAAACTAGTTCATATTATGATACGTAGTAGATGCTTTAGAAACCACATTTACAGAATTATACATGTATGTATACCAACGAACACATACTTGCAAATCACTTATGTACGATACTCATCAGATTAAAGTCACTATCTCCCGAGATGCTCACTTTCTTTTATGCTCAACTAAAAATAGTGACAGAAAGAGAGCATCTTGAATGGTGGTGACTTTAAGCTGATAAGTATCGTACTGCTCTGTCGAACCATACGTCATAGCTTCATGATCACATTGTTTCTTTTTGTTTTGTGGCTAAAGGGTAATTGAGGTTTCTTTGTTGTTAGTTATATTGGTACGTTGTTATCCTCGCATTCCGTACTCGCCGTACATTCATTCTGATTCGTTATAAATATTTTGTTTGTTTTTGTCCATCTCTCCATATCCTTCCTACAATTCCATCATTATATATTCCTAATCCGAGTTTGACAAAAGCTTCCAGTTTTCAAATGTTCATATCAAGAATTTCCACCTCTAAGTGGTTTTCAGAATTCATGTTCTGAATATATCTCTTCCATGTTGTATTTTTTATATCGTTTGAATTTCGCGTTTCAGATGTTGCTGGTTATACTAAACTGTACCTGGGCTATGATCTGGTTTATCTGTAAAAGAAATTTAAAACTTAGCAAAAAAAAAGAATAGTTTGGTCAATAATGGATAAAGATGCATAAGAATGTTCAAAGAGCTTAGCAATTATATTTTTCTATTTCCATACTTTAATTGATTTATTACACATTTACTACCTGTACATTAATGAAATTCATTATGATACAGATTTTTCATTAAAATGCCAGTTTATAACCAAGAGAAATGCAACATCACAGCAATATTCAGTCAATATCAAATATTACCATGAGCACGACAGATCTAAAATTTATTAATTTTGATACTACATATTTACTGTTAACCTTGGAAATTACTAAAATTTGTGCATTTTGCAAATAAAATCAGTGAAAATGTGCGATAGTGAGAGTAAAATTAAGAATTTAAGTCCACCAGAAATTGTGGAACAAGCCACAAGAACAGCAAATAATTTATTACCCACAAAATCAGCAAAAACATACGAAAAATTTTACTCTTAGTTTATGGATTGGAGGGACAAGAATAAGGTTAGCAGGTTAGATTATTCCTAAACGCACCCCCAAAACGGAAAGTCGCACGGCATAAGATGAGGTGATCTAGAGGGCCATAGAGCATTAAATCATGGTATGCCGTGACCAATCCATCGACGAATAGTTCATTGAGGGAACAGAGAACATGCAAATTCTATTTAATTCTTCACTTACCTCAATTAAATTTTAATAGCGGTCTTTGAAATGTTTCATTAAAATTTTTAAATAATTAATTATCAGCGTCGTTCGATACTCAATAATAATTTATGTCACATATTTTAATAATTTCTTCTTAATGATATTGAAATTTTTGTATCTAAATTAGACATTTCAAATGTCAAACTGCTAAATTTATCTTAACCCCGCTTTATGAGGACAAATGTGTGAAAAAATTTCAGTTTACATCAGCTTTATTTAAGTACTTGGAAAATATGCTTTATTGGCTTGATATAGTAGACATGATTTATAATCTTTTACCAAGAATATATTTTTTGTAAAGACAAGTACAAAAAAATTTGGGTCCCGTGGACTTCCTTTCAGTTGACCAATTTTGCTCATCACCGAATTTATCGTTGTCTTTGGCCTTTAGAATACGTGTACCAAATTTGAAAGCTTTATCTCAAAAACTGAGGCTGCCATCACGATACTATAAACATGCAGACAGATTTTTCTTTCCATAAAGTTATATTTTTTCATTATAATTCGTCGAGATTCGTCCAGAAATGCAATAAAAATTATTTTTTTCCCGAAATTGTACCATTCTTCTTCTTTCATTCATTATGTCTCTTCTGGTGGTACCACATTCACCAAAATTAATATGCCACCTAAAATATTGTTGACAATCTTAACTGCCAAATTTGGGAAGTGTCGCGTTAGTATTTTTTGAGTTATCGCGGATACACACATACACACACACACACGCACCGACAAACATCATTCGGAAAATAGTCAGAATGGATTCAGGAGGGTTCAAAATGTATATATCAATCAAAATCTCGAGGTCGAAAAAAATCATGATAACTATGCTTTCTTATATTAGGTATAAGAAAGTAAAGAAACTGTCACCAAAATGACATGAAACAAAGTATAGAACGATTCCTATCATTTGTAGGAAAAAAGTTGTTGATAACAAGTGCGGGAAGAGTGATTCCGAAACTCATGCAGGTACCTTGTATTTGTTACGGATTCGCCAACTTCCCGCACTTGTTGTGAAAATAACAATTTCCGATTCCTTATGTCACTTTCGTTTGACAGCAGTAGAGTAGATACATAATTAAGTACTCTAGACAACAGAGTCTGACAGATTAATTTTATGAATTTTATTTACAAAAGATTTCAAGTTAAAAAGTGTTTTGAGAGTAGTAGAAACGGTCGCAGAAAAATATTGTACGCAACACACCCGAAAAATGTGAAATTGCCAGCTCGCCCAGTAAAGAATCACTATCTTGTTACATAAATAACTACTGTTTTCGAAGTTTCCAATGAAAATTAAAGAAATATTTTAAGGATTCGTCTTGTATTCATGTATTTTTAAGAAAATAATCTTATTATTTCAATAACGGCTACTGGGCGGGTTAAACGCGCCAAATATTATTAAAGCGGGGCTTTAGCACAGCACCATCAATTGATACAGCACCGTACTAAAGCTGTGTTCTCCAAACCTATTTTTTTCATCAAATGAAGTAGTGTTATTGAAAGGAAAAGTTATTTTCTTAGGGATGGATTAATTACTAATTATATTACTAAGCTTCTTACTAAAAAGCTTATTCCCATTTTCTTTTACCCTTTCACCTATGCAATCTTCTTCTCTAGAAAAACAGGGCAAGTTTTCTTTTGCTCTGTATGACAATCTAATATTTACAAGACCTCTGTTTATTCTCTTATACGTCCAATTTAATTTGAATAGGATATGTAGGTAGTATTTTGTGTTGTTATACATAGATTCTCGATTCATATGTCTCAATTAATTTCTGAATGTTTGTAGTCGTATATCTGTCCCCTATAGTTGTGATTATAAAAATGCCACAACATGGATTGGACATTTTTGTATGTTATAAAGTACAAACCAGATATTGGGTCTTATTTTCCTGTATCATTCTAAGTGACACAATTACTTACAAAATAGTAACAATACGTCATTTCCTATTATTTTTGTAGCAAGGTATACGTATCACATTGTTTTGAGTAATTTGACTACACAATCTTTACTATTACTTTGTTTACCTATAATCGTGATTTTCTTCGACCTCGAGATTTTGATTGATATATACCTTTTGAACCCTTCTGAATCCATTCTGACTATTTTCCGATTGATGTCTGTCGGTTCGTGGGTGTGTGTGTGCGTGTGTGCGTGCGTGCGTCCGAGCGTGCGCGTGTCTTTCTGTGTGTGTAGGTGTGGCCACGATAATTCAAAAAATACTAATGGAAGAATTCCCAAATTTGGCTATTAAGATGTTCAACAATATTTTAGGTGACATATTAAATTTTGTGAATATAGTACCACCAAAAGAGACATAATGAATGAAACAAAAAAAATTTCGGATAAAAATTTAGAAAATTTACCTCTCGCCGAACATAGAACCATTTTTTATCAGTACGACGGTGCTCCCCCACATAACGCGAATTTGATAAATAATTTTATACAAGAAACTTTTTTACGATCAATGGATCGCCAATAATGGACCTTTCCTATGGCTCCTCGCTCGCCCCTTTTATCAATTTTAGATTATTTTATTTGGGGAACCATTAAAAATAATGTTTTTGAGAGCCCATTAACAACTATTGAATATTGTATGCATAATAAGAAATGCATTTCAAAACTTATCACAAGATTCAATTAGAAAAGCTACCCATGAAGAATTAATTCGAAGGTGCGGAAAATGTGTGGAGGTTCGAGGGCGGAATTTTAAACAATTATTAAATTAAAATGAAATCATGTTTTTAGTTGCTTTTTTCTTAGCTATTTTAGTTTATGCAAAGTGTCTTCAATCCAATTAATAGGCATGTTACAGTGGTTGGTGTTATTTTCCGTTTTTGTGGATATCGAGTAGCAAATGTACTACAAGTTCTTGATATTAGTTTATCACATTTTCCATAAAAAAATAACAAGCAAATTCAAAAAGTCTTCGTGGTTGTAATTTAAACGCGGTGGCATTTTTTGACATAAAGGAATGACTGACATTACTGATTGTTTCTAATCATGGCTAATTTTATAAAATTTTTACTAAAAACTCTTGAATTTCTAAGAAAATCGCAAATACTTCAAAAAGTTGTAACTTAAACCCCCACAATGCTTATATCAGAAAAAAGAAATTTAACTATACATAACATGATGTAAAAAAATACAGGATGTTCTATTTGATTTAAGCAAGTTTTCGCGCTTTGAACTTTACAAAATATAGCGTCAAAAATTGAACACTTGGTATACCATTATTGAATTTCTTTAAACTGTAGAGCGTAGCACACATTATGGTCTTTCTACGTGCCAAAAAGCAAATGAGTATCTTTTACACGAAGAAAGTTATAAAGGTTATTGTAAACCATTACACGTGTCAAATTTTATTTAAAATGTCAAATTACTCTGAAATGGCTGGGTTTAGGCATAGGGTATTCTACATGTTTTTGACTCAGAATTTTATGCTCTTTTCGAAAACTCTAAAATATATAGGGTATTCCATTCAAAATAAGCATATTGGTATCGACTTCAGATATAACCGGAAGTGCCAGATGATTGTAATTATTTTAGTTGGATTGACCGCACTGCCGCTAGGAGCTCCTAAATTTTCAAAATTTTCTGATGCGTACTTTTCCCTATATCGATCGATGCAGTTCCTGGTGAGACACCCTGTAGATAATGATCTGATAGATGTTTATGAAAAGAGGGTATTGGTTGACCATCAACTATTAGTTAACCAGTAATTGAAGAACTGGACCTTAGTAGTTAATCCATTATTACAAATTAGGAATTTTGTCAACAATAATTATAATGGGGTGATTTAGAACGCGTATACCATGGTGCATGGAACTTGAGTCAGTATGGCTGACAGTTGCAACAGAATACATCAAATTATAGCTTAACTACGTACAATACATCAGTAGAATTTTTTTTATGTTCTTTTACTTGGAATATATTTTTCTTTTTTTAAATTAATGTTTCTTGTTCCTATTTACCCCAATTACCGGGGCAAATGGGAACATGAGCGAAAATACTCATTTACTTGTAGTATCGTGCTTGATGGGGTAAAAAGGAACAAAATCATTATCTCGAAAACTAAACTTTTTTAAAATCGGATAAATAACAGAACAATTATGGAACATCAAAGTTAAAAGTAACGGTAAATAAAAATTCATTCTAACATATATTTTTTTTATTTACAGCTTCTGTAGGATTTCCATGCCACTTTTATGATTTTCATGTAAGGAATTATATTAAAAGGATCATTTCCGTTCAAGAAAATTAGACCATCAAATATTACAGCTGGATAAACGCTGTAGATGTCATCATGAAGAAGTCATCGGAAATGGTCACCCAAATATTCTAAAAATTATACGGTTAGAGTAGAATTTGGTGTATCTGTACTCAACATTCATCCAATAAACCATATCATGTTATAGTCCACCACATAATATCTCCCAGATTTAAATTCTGGATAACAAAATTGCTTTTATGGCCATCTATTATGTTTTCCCGTTCCTCTATTGTCTCTTCGTGGTCTTCAACTGCCTTTATATGTTCGTCAACTGCTCTTTCAGGTTCCTTAACTGCCTTTTCACGTTTCTCAACTGTATCATTTTCTTAAACTGTGTCCTCAGTTTCCTCAGCTGTTTTTTCTTGATTGGTAATTGTCTTCTCATGTTCCTCTCTTATATCGATATATATGTATGCTACATGCCACTTTGAGTTTATCTACAAATTGTTTCGTTCTATTTCAGCATTTTTAACTTCAATTATTGGAAAATTATATTTCCAGTAGGAAAGATGTTCATAATTACCCAATATGGTGTTCCTATTAACTCTTGATCTCTAAAAGTCACTTGATTTATTTTTAAATATATAGAAATGAAAAATATGGCACATTGTTCTTGTAACATAACTAATCATGTAATAATCAAATTTTGTTTCATTAGATATAGAAAAAATATGAAAGTCAAAATTGGAGGCTAAAGACATTTATTTTCTAAACCCTGTTAAAGAGCTAGGAAGGCTATTGTACAGTGAAGATTTGACATAAACAATTAGGCGATAAAAATAAATTGGTACTAAACTTTTCCAATCACTTTCGCAACACAAACATGTGAACTAACTTTTCATGATACGAACAGTTCTTGAAACTGTCATCTGCCAAAATAAACGGCCAAGTTCCGATCCACACCATGTTCCAAATTATCTCAACCTACTCTAATAACGGGAATTGATGAGCATTTAATGTGTTATAATTATAAATATACTCGGATTGCCTGGAAATCCAATGTAAATTTGCAAATAAGAAAATAGTCTATACCACACATAGTTCTCTTTTAATTGCAATAAAAAGAATTTCGTGATCAAGAGATTATTTTTTCAAATATTGTCTGAAGCTTATTTGTGCCATTCTCCTAATTTTTAGTTCTCGTTCATTTTAGCATCGGTAAACACGTGGGTTTCAAAAAATTTATCTGTACGTTACAAACATTTAAAAAATTCTGATCTCAGTATTAGAACATTAATATCTGAAGACGGTTTTGTTGCTTATATCACATTACTACAATACTCTGAAGTGTAGCATATGATAGTTGATAGTTTCGATATGTCTGCCTCTGTGGGCCCCACCTATTTTTCTATTTGTTTACCTTCATGAGCCTCAATTAATAACTTTATCATTTTAATGACTATCAAAATAAACCATGTAAGTATCGTGTGAAAATCAATAAGTGGTTAATTCGAGTATACACATTTGCGTAGGCGAATAAACATGATAACAAGATGCAATGTCCTTTTATCATATTTTGAAACAAATATAGTGTCTACTATCATATTAACTATTTACTTATGTAGTTGTCGGACATTAGGCCTTTAATGAAATTGTTCGTTTTATTCGTCATCGTGCACAAGAATTGATGTTACAACAGCCACTCTTCAGCGGATTCTTACTAAAGATTTGCATCTCCATGCCTACAGAGATGGCTTCGTTAATAGGCAAAACTGCCGCATTTGGGGCTCAGGGAAATCCACGAATGATTCATGAGAAA